>JBBDGP010000509.1:207500-730000 GCA_037952835.1 Lithobates septentrionalis
GACAGCAAATTTACACTGTTATACAAGCTGTACACTCACTACTTTACATCGTAGCAAACTGTCATTTCTTCAGTGTTGTCACATGAAAAGATATAATAAAATATTTACAAAAATGTGAGGGGTGTTCTCACTTTTGTGAGATACTGTATGCAATAAAATGGAAAATTACAGTAGGAGAATTCAGTAACCAGCACATAGGACATTCAATAATAACAAGTCACTAGTTAGATGAAAGGTCAAGCCAGCCAGCCGGCATTCCGGGGGGGGGCCCTAAGAGCCTCCAACTAGCCCCCCCCCCTGCACACCATCCCTGCCGAGGCCACCTTGGGGCAGAGGCTGAACACCATGGGGAGAAAACAACACCAACCCCAGATGAGTCGCCCACCCCATGGCTATTGATTACTTAATCTGTCTAGTTGGCCGGCACATCATTTGCACCCAAGGCTTAACTCTTTACGTATAAACATATTCTGAAAACATTAGTCAAGAGACCAAGAGAAGGGACGTATAAAAAGAAAAGCATAGAGAAGGACAATCAGACAGGAACATACCTTGTATCCCACAGTTAGCACCATCTCCCGCACCGAGCCCTCAGTTCCACAGAAGAGTAGACCCAGCAAAGGGAGAGAGAGAGAGAGAGAAACCCCCTGCTCCATAAGTAGGTCTTAAATTATTGTTATAGAGGTCTTGGGCGGTGTCTAAGGGAAGGTTCAGCTAGTTCTAGTAACTCCAAATCTAAGCTAGAGGACACTTGTCTCGGATCATAAACATAGTCTATTTACGATGACCAGATGCTAGCGAAGAGGTTGCAGGTGCCTCTACATGTGGCAATCTAGTCCTCTGAGAAATGAGGTAACGCACTCTTTTTATAGTGGCTGACTGGCATGGGAGGAATGTGCAAAAGGAAGTGAATCGGAGAGAGAGAGAAACATCCAGGCCAAGGTTGTCTTTAACCTCTGACCCTCTGACCGAATGTCCTCCTAGAAGGCTCTGATTACCAGGTACTCCCACCAGAGATGCAAAAGCGTGCCTCTGTGACCACAACCTCGCCAGCATCGGTCAGAGGTAGAGGAGTAAATTCTGGCTAAATCCGCTGGTACACGGTACCAGCGTGACAGGATCTTATAATTTGTTTCTTGGGTTTTGGCATCAATGGAACTGGAACAGATAAGCTGGTAAAGGTGGGTTAGCTGGACTGAGGTAAATTCAAGCCCCAGGTCTCTTTCCCAGGCCTGTATATACATGGGCTTAGTTTTGAAAGTGGCATGGACAATTAATTAGTATAATTCGGAGACCATATGCGGTTCTGGTTCCTCAGCTATGAAGAGGTACTCGAAGGGTGTAAGGGTAGAGACATCCCTTATGGAGCGTCTATGGGTCTCAAAAAAGTGGTGTAGTTGTCTATGCCTCCAAAAGTCCATAGGGAAACCCCCGTGATGGTCCCTCAGGGTTTCAAGAGTCAGCAGCTTACCATTCTCCATAAGCTTACCACAGCTGGCACTACCATCCTCTACCCAAGGACCAAAAACCGGGGGCGCCATGGCCAGTATCGGATTAATGTGGTCCCAGACTGCCAGAGCATGAGTAGTCAGTGGGGAAGTAAATTCCGACAACCCCCTGTGTTCCGGAGACAGCCACGGGGAAAAAGACAAATTCCTGCCTGCCATATATTTCTCCAGGGAGACCCAGAGTTTAGATTGGGCATGGAAGCACCAATTGAGTATTCTCTGGAGCGTAATCGCCCTATAGTACCTCTGAATGTCTGGTAGGCCTAAGCCCCTTGCATGCTTCGGACGGCTCAACAACCTTAAAGCTATACTTGGTTTTCGTTGATTCCAGACAAATCTGGGTGGCAAGCTAGTCACTTGGGTAAACAAGTTTCTAGGTAGGGGCACAGGTATCATCTGCATGAAAAATAGTATTCATGGGAGAATGTTCATTTTTACAATGCTAACACGGCTCAACCATGTGAAGGCTGTCTTGGTACAGTGAGCAAGATCTCTTTTCGCCATGGCCAGTAGTGGGGGGTAATTAGCAGCATATAAATTGTCAAATCTATCTGTCAGTTGTATGCCCAGATATTTTAATGATGACTTGGCCCAGGTAAAGCTGCCTGCAAACTACTGGTCAGGGAGGGTGATAGCTGAATGGGAAGGATCTCCAATTTGGTGTAGTTAATTTTAAATTTTAATTAGAGAGCATTCCAAAATGATTGAGTTCTCGCATCAGATTGGGCAGGGAGACCAGGGAGTTCGTGAGGTGAAATAGCACATCATCAGACCCTTTATATCTACATTCGCCCGTATAGTGCGTAGCAGAGGTTCCAGCACCAAGGCGAAAAGAAGTGGTGAGAGGGGGCACCCCTGTCTCGTGCCATTTCTGATCAAGAATCTAGAAGAGAGAAACCCATTAACCTTAACCTGCACACTTGGGTTTGAGTACAGGGCCATGATCCACGTCAGCATATGCGCTCTCAGTCCTAGAGACTAACACCACCCGCAGATAAGTCCAGTCGACCCGGTCGAACGCTTTTTCTGCGTCGGTGGACAAGATGATATATGACAGAGAATCAGGGCAGTTACATGCCCAGTGGAGTTATCCCTATCCTGTAATGAACCCAGTTTGGTTAGGATGGACATTATGGGGCATGAGGAGCTTCAGACAGGTTATATCCCTTCACATTTAGGAGGGATATAGGTCTATAACTGTAGAGCACGGTCCGGTCTTTTACATCTTCGGGATCACCGCGATATGGGCCAATATTGCCTCTGGGTAATATGCTTTGGTAAACCCATTGGGGCCAGGGCTTTTCCCATTAGACAACGACTTCAGCATGTATGCAATCTCTGTAGAGGTAATGCGAGACTCCAGATTAGAGCACTGTTCATCCGTCAGTGAGGGAAGGCCAGCTGCAGCCAAGTAGTCCCGAATAGTGGTCAGTTTTGTTGCCTGTGTATCTGAAGATAGATTAAGGTCTTAGCCATAGAGGGTAGCATAATAATTGCGGAACCCCGAGGCAATATTAGAGGACTGGACTGAGACTTCTCCGGAAGAGGAATGCAGTTTGTGTATATACATCTGTGCTCGTTTCTTGCGGAGAGCCCATGCTAGCAGCCGGCCAAATTTGTTGCCGTGTTCGTAGTATTTATGTGACATAAATCGCAACTGCTTGCGAGCCTGCTGATCAAGCAGGCATAAGAATAATTCCCTTAGCTCTGTCAGCCTCTTCAGTGCCTCGGGGTCTCTTCCATGCTTATGCTTAAGTTCAGTCTGTTCTAAGGCTTGAAGCACTCTCTGGAAGTCAGCCTGACGGGTTTTCTTAAGCCAAGAGCTTAGAGAGATCAGTTCCCCTCTTACCACCGCCTTATGGCCCTCCCAGACGATCCCCTCGCTGACTCCTTCACTTCTATTTTCCTTGAAATAATGAGTCAAAACATCCGTTACTCTGGCAACCACCGCAGTGCCGTTCAGCAGATTCTTGTTTAGCTGCCATGACCAGGCTCTATGATTGCCAAATGGCAGAGCTAGCGTGGTCATTACAGGGGCATAGTCTGAGATAGTTATGTTTTCAGTAGATGAGGACTGCAATATCTCCAGGGTCGAGTGATCTACGCAAAGGAGATCAATACGGGTATACACGTCATGGACCTTGGAGTAGTAACTGAAATCCCTGTCATTGGGGTGAAGTACTCTCCAGCTGTCTACCAATAGGTGGGTCTGAAGGGTCTTACGGAAGTACTTAAGAAAGACAAAGGAGTGGGATGAACCCCTGTGGGACGTGTCAAATGTAGGGTCTGGACTGACATTGAAGTCTCCTCCCAGGATCAGTGTGCCTTCCTTAACTTCCTTCAATTTATCTAGGATTTTGTCTATAAAAGGTAAGTTGGTTGTTATTCAGGGCATAAACAGTGGCAAATGTGAACACCTTCCCCACTAAGGTACCCTTCAAGAAAAAATCCCTGGGGGGTTCACCTCAGTCCCAGTGACTTGAAAGGGGCAGGACTTGTGGACCGCAATGGCTATGCCCCTGGATCTTGCTACTGGGGAGTTGCTCAAGAACCACTGACTATACATGTGAGTGGGCAGTTTGGGAAGTGACTTGGGGGTAAAAGGTGTCTCTTGCAGAAAGATCACCTGCGCTCCTGACCGTTTCGACTCCCACCACAGCTTACTATGATTACAAGGTGAGCAGAGTTCCCGGACATTATAGGAAATTACCTTAAGGGTCACCATAGTGGATCCAGAAGTTGGGCAGGTCCCCTAAGGGGGCAGCGGGCTCAGCATGGGAGGCGCAGCGAGAGGCAGATCCTGTGAGGAAAAAAGGGAGTGGGGGGAAAGAGAAGGCAAGAAAGGAGAAAAGAGAGAAAAAGAAGAAAGATGACAAACGTTAGATAAAAAAAATAGGTACTACAACATGTCATTAGTGGCAATACTAAATTTCAAAACAACTGTAGGCTGGGCATAGGGCACCGCTTCACTAGGAAGAGGCCCCTGGGCCTCGACCAAATATCCCAATAGGGAGATATACCCATATGGTAGGGCCTACGTGGGGAACATGAGCCAACCTGAGAGGGAAGGCAGTGGGGTTCAGCCCCTGTCCCCTGCATTTCACCAGCTGTTTGTTCAGTGTAAGGGAGGGGGAGCACCGTAAGAAAACTGTGGGCACCAATGTTAGGGATGTTACAGCTGATTAAGAAATGCAGAAGACAAGGGTCCATGCCCCAGGCCATCCCAGCAAGGAAGCTAGCCAGACCATGGTCCATGTAACTCGTATAGCCACGTGCTCTACTAGGGATTAACTGAAGAGCACACTAGGTGCGTGAGTCCAGTCTTGGTCCAAGTCAGGGGATGACCTCATGGAGCCGGATCACCTCTAGAAAAGAGAAAAAAAACCTCCCATAAACCAAGATGGAAAAATGGAGGAGAGTGTCAAACAGTATTCCTTTAGCCCCGCTGGGGCGTTGGGCCCTGAGGCAAGTGAGAGGGATGAAGTTGCCATTCTCTCTTGTGACTCCTGCTTTTAGCGGGCAACCAGGGTTGGGGTAGTGAGTTGGTAGGGTAGTCCAAAGAACTCCTCCAGTCCGGAAAGTCTACTGGATCAAGCCCGATGGTGGACAAGAAGTGCGGAAGGTCATCTTTATTATGCAGCATAACCTGTTTGCCCTCTTTGGTCACCTAGAGGTAGAACGGGATGCCCCAACGATAAGGCAGGCCTGCCTTTTGGACAGCTGCCAGCAGGGGACGAAGGGCTCTGCGTTGCATTAGGGTACACCTGGATAAATCCTGATAAAAGAATAGGTGTGCTCCCATCAAAGTCAAAGTATGGTTTCTCACGTATTTTCTGCATAATGCGATCTTTAAGAATATACTTGTGCAGTTTACAGATGATATCTCTGGGGTTATCCACATCCTGGGAAGGGGGTCTGAGCGCCCTATGCGCATGATCTATTTCAATGGGTGTTGTAGCGGGTACCTGCAGAATTTCACAAAATATGTCCATCAGTTTGGGGATAATATCCTTTGGAGCCGTGGCTTCTGGTAGGCCACGGATGCGTATGTTTCCCGCCGCATGCAGTTTTCAAAGTCATCTAGCTGACATAACAAAGTCTTAACTTTCAGGTCTTGAGCATTGCATCTAGTCTGGAGCGTGGAAATAGTAGGCAGAACATCAGCAAATCTGTGTTCTAGAGTTTCCATTCTAGCTCCCAGACTGGGAGTGTCAGATTTGAGCTGTGCTATGTCCTCTTTAAAGGCTTTCTCCACTCTATCTGCAAATCTCTCTAGATCTGCTCAGTAGGTAGGGGCCAGATATGGCGCTTAAGATCCTCATCCTCTAGCAGGTATGCCATATCAGAGCCCCTGTCTTGCGAGACCACAGAGCCCGGGGAGGCTGGGGGTGCAGAGTCACTCACGACCTTGGGGATGGGATCAGAGATGCTGCTGCGGTCTGTGCATGGGCCGCTGCATGTTGCGCAGCCTTTGTCGCTTTAGGGGTTTTCGGCGTCTGCGCCATCTTAGAGGCCGCATGGCACGGTCCGCGGGTCCCAGAAAAAAATGCCTCCAGCTGCTTCTGGGGACCTTCACCTGCCTGTTGTTGCTGGGCGTGTGTCCGCAGACGCTGGGACATGTTCAAGTTGTGTGTGGGGGTGAAATAGCCCCCGGAATCTGCTGATACGGCGGCGATGTGCACAGAGCTGAGGAGATGCACGTCCTCACTCCTCCATAGCCAGACCACACCCTCCTTTACCCATTTAAATGAGAAACTAGATTCCAATACAGCAAGTCTCGCTTCTGAGCTGGCCGCTCAGCTGTTGGCTAATTGCCAGCTCCTATCTCTCCACAGTTACTCAGCTGTTGATGATTTCCTGCTTGTCAGTCCTGCCTACTTAAGCCGTCCAGTCCAGAGGTTCTCTGCCTTCGCCCTGGTCAACATCACATTACCGTGGGCAGAGTTTGTTCACAACAGTGCCTTGAATTCTGCTTCCCGTTTGTCCCCATTTATGGTGAACTATCGCTTCCAACCTTCCATGTTGCCTGACTCATTTGTTCTGCTGAGTATTCCTGCATTAGAGGAGCATCTCTGTGGTCTTCGTTCCATTCTGGCACAAATCGAGGAGGCTTTGTGACATGCTAATGATAGGTACAGACTCCATGCTGACCGCAGACGTCTGCCTGCACCTTCCTACCAGGTTGGGGACAGGGTCTGGCTGTCATCTTGCAACCTCCTACTTCGTGTTCCCTCACTAAAGTTCGCACCTCGGTTTATTGGGCCTTTCCGTAATCTTCACAGGAGTAACCCAGTGGCTTACCTTCTAATATGCGTATTTCAAATGTATTTCATGTCTCCTTATTAAAACCTTTGGTCTGCAACCGCTTTACCACCTAGGTGCCACGATCTCACCCTGTACAGGTTGAGAACCATGAGGAGTATGAAGTACAGTCGATACAGTATCTGGTGCATTGGAAGCGGTACGGTCCGGAGGAACGCTCTTGGGTCTCATCCTCGGACGTACATGCCCCTGTCCTCCTCCGTGATTTCCATAGACGTTTGCCCCTCAAACCTAGGGGGGAGTGGTCGTTAAGGAGGGGGTACTGTCAGGGCTGGGCTCAGCCCTTCCTTCTTAGAGCTGGCCGCTCAGTTGTCGGCTAATTGCCAGCTCCTATTTCTCCACAATTACTCAGCTGTTGACGATTTACTGCTCGTCAGTGCTGCCTACTTAAGCCGTCCAGTCCAGAGATTCTCTGCCTTCGCCTTGGTCAACATCACAGAGACATTGTCCTGCATTCTTGTTTAAAAACTTGCTTTGCTGACATCCCTTCTGGCTCCAGATCCTGCTTGCTGTTCCACTACATTGATCCCTGACTCCTGGCTTGGCTGACTATCCATTCCGGTTACTGAACTTTGGCTATATTTTGACTACGTTTGTTTTTATACTTCTATTATTAAACAAGTGTGATTTAACTGTACTTCTGTCTCCGGTCTGATTTCATGGTTTCTGACAGATTGTAATGTTCATTGCCTCTGATTTTACATGGTTAATCTTATAATTTGACAATTGTGAATAACGGTCTAGTTCTCTCAATAAGTTTGGTAGTGATATTTCTGGATTAGTAATGAAAAAGAGTAGATCGTCCACAAAGGCCGCTACTTTATGGGATGTCTCCCCAGCCTGTATCCCTATTATATCTGGATTGCCCCTGATATGTCTCTAACAAGGGCTCTAAAATTACTGTAAAAATTAGCGGAGAAAGGGGGCAGCCCTGGCGTGTGCCATTTACCAATGTGAAACTAGTGGATAGCACTCCATCAGCTTTGACTGCGTCCGTTGGATGGTCATAATGGGCTCCTATCCATTTCATTGCGTTTGTCCCGATCCCTATATACCGAAGGACACTGCCCATAAATCTCCAACTCACCCTATCAAATGCCTTCTCAGCATCTGTTGAGAGAAGCATTGCTGGTATTTTAGTAGACTCACACATGTGAATAATGTTGAGAGATCTGGTAGTGTTATCCCGCTCCTCCCTGCCATGTACAAAGCCCGACTGGTTTATATGGATAATTCTTTCCAAATAGGGGATGAGTCTCATTGCCATTATCTTTGTAAACAATTTTAGGTCTGTGTTTAGAAGTGAGATTGGCCTGTAACTGGCACAAAGTGAGGGGTCTTTGGGTTCAACAGAACATTTATATGCATTTATATGCGCATGGAAAGTATCCTTCGGAATAGGGTTACCCTGTAATATTGAGTTGAAAGCTAAATTTGGGGGCCAGGATTTCAATAAATAATTTATAATTAAAACAATGTGAATCCATTGAATCCTGGGGCTTTTGTATATTGTTCTATATTGTTTCGCAGGGTTTAGTAACACTGTATAATTCATTAATTTGTACCTGCTGGATAATACAGCCAGCACTGTGCTTTCGCATTTGGTGAATAGACAAGGGGAGAGGAAAGGGTAGTTAAACAACAGGATCCCTTCACTGTATGAAGGACTTATCTCTCCTAGCCACTGCACCGGATGTACAGTGGTGGCTTTATTATCTGTGGGTACAAATGAATTAATTATACACTAAACAGGACTGAGTTGAGCATTTAACATGCATCACAAGGTCATTTTTTACCTTATCAATTTGTGTAGATGTCTGTGGCTGGAGTTCAACTTTAAAAATTCATGGATTGCTGAGGCATGAAAGCATTTGGCATTTTAATGTGCACAGCACTTAATCCACAAAAAAAAAAGGAAAAAAAGAAAAAAGAAAAAACACAACCTTTAATTAATTAAACAACACAGCTCAGATATGATCATATGGCTCATATATGATCACATGGCTCAATATTTTGAAGATGTACGCATTTTATGCAGTTGAACCCGGACCTAATTATTTATGCAGCTGCTCATATCAAATTAATTAATGGTTTGCATATTTCATGTGCAGACCACCTGCTTCTGCTCAGCTTATCCTAAATTAGAATAATATTCACAGAGGGTATCTTGATATGTATAGAAAAGTGAGAGTGCACAGATCTGGCGCAATATCAAAGGATTCTCTTTATTTGCTTAAAAAAGTAACATTACCAAAAAAGTACATAATTATACAAATAAAGAGTGTCCTTTGATTTTTTTGCCAGATCTGTGTGCTCTCACTTTGTTAAAGGATAAGTCCACCTTAATACTAAAATCTCAACATCTACAGACATCCACGATCTAACACTAACCTATCTAACCCTGTAAAGAAGAAATCAGCATACATAATTTTTTACCGATCCGACCCAATCCTACGATGAGCTGTCAGCTGTGGCCTCGCCGTGGAGGCGAGTGCAGAGGACACAGATCTAGAGATTTTAGTGTTAGGGTGGACTTATCCTTTAAATATCAAGATATATTCAAGGTTCTAGGGGGCTGTACACATGCTACGACTGTGATGTCTTTCTCCTTGACTGTGGCAAATACTACCAGGCATTCCACTTTTGGCTGGTGCTACTGCTGCCACGCACAACCCATTCAAGTGAATGGGGCTGTGCTGCAACCTTGTGCCATTCGCAGTCGCGTGCAATACTGACCACCTGTCAGATGCCCTGGACGGCTATATTATGAGGGCATGTGAACAAGTCCTAATGCCGCGTACACACGGTCGGACTTTTCAGCTACAAAAGTCCGACAGCCTGTCCGACAGACTTTCGACGGACTTTTGTCAGACTTTTGGCGGACTTGCGGCAGACTTTTACGAACGGACTTGCCTACATACGATCACACAAAAGTCCGACGGATTCGTACGTGATGACGTACACCGGACTAAAATAAGGAAGTTGATAGCCAGTAGCCAATAGCTGCCCTAGCGTGGGTTTTTGTCCGTCGGACTAGCAAACAGACGAGCGGATTTCTGGGTCCGGCGTAGTTACGACGTAAAGATTTGAAGCATGTTTCAAATCTAAAGTCCGTCAGATTTGCGGCTGGAAAAGTCAGCTGAAAGTCCGCTGGGAAGCCCACACACGATCGGATTGTCAGCCAGCTTTAGTCCGTCGGCGTCCGTCGGACTTTTGTAGACGAAAAGTCCGACCGTGTGTACACGGCATAAGAGTATTCAATGTGCTGTTATCAAGAGAGCTGCAAGAAGAGTTAGAGCTGGTTGAAAATCTCTTGACTTATATTTTTAGAAGAGTATCACATGGAATCTTATCTGTCAAACTAATTTTTTTTTTAGCAAGGGTATAAATGCTATAAATGTATGTGGTATGCTTATTACAAATGACATTTGTAGTAATTTTTTTAAATTTTGCACTCTGAAACTCATATATCCTAGGATAATTAAAGTTGTACCATCATTAAAGTGTGCTTAGAGCAGCATAAACCTATAAATACTCACAACTGTAAATTTGTCTGCTATTGTGTTGAAGATGCTGTATGTCAGAGTATACCGCAAGGTGAATTTATAAAACATTTTCTTAGGTGTTCCTCCATTGAAACTAGATATAAACTTGTTTTGTGTCAATGGGGAAAACTCAAATGTTCTCAGTCTATATTCTCGGCATGCTCAGTGCCATCTAGTGGCCATTTTTCCCATTAATACATTTGATTTGCAGAGAATGTAGCCTAAGAACTTTCAATTTTCTCCCCTTTCACACAGAACAAATTTACATGCAGTTCTAATAGATAAATACAGTAGCTATGCAAATTCATTTTATAACTGCACCCCTTAGTTCAGAGGTCAGCAACCTTTTTCCACTTAAGGGCTGGATTCAATGTATGTGAATGCATGGAGGGCCGGATTCACCTGCTAATAAATGAAGATAATAATCTGGACCCCTTTACATTACACAGCCCCCATACCTCTGGACCCCTTTACATTACACAGCCCCCCTGCATATTACACAGCCCCCCCCCCCCCCCATGTTATGCTTTAAAACACTCGTATAATAGCGACAAACTACGGTACTTAAAAATCTCCATAGGCGACGCTTTAAAAATTTCTACAGGTCACCTGTTTAGAGTTACAGAGGAGGTCCTGTGTGAGAATTATTGCTCTCACTCTAGCGATTTCGGGTATACCTCACATGTGAGGCTTGAACACTGTTTACATTTGCGGTCGCGACTTATGCATGTGTTCGCTTCTGCATGTGAGCACGGAGGTATGGGGCACTTTAAAAAAAAATTTCTTTATTTTATTTCATTTTTTTATTTTTACAGTGTTCCTTAAAAAATGATCACTTTTATTGCTGTCAGAAGGAATGTAAACATCCATTGTGACAGTAATAGGCAGCGACAGGTACTCTTTATAAGACCCCAAATCCCTCCTTTGCACTTAAAAGCATTCAAAACTCCAAGTTTGGCTGTTTTGAATGCTGTCACTTTTTGAAATTTGGCGCCTTTCAATCTTCTGTAAACCAGAAGAGATGTCATGACATTGCTTCCTGGTTACTAGATCTGGACATTAAGGGGGCAGCAGGCTGGGTTGCGGCCCGTAGGCTGTAGGTTGCCGACTCCTGCCTCAGTCTATTTTACTTCATAGCAGTGATTATTAACTTATGAGATAAAGAAGGTTTGTTCAGATATAACAGTAAGTATAACCCGTGGCGTTGCTATGGGGATGTGGGGGGGGGGGGGCAGGCTGCACCGGGTGTCACCCGCCAGAGGGGTGACACCGGGCCGCCGCCCATCGCTACATACTGTACTAAATTGCTTCTGCTTGCGAGTGTGAGCAGGGCACCAAGCCGTGTAGGAGAGGCTGCCTGTAACCACTCCCCCGTCTTAAGCTGTCCCTTGGGGATCTCCAATGTCTCCGGAGGCAGCCGGAGTTGGTGGGTGGAGCTGTGGGTGTGGCTGCCTTCTCCACTCTGGCTGATCCCACAGCTGAAGGAGAAAAAGGTGAGAACACAGCATTCTGACCTGCTCCATGCCACCGCAACCTGCCCTATGCCACCGCAACCTGCCCTATGCCACCCCAGCCTGCCCTATACCACCCCAGCCTGCCCTATACCACCCCAACCTGCCCTATGCCACACCAACCTGCCCAATGCCACCCCAGCCTGCCCAATGCCACCCCAGCCTGCCCTATACCACCCCAGCCTGCCCTATGCCACCCCAATCTGCCCTATATCACCCCAACCTGCCCTGTACCACCACAGCCTGCCCTATACCACCCCAACCTGCCCTATATCACCCCAACCTGCCCTATGCCACCTCAGCCTGCCTTATGCCACCCCAGCCTGCCCTATACCACCCTATACTATAATTTTGGGGTGTGCCCCATGACTGTAAGCTACCTGCAGGGTGCTAGGCAGGATAGACAGGAGGTGGGGTGACACCATGTTTTGCCGCACCAGATGACATTAACCCTAGTGACGCCACTGAGTATAACAATCATTATTTTTTGTACATGTAAATCAACACCAAAGGGTATTATAGGCCTTTGTATTTTTCCATCCAAATCAACCAATTCCTATCAAATTTCTTACATGTTAAAGAATTAATCGCCAGTAGGCGTTCAAATGTAAGATTCCGGTTGACTAGTTTTTCCATGTCAGATGGGTTTATAGATAGAGTATCTTTCCAGTTGCAGAGTATTAGGTTACGAGTTGCCAGAAGAATGTGGGTGATGACTGATCTAAAGTTGTGAGGGAATTTTTCTATTCCTAGATGGATGATTGCTAGTGCTGGGTTGGGGGTGTTAAGATTCCTGTGATTGATGAGATCATCTGGAACGTCTTGTTCCATAAGCTTGTTATGCTCGGGCAATCCCAAAGGGTGTGTAGTAGATGACCAATTTGACCACATTTCCTCCAGCATAAGAACAATAAGTCTGGGAAGAAGGTGGCAAATCTATATGGAGTGTAGTGCCATCTATTAGTTATTTGAGCATCACTTCCCAGTGGTTGACGCAATGGGATGC
This sequence comes from Lithobates septentrionalis, assembly GCA_037952835.1. Taxonomy (NCBI): domain Eukaryota; kingdom Metazoa; phylum Chordata; class Amphibia; order Anura; family Ranidae; genus Lithobates; species Lithobates septentrionalis. The sequence continues at coordinate 220,393 of JBBDGP010000509.1, forward strand.
TTTGTGAATTTCCCTGAAGGCATATTGCCACTGATCATCTGAGAATGTGGCGCCTAGATCTATCTCTTATTTCCTAATTGCAGCTGTCTTTCAGAATATCTGTTTGTCGTGGATGAGGTTATAGAATAATGATATTCCTTTGGGGGTAAGCGTAGGGATTGAGTAGAATCGCCATGCTTTGGCTGATATTTTATTCCAGGGATGGGGTGTGACTTTAGGAAATGGAAGATACGTACACAGGAGAAAAGCATATTGTCTGCCAGACCGAATTCAGTCATTATTTCTTCTTGTGGTTTTCGGTTTGGATTCTCTGAGAAGGTCTTGTATTTACAGTATGCCTCGTATATGGAATTATGTTATTGATAGCATGGGGATTTTTGCCTCCAGGAGGCATATAGGGAACTTGTATGCTACCTCACGGGTGTCAGTTTGGTTTTGTTTTAGGAGGAATCTCCAAGACTGTATGGACACTTGTATGGGAGGGGGAAGCCCCCAGTTTCCCATGGTTACCAAATTGTGCCCATGAAGAATGTTGTTAAGTCATTAGTCGGGATCAGTATTTTCTCTGTTTCTACCCACAGTGGATTGTTGTTTCTGTGAAACCAATATTTAAGATGGTCCAATCAAGCTGCACATAAGTAGTCTTGGACGTCTACTAGTCCAGCACCCCCTACTCTTTTATGTGGGATGAGATTGCTTCGGGGGCATCTAGCTTTTTTACCACCCCATGGGAATTTCCATATGAGACACGACAAAGTACGAGATATTGGGGGGGGGGGGGAGGATGAGTAAAGTGTGGAAGATATAAAGAATTTGTGGTAAGATGGACATTTTGAATGCCGTTATTTTGCCTAACCAGGATAATTCTCTTCTTGAGATTTCTTTTAGTTGGGTTTCCAGGTTGGCTATTAATGGTTTGACTTTGGCATCTGCTAGAGATGAGGTTGTGTTTGTCAGGGTGACACTACAATGGAGGATGCAGGGGCCAGAGGACACTACAATGGGGGATGCAGGAGCCACAGGACACTACAATGGGGATGCAGGGGACAGAGGGCACTACAATGGGGGACGCAGGGGGTAGAGGACACTACAATGGGGGATGCAGGGGGCAGAGGACACTTCTTTGGGGGGGGCACAGGAAACTTGCTATGGGGGGAAGGGGGCAGAGGACACTAAAATGGGGGATGCAGGGGACAGAGGACACTACAGTGGGATGCAGGGGGCAGAGGACACTACAATGGGGGATGCAGGGAGCCGAGGACACTACATTGGGGGATGCAGGGGGCAGAGGACACTACAATGGGGGGTGCAGTGGACAGAGGACACTACAGTGAGGGGATGCAGGGGGCAGAGGACACTATAATGGGGGATGCAGGGGGCAGAGGACACTACAATGGGGGATGCAGGGGGCAGAGGACACTATAATGGGGGGTGCAGGGGACAGAGAACACTACAGTGGGGGATGCAGGGGGCAGAAGGGAGTACAGTGGTGGATGCAGAGGGCAGAGGACACTATGGTGGGGGATGCAGGGGCAGAGGACACTATGGTGGGATGCAGGGAGCAGTGATTAAACTGTAAGTACTGACTGGCATATTCAAGGCTTTGAATATCTTTTTATATCCTTTTCCATCCTTGTAAAGTTTCATTACTTTGTTATGCAGGTCTTTTGACTGTTCTTTTCTACCTCCTCATGGCTCAGTGTCTAGCCCGCTTAGTGCATCCATGTGAGAGCTAACAAACTCATTGAATACTTATACACAGACACTAATTGTGATTTAAAACACCTTCTGTGTCTGTACCAAGGCCAAACTTTCCAGGGTATGTAAACTTTTTTATCAGGGCCATTTAGGTGATTTCTGTTATCATTATCACTTAAAAAGGATCCAAAAAAACTATGTGATAAAAAATGGCTTCATGTGATTGCTATCCTTAACCACTTCCCTACCTGCCCATTGTCATACAACGTCTGCAGATGGGATCTCCCATCCTGGGTGGGCGTCATATGACATCCTCGGCTGTCGGCCGGGCACTAGTGATCGCTCGTTACAGAGCAGGTGTCAGACACCATGAATCAGACTGAGACAGAAGTACAGTTAAATCACACTTGTTTAATAATAATAAAAAAAAGGTAAACAGAGTAAATGTAGTCAAAACGTAGCCAGAGTTCAGGAACCGGAACGGATAGTCAGACAAGCCAAAATGTCAGGGAGCCAGAGATGAGCGTAGTAGAACAATAAGCAGGATCTGGAGACAGAAGGAATGTCAGCCAAGCAAGTCTTTAACAGGAACACAGGAGAGAGTCTCTAGAGATGTGACCAAGGCGAAGGCAGAGATCATCTGGACTGGACGGCTTAAGTAGGCAGAACAGATAGATGGATGTGTACAGCGCTGGGCAAACCAAAGGGAACGCTAGAAATAGCCGCTAACACACCCTTAGACTAAAGGTAGAAATGCAAAAAATATATAAAAAGTGTAGCGCTATAACTGGCAACCATATATATCAAAAAAATTAGTGCATATACACATTAAATAAGTCTGAAACAAACTAAATGTGATCATAATAATAAATTACACTACAAAAGTGTACAGTGTTATTCTGCAAACATAATTAAGTGAAACAGTGAACAGTAAATCCAATCATCGATAGATAATTAAACAGTAACGGATAGTGAAAACAGTAACAATTTCAAAAAGCCTAAATTAATGTAAAAAACTTAAACAGCCAGTAGAACGTAACCCCTAATAAAAGTATAACTCCCAAATTCACAGTTACGGTGGAGGAGAAGATCTCACGATCTTCCAAAATATGGTACATTTCGTCCATATAATCTGATTTATTCAATAAAACAATAAAATCGGCGGGGCGAATGACCAGGTTTTTGTTATCACATAAAGTTTTTAGGCCCGCTGAGGGTAGAGGTTGTAAAATTTCCGCTTAAGTGGAATATTGGCTAAATCCCTCAGCACCAATTCCTTAAACAAATTAATAGTTGGTATAAATAAGATTATATGGACGAAATGTACCATATTTTGGAAGATCGTGAGACTTACATGGAACTACCGAACAATCCCACACACGAGTATAAAAAGGAATTGAAAAAAATAGTAGCTAAGGGTTTTGATTCCTGTATTTTAAACAAGAAGGAGAGATCTTTTTTGGTTCCCCTTGCCCCGCGCATCCCTGTTATATATTACCTGCCTAAGGTCCATAAGGACCCTCTTCACCCTCCAGGTCGACCCATAATCAGTGGTATCGATTCGGTCACCTCCAAAATTGGGAAGTACATAGATTTCTTCCTACAGCCATCTGTACACAAGATGCCGTCCTACTTAAAAGATACCAAGGATGTGATCAGATTACTATCGAGTGTTACTCTGGTGATCTCATTATGGCCACTGCGGATGTGGCATCTCTTTATACCTGCATTCCACACCGTAAGGGTGTGGATGCGGTACAATGCTTTCTAAATAGGGATGCCTCCCTTGCTTCACCCCAGGTAGACTTTATTGTGGATCTAATTGAGTTTGCGACGCAGCACAAATATTTCTGGTTTGACGGTAAATTCTACCGTCAACACAAAGGGGTGGCAATGGGAGAAAAGTTTGCTCCCAGCCTGGCCAATCTGTTCATGGCCAAATGGGAGGAGGATGTCGTCTATGCCATGGAGAACCCACACCTCCTGTTGTGGGCCCGGTACATAGACGACATCCTCCTCCCGTGGACGGGTAGTCATGATGGTCTGGTGGAGTTTATCGCAACCCTGAATAGTAATGACAGGGGTATTGCTCTAACCTTTGAGGCCAGTACTTCCTCAGTCCATTTTTTGGACCTTGTTATTGAGAGAAGTGAGCATAAATTCACTTTTAGTACCTATTTTAAATCTACCGACAGGAACGGGTACATACCGACTGATAGTTGCCATCATGGTTCCTGGATCAGATCAGTCCCCAAAAGCCAGTCATTGCGATTACGCAGGAACTGCACCGATCTTAACACCTTTAAGACTCAAGCTAAGATGTCACCCAATGTCATTAATCCACCAACAAAGCCATCTTTTTTTCATGATTGGATTGGATTTTACCCTTGCAGAAAAGGTTTAGTTTGCCAGTTCAACACGTGTGGTAGGAGGCCCAGTCATAGCTTCTCCTCCACCGTAACTGGCCGGTCATATAAGATCAAACAATTCTGCACTTGTGCCACTACAGGAATAGTATACCTCCTTACTTGCCCTTGTGGCAAACAATATGTGGGTCGTACCATCAGATCCTTCACGACGCGGGTTTCGGAACATATTAACCTTATCAAAGCTGGTAGTACTAAACACACTGTCCCTAGGCACTATAGGGAAGCCCATGATCGGAATCCTGCGGGTACTCAGTTTCTCATTATCGATAGGTATGTGGCCCCTTGGCGGGGGGGGGGGGGGGGGTCGACCCTTAGGGGTGTCTCCCGTTTGGAGACATACTGGATTTATGAGTTGGGGTCCCATTTCCCGCAAGGTATCAACGTGGAGTGGGATATCAATTCTTTTATCAATCAAGCGTAAATATAACTTCATGATCTCTCCTTCTACTAAGTCTTGGTATTTACAATCCAACGTGAATACTGAAATTTAATTTATATTTTTGCATTATCTTAGTTGAATTTTTAATTTCCATTTATGTCTATAAATGTGGAGGGTACAGATATCAATGCCCCCCATTGGTAGTGTCATATATATTTTTTTATATCATATTTTAATTAATTATATATGTTTTTATATTTGACCTTATTTTACAAAACAATGTCATATCACGTTTTATTAATGTGGTGGGTGGAAGCCCCCTTTTTTAGGATTAGATTAAGCTCAAGTATCATTTGGGCCAAGTTCACTTATATTTTTATTTTTTATTTATTTTTCACAATTTTTTATCCTTCTGGTAATGCCCACCTTTTGCTGCTCTGAAGGTTTAATAGCCTATGTCTGCTGACACTGAAACTTAAGACCGGCCTCGTACTGAGCATTGGTTTGTTTCTGTGGATTGCAGCGATCTCCCATTTCCTGTGGGAGATGAGTTTTGGCAGAGAGGCTTGGAGGGCATGGTGGAACGCATCGCCGCCGCTTCAGAGGCGCGGATGTGACGTCACTGCGCCATCTGAGAGCGAGGCGTGGCTGTACGGGTGGAGCGCGGTGACACTGCTGCACCTGCATAGGAAATTCTAATAGATACAGACGAGGAGGCTTGGCCTGCGCCCGGATTACTTCCGGATCGGTGAGCCGAGCGTAATTACAGCTCTCCATACGCCTGGATTTTTTTAGGTTCGTACATCAATGATGGATATTTGCCTCATTATTTTTGTTTATATGTGGGAATATACTAAATAATTATGACCTCTAGGGCCGGAACTGTGTTTCATCTTTGCACTTCCGGTTTTGTAGACACTCCCAGTGGGGGTCATTGTTTGTTTATAGAGCGGGGATGGAGGGGGGTTCCACACCCCAGATGACGGCTGTTTAGCTGAAACATGTCGGGTGGACCCCTCACGATTACCGCTACATGATGCTTGAAGCTGCTTTTTGATCTTCCAATATGTGAGTTTTTTTTTCGAATTTTAATAAACCTGTGTTTTAAAACGTTATCACACTATGTGAGTTTTTCCACTTCTCGCATGTTATTTGATACGATCGTTTGGCCTATGCCGGAGTCTTTATTCATGTGGAAGTTGTGATGTCACCCCCCCTTCCCATTTTATGATGACGACATCTCACAAGCCATATTATTCGGACCGGGTGGTCAACCAGACTTTGTGACTTGGGTGACGTATGTCATTTAAGTCATTGAATTCCGGTAAGCCTCCAGATGCCCCTGGTGATGGTTCTGGCAGTGACGTAGACCCTCTGTTCACTTGTGGTTCCTTCAGTATCCATCTACCTGTCAGACTCTGATTACTCATTACTTATTCATCTGTGAACCTATTATCTGCCTATGTGACTTTGAGAATTATTCATTCACCTGTGAATTTGGGAGTTATACTTTCATTAGGGGTTACGTTCTACCCCCATGGACTTTTGGTGGTGGCCTTTACGATTTTCTACATTAACCATATTATTGTCAGGACTATACTCACCGAGGCCAAGATGCCGAGAGCGGCTCGCCCTTACGACCACGCGCACCCGAACCCCTGGAAGTGATACAGGGAGTTGGGGGCACGCGGAGGCACGGGCTTCCGGTAGTAGCAGGATTCCCGAAGGGCCGGAGGGAGGTCCGGGTAGCCGTTGGGTACTGAGGAACTGCAAAGACAAGAAGTTAGATCCGAACCGGGGTTTCAGGCAGAGCAGAGTCCGTAATTCAGGCAGAGGTCAGAACCGGGGTATCAGGCAGAGCAGAGTCCGTTTAATCAAGCAGAGGTCAGGGGTATCAGGCAGGCAGAGTATCCGTTAATCAGGCAGAGGTCAGGGGTATCAGGCAGGCAGAGTATAGTCCGTTAATCAGGCAAGGTTCAGCACAGGGTCACTAGGTATAACAGGGAATAGTAGCAGGTACAGGGAGCAGGGCACAGCTGACGACAAACCAGCAGCCCGACTGGGTGCTGGAGCCGTCAGATGTAGCCCTCCAGCGAGCGCGTCAGCGTGACGCGCTGCCGGGCACCCGCACGGCCACGGCGCGCACACGGGGACCGCCGTGCACCCGCGCGCGCCGCACCATCGGGCCGCGAACGGGTGTACGGCGTAGCGCGAGTCCACCGCGCATGCGCCCTGGAGCCCGGCGGACGGAGGCGGCCTGTGCCTCCTGACAATTATGGACTGTGGCTGTTTACGTTTTTTACATTAATTTAGGCTTTTTGAAATTGTTACTGTTTTCACTATCAGTTACTGTTTAATTATCTATTGATGATTGGATTTACTGTTCACTGTTTCACTTAATTATGTTTGCAGAATAACACTGTACACTTTTGTAGTGTAATTTATTATTATGATCACATTTAGTTTGTTTTAGACTTATTTAATGTGTATATGCACTCATTTTTTTGATATATATGGTTGCCAGTTATAGCGCTACACTTTTTATATCATTTTTGGCTTAAGTAGGCAGGACTGACGAGCAGGATATCATCAACAGGTGAGTCACTGTGGAGAGATAGGAGCTGGCAATTAGCCGACAGCTGAGCGGCCAGCTTTGAGAAGGAAGGGTTGAGTACAGCCCTGACAGCAGGACCGTGGATCTGTGTGTGTAAACACACAGATCCATGTCTTGTCAGGGGAGAGGAGACAAATCGTGTGTTCATGCTAAGAATGAACACGGATCAGTCTCCTCCCCTAGTCAGTCCCCTCCCCCTACAGTTATAATCACTCCCTAGGTAACACATTTAACCCCTTGATCACCCCCCTAGTGTTAACCCCTTCCCTGCCAGTGACATTTATACAATAATCAGTGCATATTTATAGCACTGATCGCTGTATAACTGTCAGTGATCTCAAAATAGTGTCAAAAGTGTCCCATATGTCCACCTCAATGTCAGTCATAATAAAAATTGCAGATCACCGCCATTACTAGTAAAAAAAAAAAAATAATAATAAAAATGCCATAATTCTATCTCCTATTTTGTAGACGCTCTAACTTTTGCGCAAACCAATCAATATACTCTGATTGCAATTTTGTTTTACCAAATATATGTAGAAGAATACATATCGGCATAAACTGAGAAAAAATAGTTTTTTTTTTTTTTAAAAAACAATTTGGGATATTTTTTATAGCAAAAAGTAAAAAATATTGTGTTTTTTTCAAACTTGTCGCTCTTCTTTTGTTTATAGCGCAAAAGCTAAAAAAGGTAATCAGGGGGCGTGGCCTGACCTGGCATGAGGATGGCTGCCTAATCCAGTAGCTCCTGCTATCCGACGACTTATAATCTGCCTCAAGGTGATCCAAACAACCCTTGCTCGACCAAAACATGGGGACAGCCTCTCGGAACGCTTCCACATCCCGATCACGCTCTTCCAGAGAACAATCGGGATCCTCAGGCCCCAATACTATCCCTGAAATGTTCCGGTCTGGACGGGGCAATATGGCGGCTCCCCGCCACAGTACCTCAGAGGCCACAATCTCCTCACAGCTGGATCACATACCCCGCAGCCAACCGTATAGCCAGGCGACGGATAACACATCTGAAGAACGGTCCCTACCGCAACTGAACATACAGGACCTACGGATGATTGCCGCAGACATTAAAGACACTCTCTCGGCAGCAATCTCGGAACTGCGCATCGACATACGCGCCCTTTCAGACAGAGTACAGGCGGCGGAACAAATGGCGGAACGCCAAGACCTGCAGCTACGCAAGACAACAAGGCATGTTGATACACATACATTGCAAATGAGAGAAATGCAGAGGCACCTTGAGGACCTCGACAACCACGGCAGACGCCACAATTTGTGGGTCAGAGGAGTGCCCGAATCGATTGAAGGCGAACAGATCACCCACTCTACCGTCAGCCTGTTCAATGGCCTTTTACGCAGGCCACTACAGACACCTATTGAACTAGAGAGGATCCACAGAGCACTGAGGCCAAAGGGGAGAGACACCGACCCCCCACGGGACATCATCTGCTGTCTGACGGACTTTAAACTAAAGGAAGAGATACTTAAACAAGCCAGAGGCGTTCCACAGATTATACATGAAGGGAAAAATGTTCAAATCTATCAAGATCTATCAAGCATAACCCTCCAACATCGCCGTGATTTGAAGCCTCTTCTGGACACTCTACGAGCACACAGCATCATATACAAATGGAAGTTCCCTTTCTGCCTGGCTGCCACCTCACACGGCCGAACAGCATACCTTAAAGTGCCTGAAGATCTCTCCTCCTTCTGCGATACTCTACACATCCCGAGAGTGGAGGTGCCCAACTGGTACGCTGATTTTCGACGTTCCGCACTCCGCAGAGACCCCCTGCCTGCAGAACCTATGGAGGCCTCCGATACAGACCATCGGAGAAGAAGATCCCCCTCTGCCACCCCGCCGCACGGTACACATCGCACTGACCGACGCAACCAAAGCCCCCACTCTCCCGCCTACAGGAGAGCCAGGAGGGGACGTTGATACCCTTATCGGTCGGTTGTAGACACCTGGGCCCCAGTACATGCTCCTCTGATTGGTGGCTCACGGCATTTACTGACACAGACACAGCTCTTGTCAACACCAGTTTTATTGCTGTTATACTTAGACTAGACGGTTTACACTTTCTTTTTTATATTTTATTACCACCGCGTACCAGCTGCAGTGCCTTCACAAGGGATCCATTCCCGGTAACTATACGTGGACTTCCAACCTCCATGCTCCTAAATTGTTGCTTCATAGCCTCCCTTCTCTAACCACAGAGGCCTGAGACGAACCATGCATACTACAATTACCAGAATGCATAGCGCTGGATACCCGGAAACCATGCGTGACCTCCCTAGCAATACACCAGCTTCCGGCAACACACACTCACGTCATCACCGACGCGACAGACACAGAAGATGGATGACTGCTCGTCCTCTCCACGGATCAAGAAAATACTACTCACCGGATGACGTCGGCACCTTAACCTGGCTTGTCCCGGGACGAGCGCACGACCACCTCTCAACCCCGGACTCCTGCTATCTCGGATCGCGAGCCACGATCTACATCCTCCCAGCTCGACAACATCCTGCGGCTCGATAGTGGCGTTATGCGCATGCATACTGCACGCCCTGCGACACAGGACCCAGACGACTTTAATCTTCTCAGGCACGCAGTCGTACCACATGACGCTTGGATCTCTACCACCAACACTCACTCCAGGTGGGTATTGGACTCCCTCCTCATACCACCATCTGCCTACGCAACCAGCTTCGCCCGACATCCGAGTCTCCATGCACCTCGGGGCCGCTTAGGGACCTTGATCTCCCGCACCATGCAGGTACTTTACTCTACAACCCTTTGCCCCCCTCTATACTTACCAGTTAAAGGCCAATGACTGATTAATTAAAGTTGGTTGATCCGGGCAAACTCTCTGCTTTTTTGGGCCTTTGCCCCCCTTATATGACTCCACCAACAACCCTGCAAAATATCACACGGATCCCTACACCTCCGGTACGACATTCTCTTTGGGCCTTACATTTACCTGCAATGTTACTGTTTTAGAAACTCGTTGCTTTGTATTTTGTTTTTGAATAAGTTAATAGCTTTAATTTCCAGCCTTCATTACTACTAGATATGTGACAACGAATACAATGAGCCGGATCTGATAGACCCCTACCTCAATATGCACCCTAGCAGGTTCTCCTTTCTAGTTACACCCTCTGACTCGCTACTCGCATTCTCTGGGGAATGTAGGGGACGGCCCTGTAATATATGACTATCTATATAGGTTGCCGGACTCGAACACAGAATTGCAGCCCCCTATGATTCTGGATATGGTTATCGTTATGGTTGTAGTTATATAATTGTATCGGTGTTACTCCCATTTTAACGGTCATGGCCCATATAATTACTGGGCAGGTTACAATGCATACCTATAGACACCTGTCTTTTGTAAACCCCTGCCCTGTTCCTATCACACCAGCCTACAAGATCAACAATCTCTACACCGAGCAACTAACCTATTTCACACACCACTAAGCTCAACTGTCTAAAGTCTTAGGATAGCAGGCTACAAACGATTACGTACCTACCTACTCCGATACCTTTCTTGTGCCGGGCCTTTGCCAACCCCCACACAGTCGCAGTGAGGTTCAACAATCCGGACTCATCGGATTGAGGAGCCTCGGTGCTCTGTACCAGACCAAATATAGTCAAATAAAGAGACGGTGAATTGTGTTGACAATTTTACCGCCCTACCGGTCTCTCCCCTGTGTTGTGCTCAACACGACTCAAGCTTCTGCTGCTACTTTGAATACTGCGCCTCCCCACCACTCTGTCCCTACGATTGCCCCCCCCCCCCCTCTTTACCCCGACGGAGGTCATGGACCCCAATGACTCCACCACAGTGCTATCCCCTCCTTACTCTCCACTCACATTGCGCTCTATGAATATCCGAGGCCTAAATACACCTGAAAAACGGTCTCTCCTTCTCACCCACTTACAAAAATCCAACACCCACATCGCGCTCATACAAGAAACACACTTTAGATCTGATACCATCCCTAAACTGCAGAACAAACACTTTCCCACTGTTTACCACGTGACCAATGATGAAGCCAAATCCAAAGGAGTCTGCATCCTTATTTCTAGAAAATGCCCTTTTCTAGTTACTGATGTACACCGAGACCCTGCGGGGAGATTCCTCTTCCTCAAGGGCTCTATACATAACAAGACTTTCACCATTGCCAACCTGTACGCTCCAAACTCAAAACAAGTACCGTTCTTCCGCAATACACTACAGCTCCTCACGACTTTTAGCACCGGTTGCCTTATAATAGGAGGCAACTTTAATGTCCCGCTCGATCCCTCCTTGGATACATCCAACGGTACTTCTTCCTCTACTTATCGGGCTCTACGCGCAATAAAAACTCAATTCAGGGAATTGCTACTACACGATGCCTGGCGCACACTGCATCCCACATGTAAAGACTTCACCTTTTTCTCCCCACCGCACTCCAAATATTCCAGAATAGACTACTTCTTTATCTCCCAAAACGAACTCTCAATACTTCATAAGTCCTCAATCGACCCGATGATACTTGCAGATCATAACCCGGTTTCCATGACCCTACACATTCCTCACAAAACAAACTGTGTCCACATATGGCGCTTGGACAACTCCCTACTCACAGACACTGAAATCTCACAAAAGGTTTCCGAACACCTTCGTAACTATTTCGCGGACAACTGTCAGAGCGACTTTGCTCCAGACATAGTGTGGGCCGCACACAAATGTGTTATTAGAGGCGCATTCTTATCACAGGCCTCACGTAGAAACAAACTTAGAAAAGCAAGAATTGAGGAACTGACTACACGCATTTCTGTCCTAGAACGGAAACACAAGGCGTCTTTAGCCCTAGAAACATTGACTGAACTGACTCAACTACGCACCGAACTCTTAGAAGAATTACATAAAAACGTAAAACGGAAATATATGTTCTCAAAAAAATATTTTTATGAATTTGGCAACAAATCCGGGAAGATGTTGGCTAGAGCAATACAGGCAAAAAAGGCGGCCCACACTATACACTCCATTGTAGACCCCTCGGGTAAAACCCTGGTAAAATCTGAAGACATAGCGGAACAATTTGTGAAATACTTCACAGACCTTTACAATCTACGTACACCACAATCATCTCCCACCCTGACCGACAGGAAAGAGGCAATACACAACTTCCTTTCTCAATACGCACCCACACCCATCCGGACCGAAGACTCCATGTCGTTAGACGTTCCCTTAACGACAGAAGAGATCACCCTAGCACTAAAACAGATGAAACCAGGCAAAAGCCCCGGACCGGATGGGCTGACGGTCGGTTACTACAAATCCTTTCCCGATCTGCTATTACCTCACCTTGTTCAAGCTTTTAATAATCTAGGCCCTGCCACCACAGCTTCCAAAGATATATTGGAAGCCCATATCACCCTTATCCCCAAACAAGGGAAAGATGACAAATTGGTTTCTAATTACCGCCCTATCTCTCTACTTAATGTAGATGTTAAACTGTACGCCAAAGCAATAGCCAATCGCCTCCTACCCTTGATCCCATCTTTAATCTCCACAGACCAAGTTGGTTTTGTCCCCGGTAGGGAAGCTAAAGACAATACGACCAAAGCCCTAAACATACACCATTGGTTAACCTCCACTAATTCCAAAGGCTTCTTCCTATCCTTGGACGCGGAGAAGGCGTTTGACAGGTTGGCATGGGACTTCATGGAAACCACCCTACAAACTATAGGCCTCCCGCCGAGACTTGTCAACATGATTCTACTTCTCTACTCTTCCCCCACAGCCAAAGTCCGAGTGAACGGTGGACTGTCGAACGCCTTCTCCGTGTCCAATGGTACCAGACAGGGATGCCCCTTATCCCCCTTGATATTCATACTGACAATGGAACCCATGCTACGCAGACTTAGGGAAAACTCAGACATCAAAGGCATTCACATTAACCAAACACAATACAAAGTAGCCGCCTACGCGGATGATGTCCTACTATTCCTCACAGAACCGATCACTACCATCCCGAACCTGCTACAAGACTTTGCTCTTTTTAAGTTCTTATCGAACTTACAAATAAATTTCTCCAAATCCAGGGCACTTAATGTCTCACTCCCCCAAGAAACAGTCGCACAATGCAAACATAATTTTCCTTTCGGATGGGAAACACAAGCCATAAAGTACCTTGGCATCAACATACCCACCAAACTCTCAGAACTATTCAAACTAAACTTTTTACCAATCCTACAAACCATCGAAGATGATCTTCAAAAATGGCAGACTGGACCATTTTCATGGTTTGGAAGAATAGCTATTTTGAAAATGAACGTTCTACCTAGGCTACTTTATCTTCTTCAAACCATCCCTATAATGCTCCCACACTCCTTCTTTGCCAAATACAAAAAAATTTGCAGAAAGTTCATCTGGCTATCCAAACAGCCTAGATTGAACTGGCACAGACTGGCAACTCACAAACTACAAGGAGGTCTGCAGGTTCCAGACCTACAAACTTATTATCGGGTCTGCCATTTAGTCAGAATTGTGGACTGGCACGTACATGGCAAGGAAAAAGAGTGGGTCAATATAGAAAATGCCTTTACCGAAATCCCGTTACATCTCCTCCCCTGGATCAACCCAAAAACAATCCAGAACACAGCCACTTTGAACCCTCTAATTAATGCCACCCTATTAAACTTTGCAAAATCGTGTAAAATCCTTAAGATCCAACCCATATCGGGACCACTAACACCTATTGAAGACAACCCGGAGTTTGCGCCGGGTATCTCTTTACTCCTTCCAGCCAGAGATCCCTACAGACCAAGGCTCCTAGCCCGGCAACTTTTCCATCTGGGAACTGTACTAACGCACGCTGCTCTGACAAGCAAATTTCCAGAATATCATATCCCCTTCTATAAGTATCTGCAGATCCGCCATTATTTACAGAATCTACAACACAAAGACAACATACACAGGGAACCCACACCCTTTGAACTTTTATGCTCCCACGCTGAACCTCAAAGACACCTCATTTCGACCATTCACGCACTTTTCTCCTCACATCTTCACATTGATACAGATACGCTGGCGAAACATTGGGAAACCGATCTGCACACTACCCTGACCGCCGACGACTGGAAAAATGCGCTCTCCCACATACACAAAGGTTCCAGCAACGTAGCAACACAGGAGTGCAGATTCAAAATCTACTCAAGATGGTACAAGACTCCCGACAAACTTAACAAATTCCTACCCACTGTATCCCCTAATTGCTGGAGATGTAACGCTGCCAAAGGTTCCCTTATACACATCTGGTGGGAATGCCCTCTCATTCAACCATACTGGGCCGCTGTTCACGGTTTAATTACTCAGATCACCACCTACACACCAGACTATAATCCGGCACAATACTTACTACACCACACGTCGATTCCCCAACGTATATACAAAAAGTCTCTTACCCTCCATCTCATTAACGCAGCTAACCTATGTATCCCCGTGCACTGGAGAAGCACGTCCCCTCCCTCGATCTCAGAGTGGATCGAGAGAGTAGACAGGATAGCTGACATAGAAAACCTCATACATCAAACCTCCGATTCTCCATCCAAATATAAAGATACATGGACATGTTGGACCCATTTTAAACAAACGCATATGACACACACGCAGACCACCCTCCAATCCCATACCGCTGGAGCCGACATTGACCGGTTAGCTCATCCCCATGCGAACCATTAAATACACATGTTATCCTATCCCTCCGTCTTCCTGTTCCCCCATCCCCTCTTTCATGTCGTATATAAAGCCCTGCCAATTGATTACCGCCTTACATGAGGCACATTACCGACATACCCTACTTATAGGTAAATTGATATACCCACTCTGGGCACAGTTAGCACCCTATTGGGGTGCCCAGGGTTCTGGGTAACTCTACTACCGTCGGTCACGACCATACACATTATGAATACCCTTTATCACACTTAAACCCCACTCAGGATCCGCTCACTGTATATGATCAGACAATTCCGTGTAAAACAGAGGATGTGTTCTTGTTGTTTTCCTTCTACCTTGAAACATGGAATGTACTCATTTACACATTAATATTACAGGACTCTGAAATTCTGGCTGAACTTATCTTTTACTCGATTCTGTTGAGTTTATTCTTTATATGCACCTTTATATTAACTGTAGACTACTCCATGATGTCGTGGTTTACCACTGTATTGTGATTTGTAATGTGTGAAAACCCAATAAAATATTTAAAAAAAAAAAAAAAAAAAAAAAAGGTAATCAAATACCACCAAAAGAAAGCTCTATTTGTGAGGAAAAATATTAATTTGGGTACAGTATTGCATGACCACGCAATTCTCATTCAAAATGTTACAGTCCTGAAAACTGAAAATTGGCCTGGGCGGGAAGGGGGTGAAAATGCCCTGTATTGAAGTGGTTAAATAAAAGACAGTTTTTTTGGCATGAGCAGTCATATTTTCAATATTAATGCCAAAATTTCACAATTTCTGCCAGGGTATGAAAACTTTTGAGTACAACTGTGTATGTATATATTTATATACACACACATATCTATATATATCTATATCTATATCTATATCTATATCTATATCTATATCTATATCTATATCTATATCTATATCTATATCTATATCTATATCTATATCTATACAAATACACAGTGCAGTCAGTGTACAGTATATTGAAGTGGTTAAGGGGAACCCTATGGCAGAATTAAGAAAAAAACAGCATGGGTCTCCCCCATCTATACTAGATTTTAAGGAGAACTCCACTCCAAAATTTAAAAAAAAAAAAAAAAATGGTGCTGAGTACCCCCCAAAATCCATACCAGAGCCATTATCCGAGCAAGCAGCCTGGCAGGCCAGGAAAGGGGGGGGGGGCGAGCGAGCGCCCTCCCCCCTCCTGAACATACCAGATCGCTTGCCCTCAACATGGGGAGGGTGCTTTGGGGTCCCCCCAATGCACCTTGTCCCCATGTTCATGGGGACAAGGGCCTCGTCCCCACAACCCTGACCCAGTGGTTGTGAGGGTCTGCGGGTGAGGGGCGGGTGTACCCCTACCCATTCACCAAAAAAAAAAAAAAAAAAAAAAAAAAAAAAAGTGTCAAAAAGTAAAAAACACAATAGGTAGTTTTTGACAATTCCTTTAATAAAAAATAAAAAATAAAGTGTCCCGCGGTGTCCATCCATCTTCAATCACGCCACCCGATGGACCCGAAAAATAGAAAAAAAAAAAAAAGAAAAGCACCGCCTCGATGAAAGGCGTCCCGCCGACTGCTGTCTCTTGGCTGTGACAGCTGTTATATAGGCAAGAGCGGGGCCATGCGGTGATGTAATTGAGTGACCCCGTCCCCTCTGATGTCAAATGCTGACAGAGGGGGCAGGGTCATATGGTTACGTCAGCGGGTGGCCCCCCTTTGCCTATATAACAGCTGTCACAGCGAAAACGACAGCAGTCGCCGGGAGGCCTCCCATGGAGACTGAGTATTTTTGTTTTTTTCTTCTATTTTTCGGGTAAGTTAGGCGGCATGATTGATGATGGATGTACATCGCAGGACACTTTTTTTTTTTTAATAAAGCAATTTTCTTTTGTGGCTTTTACTTTGACACTTTTTTGGTGAATGGGTAGGGGTACAATGTACCCGATATTAATTTACATAGGGGGGCTGGGATCTGGGGACCCCCTTGTTAAAGGGGGCTTCCAGATTCCAATAAGCCCCTCGCCCACAGACCCCCACAACCACCGGGCAAGGATCGTGGGGATGAAGCCCTTGGCCCCATCAACATGGGGACAAGGTGCTTTGAGGGAGACCCCAAAGCACCCTCCCCATGTTAAGAGCAAGCGGCCTGGTATGGTTCAGGAGTGGGGGTTGGGGGGCGCTCGCTCATCCCACCCCCCTATCCTGGCTTGCCAGGCTGCTTGCTCAAGTAAGGGCCTGGTATGGACTGGGTTTTTTTTCCTTGATTTTTATCTATATTGCCGGAAGCCAGCAATACATTACAGCCGTGAGCAATTTTAAATGATATCTTTTCCATTGGAAATATCATTTTGCTGCGGCACTGTAAAACACAGTGGATCGGGGCGTGGCCTGGACGGGAACCGAGATGGCTGCTTAAACAAGAAGCTCCCGCACTCGGAGGACGACAAACGCCTTATTTGGGGCTTTAAAATCACTCACCCATGATGGGAAAGCCCAACAGAAGCACCTCGACACCCCGTGCACAAAAAGATCCAGGCACGTAGATCAGCGGTAACATCCCAGAGATATTCCGGACCAGACAAGCGGCGCACCTCGAGGCATCACAGGCCGCGCAGGCCTCACACACACTTTACAGGCCTCATCCCCGGACTCAATTAGGAGCAACACGGATCCGATTATGGACGAAGACGGCCCTGGAGCTCCGCTGCCAAGCTTACTTGACCTACAAAGAGACCTCCAGAGGGTCGCCCTAGACATCAAACATACCATGATGTCGGCGATTTCAGATCTCAAGGCGGACATTCACTCCATGAACGATCGAATCGCAGCAGTGGAGGAAAACGCTCGTACACAGGCGACCGCTATCAGGCAAGTACAGAAAACGTATGATGCACATCTGCCACACTTGTTTGAGCTCCATAGACAAGTGGAGGACCTGGACAATAGGGGACGCAGGCATAACGTGAGAGTGAGGGGGGTTTCGGAAGGAGTCGACCAGGCCGCACTACAACACACAGTATGTTCCATCTTTAATGATTTATTGGGCCGACCAGCAGACTCCCCCATAGAAATGGAACGCATACACCGCGCATTAAGACCCCCTCCCCGCGATAATGAACCACCCAGGGACATTGTCTGTTGTATTGTCAACTTCCCCTTGAAAGAGGAGATTCTTAAAAAAGCAAGAGATAGAGGCCGCATATTACTCAATGGTACTGAAGTGAAATTGTTTCAGGACTTATCTCAAATCACTCTACAGAACAGACGCACCCTGCGCCCCCTGCTGGAAGTTCTTCGCTCGCACAACATCCAATATAGATGGAAATTTCCGTTCTGCCTGTCGGCATCCACTAGGGGTCGCACAGCCGTTCTTAGAACCCCGGAAGATCTACCCGCCTTCTGCGAACAAATGGACATTCCTCAGATGGACATACCTGAGTGGCATGCTTTCTACTTCCCTATGGATCCATGGAAGCCAGTCTCATATAACTCATCTCCCAAGGCCCAAAGACAACGCTCCAGACGCCGCAGACTGGACCCTACATCACCTGGAGATCGCCAATCCCGCCGAGACCTCCCAGCACGCAGTCCAGGCCTGGCAGACACTCCTCGTCGGAACTACTAGAAGACACCACCTTCATTTGTACTGACCATACTGTTTTTACACAGTGAATCTAACTTTTCCCCCCTTCTAGCACGCTACTTACCCCCCTCCCCCGGTTACCTTTTTGTTTTATTCCTTCTTATGTTTTTATCCTCCTCTCCGTTTAGCTGAAGGAGCAACACCAGTCTCTTCAAGGACTAATACTGAAAACTCTTCGCTTAGATAAGAGACGCATATACATAACCCTGGCAGACGTACCACCACCTCATCCGGACTTGTGAGTAACGCCTCAGCCAGATGTGGCCGATCTGTTATCCTTTTCAGTCGCATCCCTAACACTAATGCCAGGTTTACACTTACCTTGGCTATAACATCAGCTATCCAAACGGGCCGTTCTCTCTTGCTTAAAGCAAAGGGAATTATTTCTATTCTTAGTTATGTTACGCTTGTTTTAAATGGTTAAGACTGTTCTTGTAAGACAAAATAGTGGGAGCCTGGATCCCTAAACCCTTTATTCTTGCCCAACATAGGGCAAGGGCGACCTTTATTCGCCAGACCTGCAGTTAACTCTCCCTTCCAATGATATTTCATACCTCACCCATGCTCCTATATTAAGCTCTCTGCAACCTTACGTGACCACTAGCATGGAAGGAAATGATGCCAACCCATCCCGTTGACAGCAAATTCCTACCAATACGAGCGCCCCTTTAAATTCTGCATCACCTAAGCATCTTATTACACTTGGAGCGGGGATCCAGACTCCCACACTAGCAGGTATGCCCCCTAAAAAAAGGGGAGCAGAAAATTCAAAATGTAGAGGAATATTGAACAAACTTAATTACAGTATGACACAGAAGATTATGAGTAGCAGTTTCTCCTCCCTTCCCTAATGATTAAGCCCCCCAAGAGGTCAGGCTATCATAGGTTGTTGTTCTTGTTTACTTTCAACATGTTTATTATGTTTTGAGAGGGGAGTTTTTCTTTCTTTTTTATCCCCCTTATCCCCCCCCCCCTTTTTTTTTTTTTTTTTTTGTGTTTAATGTCTTACTGTACAGAAACATAGATAAACCTCAGGGATCCTGGGATACCATTATTATTACCAGAAATAATAAATAAAGTACCAAAAAATGTTACTATTCACAGGACTGAACTAACAGTCATATGCTCCCTGATCACCCACACACAAATTCCCATACCGCAGTCTAATGCACACATCTACAAGCCCCCAACCACTATTATTTAGCATGATTCGTCCTCCATAGTGCTGCAGCACTCATTCCTACCACAGCTCGCTTACCCCACACAGCTGTCCATACGGACTAGAGCTACTAATCCGGACATCTACCCCATAGGTGGATAGGCAAGCCTACGCCCACCTCCGGTGCGCCCTATTTACGTACCCATTATATCTTTGAGGTACGTCCCCTTACTCCCCAGACTTTAAGTTTACCTAATTTGACTTTTCTTCACCTCCTCTCTTACCCCCTTCCCCCTCCCTCTATTTTCTACCCTCCCACTCCCTTTTTACCCCATTATCTCTACTGGGTCTAACCCCTCCTGTCTATTCTGCACTTTCTCTACCTCTCACCAACTGTACGGGGCGGGGGCCGCCCCTCCTTCCTTCCCTCCAGCCTTCATCTACCCATTGATCCACTTTACACCACGTGTGCAGGACACGACACTAGCTAGCTCAACTTGGCACCCTTTGAACTTATAGACATCCACAATGTCGAGGGGAGCTGCAATCTCTACACAGCAACTCTCACTAAATGTAAAAGGTTTAAATATTCCAGAAAAAAGGTTGCAAGTATTATCAGCACTGACTAAACACAAAGCCCACTTCCTCCTGTTACAGGAAACACAGTTCTGCGCAAAACATATCCCCAAACTGTCGAATCATTTATATAAACATGCACTCCACTCTACGAATCCAACATCAAAAACGAAAGGAGTTTCTATCCTTATCTCCAAACACGCTGACTTTCAACTGAAAGATTCCCTGGTTGATCAAGAGGGTAGATACATTTTTATTAAAGGCACTTACGCATCAAAACCAATCACAATTGCTAATGTGTACTGCCCAAATGAGCACCAAGTAACTTTCTTCAGACGAATTTGTGACCTTCTCTCCACATTTCAAGAGGGTATATTACTTCTTGGTGGCGATTTCAATGTCCCACTAAATCCAAATTTAGATTCCTCTACGGGAGCTTCTGCACTCCCCTATCGGGCACTACGACAAATTAAACTCCAATTACAGAACTTGACACTCCACGACTCATGGCGCACCATGCACCCGACTGACAAAGATTATACATTCTTCTCCTCCCCACACCAAAAATACTCGAGAATTGATTACATATTTTTATCCCAAACAGACTTAACACTTCTCTCCCACGCCACAATAGAACCCATGTTCTTATCAGACCATCACGATCACTTTAACGTTCCCAGACTACAATACCAGAACCAAGACATGGAGACTTAACCCATCCCTCCTTAAAGACCCTGACGTAGTAAGACAAATAAACACCCGTCTCCAACAGTACTTTCAAGAAAACTCCTCCCCAGATACAACCCCGGTCACGCTTTGGGAAGCCCACAAATGTGTCATAAGGGGGAAACTCATAGCCCTGGCAACAAAAGAGAAAAAAATCAGACAGGCCCATATTGCATCCCTCATCGAAACTATCAATAGACTCAAAAAAACACACAAACAATCCACATCCCACTCCACACTACAGGACCTCCTTTATGCTAGATCCACTCTATTGGAGGAACTAGGAAAACGCACAAGGCGTCAATATGTGCTCAGACAAAAAGTGTTCTACGAACACGGTAACAAAAGTGGGAGATTGCTTGCACGCACTATACAAGCGGCCAAGACCTCTTCCATAATTCATCACCTTCGTACCGATGGGGGTGCGGTGCTCTCTAAAAATGAGGATATTGCAGCCCATTTCGAAAGCTTTTACTCTAAACTATATAATCTGCCATCCCATAACACAGACTCACCCAACACCTCACTTCGCCAATCTCAAATTCATGACTTCCTAGCCCAATACTGCCCTAAACCGATAACCCCACAACAGGCTGCTACCCTGGAAGGCCACATGACCACAGAGGAGTTGGGTTTGGCAATAAAACAAATGAAAGTAGGCAAGAGCCCAGGCCCAGACGTCCTACCACTAATTTACTACAAAAGCTTCCTAGAAACTCTCTCACCGCAAATGCTCAATGCCTTCAACTCCCTGTCGGACCCTTCCACCTCACCAGGCAACCTGCTTGAAGCCCATATAGCAGTCATACCAAAAGCAGATAGGGATCCATCCCTGGCGTCCAATTACAGACCCATCTCATTACTCAACGTAGATATCAAACTATATGCAAAAATGCTAGCAAATAGGTTATTGCCCCTGATTCCTGGCCTGGTCTCAGCAGACCAGGTGGGTTTTGTCCCGGGAAGGGAGGCCAGAGAGAATACCATCCGCACCTTAAACATACACCACTGGCTTACCTCCTCGGGAACAAAGGGATTCCTGCTGTCTCTCGATGCCGAGAAGGCGTTTGACAGGGTGGCTTGGGACTATATGCGGGAAGTGCTGAAGGGCATTGGTTTACCACCACACATGTGTAACTACATCAACGCTCTATATGACAATCCCTCGGCAAAGTAAAAGCAAACGGCCTCCTGTCAAGCGCCTTCCCAATAACCAATGGTACCCGCCAGGGATGCCCTTTATCCCCTCTCATTTTTATCTTAACTTTAGAACCCCTTTTAAATAGATTGCGTGCGAACGCGGACATTCAAGGAATAACTATAAATCGGAGGGAATTTAAGGTAGCAGCTTTCGCAGACGATATCCTGCTAACACTCCAATCACCTCACATCACCCTACCTAGCTTATTGAAAGACATCAACCATTTTGGGGTCTTATCAAATCTTAAGATAAACTATCCTAAATCACACGCTCTGAACATATCCCTTCCCCCGCAGGTGGTCACTCACTGCCAAGACTCCTTTCCCTTTCAGTGGAAAAGCACCGCCATTACTTACCTAGGCATCCAAATTACCAAACAACTTACAGACCTATATGACCAGAATTTCCTTCATGCCCTCTCGAAAATTCAGACGGATCTAAAGGAGTGGGCCACACTTAACGTATCATGGTTCGGACGCTCGGCCCTGATCAAAATGATTATCCTCCCTCGCCTCCTATACATTTACCCCCTGCATTCTTTTGTTCCTATAAAAAGGCATGTACGACCTTTATCTGGAAGGGCAGCCCTCCAAGAATCAAATACTCTCGTTTGACCTGTAGCAAGGCCAAAGGTGGGATTGCACTTCCAGATCTCTACAAGTATTACATGGCCTGCCATTTAACTAGAGTAGTGGACTGGTGTACTAACAGATCAGGGAAACCCTGGGTGACTCTAGAAAACTCCTTTACGCCTGGCCATCTACACAACCTCCCCTGGCTCTCATCCAAACACTGGACACAACCAACCAATCAAGAAACACCCACTCATTTACCCGTCACTACTCGCCTTTACCTCTGCTATGACAACCTTTCAATTATCTTCACGACCAGGGCCTTTGACCTCCCTGAAGGGAAATCCAGATTTCCCCCCGGGGTCGTCAAACACATTCTTAAAACAAGAGTGGCCACATGAAGAAGTCCAAGCTTACCACTTCTTCCACGCAGACCGGCTGCGATCATATGATAATCTCAAATCCATATCCCTCACAAAAAAAAACTTTCCTTTTTGGACTTATAGACAGCTGACACACTTTCTCTCTTCTGCTACCTCCAATAATACATGGGCGAGAAAACTAACCCCATTTGAAACATTATGTACCCAGAATACGTCTCAAAGACACCTAATATCCACCATCTACTCTCTCCTCCAAGAAACGCCACACCACTCACAAACCGAATCTCTTCACTCATCCTGGAACAAAGATCTACACATAGATCTCACTGAGGAAGATTGGGAAACCATCCATGTTCATACCCACAAAGGTTCACTAAATGTTGCCATCCAAGAGAATGGGTACAAAATACTTACCAAATGGTACAGAACACCATCTCGCATACATAAATTCTCGCCCTCAATCCCAAATACATGCTGGAGGTGTAATAAAGACGTGGGCTCTATGATCCACATATGGTGGGAATGCCCGATCCTTCAGGTTTTCTGGAGGGAGGTTCACGACATAATACAAAGAGTCCCTACATACACCCTGGATTTCGTACCAGCACAATATCTCCTCCATCATACAACCTTACCTAAAAGATCTTACCACAGATCACTGGCCATGCATATGGTAAATGCAGCCAGATTATGCATTCCTGTAAAATGGCGCTCAACCAGTCCCGACAATCAGAGAATGGTTGACAAAGATTGCTAAGATAGAGGAGATGGAGGAATTGATCTATATCTCACAAGACCGCATACAAAAATTCACTAATCTATGGGCCTGCTGGTCACATTTCAAAAGCACTAATTGTTATAAGTCGTACTTCCCAATATAATATTTTCCCTCTCTTGAAAGACGAGAAAAACCTCAGAAACCCCGAAATACGGGGTGGGCTGGCTGGGGAGGGGGGGGCGGCCCCTCTACCCCCTATCCTATCCCCCCTTCTTTACCCTAACACCGTATGTATATCCTTCCTCTTTTTCCCTCTCCCCCCTCTGTTTTTCCCTATCCCCACAGTTTCCCCTTCTACACCTTTATATTACTCCCATTTCACCCAACGTATATTCCCCTCTTACCCATACCCTTACATAACCTCTCCGCAATATCAGACTGTGACAACACGACACAGTCTAGGACCTAATAGAGACAGACCTTCCCGTTTTAGTTCCACACAAGTCTCATACCCTCACTTACTATGTGACTGATCCTGGTGTAAATGGACCACACAAAGTACTCCTGATTCCTATAATACTTGTATACAGAAAATGTCTCGTAGTAAAGTATTTAGCGGGTTCTCCTCTTATGCATTCTTATTTTCCTACCATATGCCTGTATTTTCCATGACGTTAATGGCATCAACACTTATTGTATCATTATTGTATAAAATGTCATGGAGCACCTGTCAAAATCTGTTCAACTGCATATACATGTAATTGTGATAACTTCTCAATAAAATCTTTTTTGTGGAAAAAAAAAAAAAAAAAAAAAAAAACACAGTGGATCCCCAGGCATGATATTTAAAAGGAATATTTTTTTTTTGTTTCACTTTTAGCATTATTAAAATCACTGCTCCTGAAAAAATGGTCGTTTTAAAAACTCTTTTTGCATTTATACATAGCAAAAAAATTCATAGTTTGTTATAAAATTTTGAAAACAGGTAATTTTTCTCTTTCACTGATGAGGCACACCAATGGTCATTGATAGGTGACACTGATGGGCACTGATGAGGCGGCACTGGTGGGCGCTGATGAGGCGGCACTGATAGGTGGCACTGATGGGCTCTCATAAGCGGCACGGATGGGCGACACTAAGGAGGCACTGATTGGCAGCACTGATGATCACTGATTGGCAGCACTGGTGGGCACTGATTGGGACTGCACTGGTAATTGGGACACTGATAATCAGTGCCCTGATTATCAGTGCTGATGTCCCTTTAACACAAAGCGGTTATCGGCTCTCTTTTTCTCTCCTTACACTCTCAGTGTGAGGAAAGAAAAGCCAATAAACGGCTTATGTTTACTTCCATGATCAGCTGTCATTGGACACAGCTGATCACGTGGTAATGGGCTGCTGCGATTGGCCCTTTTCCCTGATCTGTGATCAGCTGAGTCCGAAGGACTTAGTGATCAAAGAACGCCATCATGGGAGGACGTCCATGTACGCCTTTATTGTGGCCAGAAGTTTTTGACAATTCCTTTTTGAAGTCTTGTCCTACCCGTCCAGGGAATGCCCGAACCTTGAGGTCCTGTCACGGACAGACCTTAGGTGGCATTGTTTCATTCCAGGTTATCCAGAAGGATAAGCCCCTGGATTCGGCCCCTTTCTTGGGCTGAGTCGTCCGTCGATATACAGGCTCTAATCGACTCTGGGGCTGCTGGCCTGTTCATTGATGCTGCCTTTGTATTGAAGCACTCGATTCCGCTGCAGTTGTGTGACCCTCCACTTGCCATTGAGGCCCTTGACGGGAGACCTCTACAGCCTGCCCATGTGACTCATGAGACGGTTCCGTTGTCCATGGCCGTAGGGGCTCTTTACCATGAGATAATCCAAATCCAAGTTATTTCCTCACCTAAGTTTTCGCTGGTTATTGGTTATCCTTGGTTACAGAGGCACGACTCCTCTTTTTATTGGCTCTGTGCTGAGGTTTACTCCTGGTCACCACAATGTAGTGAGACATGCTTCCAGAAGGTAGTCAAGGTCCTGTGCACCTCTTCACTCTCCTCCCTGCCGGAGGAGTACCGCGATTTTAGTGATGTCTTTGACAAAGTTTGTCACCATACCGGCCGTATGATTGCGCAATTGACCTTCAACCTGGTGCCATACCCCCTCGTGGCCGGGTTTACCCTTTGTCGCTCTTGGAAGATAAGGCCATGGAGGAGTATGTTGCAGACGCACTTTCTCGAGGTTTCATTTGTAAATCCTCATCTCCTGCTGGTGCTGGTTTCTTCTTTGTGAAGAAGAAGAGTGGTGAACTGAGACCTTGTATTGATTATAGGGTTCTCAATCATTCCACGATTAAGAATGCCTATCCGATTCCGTTGATTATGGAATTATTTGACTGCCTCAAGGGAGCAACAGTTTTCACGAAGCTTGATTTGAGAGGGACATACAATCTCGTGAGGATTAAGGAGGGTGACGAGTGGAAAACTGCGTTTAACACCAGAACAGACCATTATGAGTACCTCGTAATGCCTTTTGGCCTTTGTAATGCCACGGCAGTTTTCCAGGAATTTATTAACAATGTCCTCCGAGATTTGTTGCAGTTATGTGTGGTGGTTTATCTCGATGATATCCTCATATTTTCCAAGTCCCTGGAGAGCCACCACACAGATGTCTGTCATGTGATTCAGAAACTATGAGAGAACAATCTCTATTGTAAACTAGAGAAGTGCGAGTTCCATCATGAACAGGTTAAATTCCTGGGTTATGTCATTTCCACTGCTGATTTTTCGATGGACTGAGAGAAACTTTCGGCAGTTCTTCAGTGGCCCCGACCCGTGGGTTTACATCCTCTGCAGCATTTCCTGGGCTTTGCCAACTATTAATCGGAAGTTTATTTGTAACGTCTCGTCTCTGGTCAAGCCCCTGACTGATATGACCAGAAAGGACGGTAACCCACAGAGTTAGTCTCCGGAGTACATTAAGGCCTTTTAGAGTCTCAAGGCTGCCTTTGTTTCTGCTCCTGTGTTGGCACATCCTGATCCTATGTTGCCTTTTATCCTTGAGGTTGTTTTTTCTGAGACTGGTGTTGGCACCCTTCTGTCTCAACGTCCTACCTCTGAGAGCGCTATGTATCCTTGTGGCTACTTTTTTAAGAAATTGTCACCTGCGGAGTGCAATTACGAGATTGGTGACAGAGAGCTGTTTGCGATTATTTTAGCCCTGAAAGAATGGAGACATCTCCTCGAAGGTACCACTGTACCGGTTCTCATTCTTCTTGACCATAAGAATCTCACATTCTTGTCTGAGGCTAAACGCCTCTCTCCCAGAAGGGCGCAGGGGCTCTTTTCTTGTCAAGTTTCAATTACATTGTCTCATTCTTACCCGGTACTAAGAATGTAAGGGCTGACGCCTTGTCATAGCAATTTTCCTCCATTTCCAAGTTGGAGTCGGTTCCTGTGATTCCTCCTGATTGTATTCTGGCTACTGTTCACACCAGACTCACTTCTCCTTTGGGTGACAAAATTCTTGCTGCTCAGGTCCATGCTCCTCCTGAGAAACCTTGTGACCACTGCTTTTTCCCCAGAGAGTTTCCGTAATGCCGTGCTCCAGACTTACCATTCTCCCAAGGCTGCTGGCCACCCTGGGAAGAATCAACTCTTTTGGGCCATTTCCCAACAATTCTGGTGGCCTAGTCTATGTGCTGATGTAACTGCCTTCATAGCTGTCTGTTCCGTGTGTGTACAGAGTTAGACTCCACGAGTCCTTCCAGTGGTCCTCCTACAACCCATACCCAATGGAGAGAGGCCCTGGACCCACTTGTCTATGGATTTCATTGTGGAGTTACCCAACTCCCAGGGCAACACAGTTATCCTTATGGTGGTGGACCGGTTCTCAAAGATGTGTCATTGTATTCCACTTAAGAAGTTACCCACTTCTAAGGAACTGGCTTCCATTTTTGCTCTGGAGATCTTTCGCTTACATGGGCTACCTGAGGTGATTGTCTCGGACAGGGGTAGTCAGTTTGTGTCCCGGTTCTGGAGAGCCTTTTGTACACAGTTGGGAATTCAGCTTGCTTTCTCCTCTGCATATCACCCGCTGTCTAATGGGACCAAAGAACTAGCCAATCAGTCCTTGGAGCAATTCCTACATTGCTATACTTCTGACTATCATAACAACTGGTCAGACCTATTACCGTGGGCAGAGTTTGCTCACAACAGTGCCTTGAATTCTGCTTCCTGATTGTCCCTGTTTATGGCGAATTATGGTTTCCAACCTTCATGTTGTCTGACTCGTTTGTTCTTCAGAATATCCCTTGTGTTAGAGGAGCATCTCCGTGGTCTTCGTTCCACTTGGGCACAAGTCCAGGAGGCTTTGCGACATGCTAATGATAGGTACAGACTCCATGCTGACCATAGACGCCTGCCTGCGCCTTCCTACCAGGTTGGGGACAGGGTCTGGCTGTCATCTCGCAACCTCCGACTTCGTGTTCCCTCACTAAAGTTTGCACCTCGGTTTATTGGGCCTTTCCGTAATCTTCGCAGGATTAACCCAGTGGCTTACGTATTAGACCTTCCTTCTATTATGCGTATTTCAAATGTATTTCATGTCTCCTTATTAAAACCTTTGGTCTGCAACGGCTTTACCAACTCGGTGCCACATCCTCTCCCTATACAGGTTGAGAACCATGAGGAGTATGAAGTACAGTCCATTGTTGACTCCCGTAGGTCCTGTGGGTGCATACATTACCTGGCGCATTGGAAAGGGTATGGTTCGGAGAAACGCTCTTGGGTCTCATCCTCAGACGTACATGCCCCTGTCCTCCTCCGTGATTTCCATAGACGTTTTCCCCTCAAGCCTGGTGGTCCCCTGAGGGGGAGGGGTCATTGAGGATGGGGTACTGTCAGGGCTGGGCTCAGCCCTTCTTTCACTGAGCTGGCCCCTCAGCTGTTTCGGCTTATTGCCAGCTCCTATCTCTCCACAGTTACTCAGCTGTTGATGATATCCTGCTCGTCAGTCCTGCCTACTTAAGCCGTCCAGTCCAGAGGAGCTCTGCCTTTGCCTTGGTCAACATCACAGAAACTATCGTCTGCGATCCTGTTCAAGACTTGCTGTGCTGACATCCCTTCTGGCTCCAGATCATGCTTGCTGTTCCACTACATTGGTCCATGACTTCTGGCTTGGCTAACTTTCCGTTCCGGTTACTGAACTTTGACGGGGGACGATGACGATGTCATATCGTGACGTAACGCGTAGGGTGGGCCTGTGATACTGACGTCATCACGTTTTTCCTCTACGGAGATTGATGGTACAGCGAGCAGCAGGCAGAGGAAGCCCAAGGAGACGCCGCCATATTATACATTGACACACCGCAAGTTTATCAGCTCCATGTCGTAAGTGCAATTTACTTGAGTCTAATAAATATTCTTTTAAATACTGCACTATGGGCACAATTTTTGTTTATCTTTTCGAGTGTTAAAGACCCAGGAGTTGGAGACATTCACTATTAGGTTTTTGGGAGACTGAATTCCCTGTGCTTGGTGAGACTGCTGTTGTGGTCATCTTGTGGGGTAAGGAGACTACATACTCACTTCGGGTGTACAAGTCTACTTGGAGGAAGGGTTCTTCTTCACAACTTCATGACTACAATTTATCTTCATACCCGCATGGATGTATTTTGAATCACTGTCTATTAATACTTTGGCTAAACTTCAATGTATACATTCCTATATCACTTTCTGATTGTAATATTTCACTGTTAAGCTTATGTGATGTTTCATGGATATCTTTTTTCATTCATTTGAATTATGTTTGTGGATTTCATCATTTACACTTTTTGGACCATTTATTACTATATTTGGTATCTGTATATGTCATTTGCCATTTATAGATCACACATTTTCCAACTAGGCTCATTATTTATGTAATATCTTATATTTACATTGGAACTCTGCTTTAGTTTTCCCTTTTCAGTTATTGTGGTTTTCACCACTTCTGAATATTTAACACATTTTGAAATTTTTGTGCTTTTTACAGTATTATTAGCGCTGCACTCACTTTATGTTATCCCATAAGTACCAGAAAAATGGGAAGTCTCCTCCAAGGACAAAGTTATACATGAGATTTGGGACTACTCCAACCTCATGGTCCAGAGTGCCACAGGGAGATTTGATAGATGCAATGGCCGTGGGGTAGCACTTGGTATCGCCATGAATACAAACAATGCCCAATAGCTATCGCTGCAACTTTTGGGGGTTCACGAGACTGGCATGCACTAGGGTTACTAGACTGCCAGAATCCAGCAAGGCAACAAAAGAGCTTTACTGGGTCATACTGTAATCCATAGGTTCCTGGTTTAGTGGACAACTGGAGGCGAGGTGCCCCATTTCTTGGCAATGCCAGCACACTATAGGACCCCGGTCCCGGCGAGTCTCCCTTTGGTAATTGAGCCCCTTCACGCCTTGCACCTCAGGAACCTCAATCGCATTTAACTCCTTCTCCCCCCACTTTAGGGCAGGATTGCTTTTTCACAGGTTGGTGGGCTTCTGTCTCTTGGAGAAGGATTCTTTGGGTACCACTCCACGAGGGCCACCAACTCATTGGCATCTTTAGAATCAGCTCTCCCGGCAAACCGCTGTATAGGGGTTGGAAGGGCTCTCACAAAGCGGTCCACTACAAGTCTCTCTATGATTTGGGCTGGGGTGGCGACTTCTGGCTGTAACCACATCCGTGTGAGGTGAATGAAGTCATACATCTGGGACCTTGCAGGTTGGTCCATCTTAAATTGCCAAGCATGGACGCGCTGAGCTGTCAAAGCCAATTTCAGTTTTCAGAGTTTTATATTGCCGGGCTTCAGCAGCATTCAGATCAAAATAGGCCTTCTGTGGGACCCCGGTCAAAAAGGGGGCAAGGACCTCAGCCCACTGGTCCCGGGGAAGCCCTTCACGCTCTGCCACCCTCTCAAAAACCGCGACCCGTCATCCTCGGCTCTCATTTTCTGTAGTGCAGCCTTCATTCGCTTGCATAAATCTGCAACATTGTCCACATGTAGAACCTGACTATGTATGAGCTTAATGAACTCCTTCTGCTCCTGCATGGCCACTTGAGTAGCTGTCACCAACAAGCGGTTCGTTTTTTGTTCTGTGCGTGCTTGTACCAGCCGTTTATTTAGTTCCTCCATTCTTTTAACTCTTAACTGTCCCTTTAAGAGTGCTGGCTTTTCTTTTTTTAAAATGCTGTAGCAAGAGGTACAGTCTCTGGGTCTTGTGCCCGCTCCAAGCCACCAATTTGTAGGGGATCAAACTCAGTGCAGGGACAAACTCACAGTTTATTTAGGAAAACATCATGTTCAATCCACAGGATATTCCCAAACAGAAGAAAAACGCATCTTGCCATCAAACAAAAATAAACTTCCGCTGTACTGAGCCTTACTATGTCCATAGTCTGACCAGTCCTTGGTTTTTAGTAAGTGTCCTTACAACCGCAAATACTTGTATCCAAAGTCAGGGAGAAGCAACCATGCTTGTCGTTGTCTCCTCACATAGAGACACACACACACACTCTCTCTCTGAGAGCTGGGACCAGCTGCCTTAATCAAGACCTGAAAAGAAAACATTAAACTGCGGTCCATGGACTTGGGAGTCCGTCCCATCCAGAGCTCTATCAGACTCCCAATAAAACCTATCCCAATAAAAACTATCCTTCTTTACCCTGAAGTCTTTGTTGGTATTACCTTAGATTGCAAATCGAAGAATCTGTGGAGGAACATATATCCCATCAATAATTTTTCCTGTCATTTTAACCTGTTTCACAGGCACCCCGCTACAATGTATATACTCTGCATTCAGTGTAGCCTATATATACAGTGCATTTGGTGGTGTATAGTTTCTAATACACTTCTGGTGGTATACACAGTATATAATACAGTGCAGCCGTTGTACAGTTTCTAATACTGTGCAGGAGGTGTACACAGTATATAATACAGTGTGTACAGTTTCTAATACACTTCAGGTGGTGTACACAGTATATAATACAGTGCAGCTGTTGTACAGTTTCTGATACAGTGCAAATGATGTGCACAGTATATAATACAGTGTGTATGGTTTCTAATACACTTCAGGCGGTGTACACAGTATATAATACAGTGCAGCCATTGTACAGTTTCTAATACAGTGTAGGCGGTTTACACAGTATATAATACAGTGTGTATGGTTTCTAATACACTTCAGGCGTGTACACAGTATATAATACAGTGCAGCCATTGTACAGTTTCTAATACAGTGTAGGCGGTTTACACAGTATATAATACAGTGTGTACAGTTTCTAATACACTTCAGGTGGTGTACACAGTATATAATACAGTGCAGCCATTTTACAGTTTCTAATACAGCGCAGGCGGTGTACACAGTATATAATACAGTGTGTACAGTTTCTAAAACACTTCAGGTGGTGTACACAGTATATAATACAGTGCAGCCATTGTACAGTTTCTAATACAGTGCAGATGATGTGCACAGTATATAATACAGTGTGTATGGTTTCTAATACACTTTAGGCGGTGTACACAGTATATAATACAGTGCAGCCATTGTACAGTTTCTAATACAGTGTAGGCGGTTTACACAGTATATAATGCAGTGTGTACAGTTTCCAATACACTTAAGGCGGTGTATTTATATATATATATATATATATATAATGTACTTTGCATTTAGTGTATCCTATATATACAGTGCATTCAAAGGTGTACTGTTTCTAATACACTTCATTCAGTGTACACAATATATAATACAGTGTAGTGCCGTGTTACAAAAAAAACATCATGTCCGGAAGGCCACCAAGGAGAGGCAGATGCTCACAGGCCACTAAAAGAGGGCAAGCAGCCTCTGTGTCTACAGTCAACAGTGGTGGCCGTGGGGCCTCTGCAGGTGGCCGTGGGGCACGCTTGTCCTTTCTTTCTGCTGCTGGCCGTGTTATTGAGCCACAAATGCAGAAGAGTTGGTGGAGTGGATAACGAAGCCGTACTCATCCTCCTCATTCTCTGTCACCCAGGCTCAGAGTAGTTTGCCTTCCAACACAGCTGCCAAAGTGGCCTATTCCACTGGCTTCTTGTCCACAGTAAAAAAAACTCCCCACAAAGGGGTACTCACATAGGGATATCTCCCCCTGATGAAGACACATGATCCCTGCGTTGAACACACGTAGGGGAGGGGCCAGGACGGAGAGTGCAACACGGAGCCCACACACAGCAGAAGTTTGCCACATCTTACCACACCATACGTCCAGCGTTTTGAAACTTTATCATTGGAGGCTGATATAGAATGGTGCACTCATACACCAATACTATGTGAGTAACCCATCGTGGGGAGTGTTTTTTACTTAATACATTTTTACTCGGCTATATTACACTATATAGTTTCTTCTTTATTTTACAGACATGGAGCTACAATGAACCCAGCTGGAGAAATACATCTGACATCAGCACAGAGCCCGGGGGTGGCTCCAAAGCGTGTTTAGACTCAGGGTAGCAGCTGGGTCATCCGCTCTGAGGTGAGCATATTAGCCTAAGGGGACCACTGAAGTGCACCGGAGCATGGTTTGCAGCACTTAGGATATTTCAGCTTGGTATTTAGATTATTGATGTTTTTATACCAATCCCACATTTGCACTTTGCAGTTCTATTTATAAGAGGACAGTAATATTCATTGCTGTATTTCTATATTTCCATGTTTATATGCACTTAGTTGGATTTGTTTTCATATTATTTGTATTTGTATCATTTCGTTTTTTGGTTCACTCGAGCGCAGTGCATATTATCCCATTTTAGTCTTCAAGGGATGGTTTTCAGTCCCCAGAAACCCAAGGAGTTGTACGTGGCTGGGGGGAGGTAGTTACGGATAATGTGATCCTTAGTGACCCAGAGGACTCAGAATCGAATACCTCTGTAAACTTATGCTGCATGGCCTCCATGATTCTGCAAAGCCTGCGAAAGGACCCTAGAGCGGTGGAGAAGGTGGCCGGCTGACAGATGCCTTTAAACAATTTTTCAACCCTCAGCGCCAAGGTCTGATAGGTTCAAGCAACCACCCCAAGCATCTGCATTATATGGTGCAGGAATATCTAGTGGCAAGAGCAGACTTGGAGACCTTTCCAACAGAGCATCCACTGGGTTACTGGGTCTCGAGGATGGACCACTAGCCAGAACTTGCTCAGTATGCAATCAAGCTACTGGCCTGTCCTGCATCCAGCATGCTTTCTGAATGCACATTCAGTGCTGCTGGAGGGTTTGTAAAGAATCAAAGAGTGCGCCTGTCTACAGACTCGGTTGATAGGCTCACATTTATAAAAATGAATTAGTCCTGGATCAGCAGCTATCAAGCACCTGATGCTGATGTAACTGATTGAATTTGCTATGGATCTGGGATCCCTTGAAGACTACCTATGCTACCTATCCTATTCCTCCTTTTCCTTCCAACAATATTTTTGGTTTAGGGCACCACCAACACCCAAGGCCCAATTTTTCTGCCCCTGTTTAACAGGGGTGCGTAATTAAAATTTTTGATCTAATATTTACCAGCAGGGCCTGTTCCTGCGCCCAACAATAGTAACTGTGCGGGGGTTTCAGTATTGTGGCACCAACACCCAAGGCCCAATTTTTCTGTCCCGTTTAACAGGGGCATGTAATTTCAATTTTTGGAATAATATTTAACAGCAGGGCCTGTTCCTGCGCCCAACAAGAGTAACTGTACTGCCCCGTACACACGGTCGG
Organism: Lithobates septentrionalis; assembly: GCA_037952835.1. Lineage (NCBI taxonomy): Eukaryota > Metazoa > Chordata > Amphibia > Anura > Ranidae > Lithobates > Lithobates septentrionalis. The sequence continues at coordinate 254,996 of JBBDGP010000509.1, forward strand.
ATTTTCCGATGGAAAATGTCCGATCGGAGCGTGTTGCCGGAAATTCCGACCGTGTGTGGGCTCCATCGGACATTTTCCATCGGATTTTCCGACACACAAAGTTTGAGAGCAGGATATAAAATTTTCCGACAACAAAATCCGTTGTCGGAAATTCCAATCGTGTGTACACAAATCCGACGGACAAAGTGCCACGCGTGCTCAGAATAAATAAAGAGATGAAAGCTATTGGCCACTGCCCCGTTTATAGTCCCGACGTACGTGTTTTACGTCACCGCGTTTAGAACGATCGGATTTTCCGACAACTTTGTGTGACCGTGTGTATGCAAGACAAGTTTGAGCCAACATTCGTCTGAAAAAATCCTAGGATTTTGTTGTCAGAATGTCTGAACAAAGTCCGACCGTGTGTACGGGACATAAGAGGTTATAGTGTTCTGGCACCACCAAAACCAAAGGATACATTTTTCTGCCCCTGTTTAACAGGGGCATGTGATTACAATTTTTGAAATGATATTTAACAGCAGGGCCCGTTCCTGCGCCCCAAAAGAGTAACTGTGAGGGGTTACAGTGTTATGGCACCACCACCCAAGGCCCAATTTTTCTGCACCTGTTTAACAGGGGCATGTAATTACAAGAGTAACACTGAGGGGTTATAGTGTTGTGGCACCACCACCACCACCACCTAAGGCCCAATTTTTCTACCCCAGTTTAACAGGGGCATGTACCGTAATTACAATTTTGGAAATATTATTTAATAGCAGGTTCCTGTGCCCAACAAGAGTAACTGTGAGGGGTTACAGTGTTGTGGCACCACCAAAACCAAAGGCCCAATTTTAATGCCCCTGTTTGACTGGGGCGTGTAATTACAATTTTTTAAAATAATATTTAACAGCAGGGCCCGTTCCTGTGCCCAACAAGAGTAACTGAGGGGTTACAGTGTTGTGGCACCATGCCCACCACCCAAGGCCCAATTTATGTGCCCCTGTTTAACAGGGGCATGTAATTACAATTTTTGAAATAATATTTAACAGGGCTTGTTCCTGCACCCAACAAGAGTAACTGTGAGGGTTTACAGTGTTCTGGCACCACCAATACCTAAGGCCCAATTTTTCTGCAGAGTATATAGTGCAGTCTGTATAGTATATATACTGCAGTTCAGAATATATAGGGCAGGCCGTATAGTATATATACTGCAGTTCAGAGTATTTAGTGCAGTCAGTGTAGTATATATAATACAGTGCAGGGTATATAGTGCAGTGTACAATATATAATATAGTGTATTAAAGTAGTTAAGGGGAACGCTATGACAGAATTAAGAAAAAAAAAAAGGCATGGGATCCCCCCCCCTGACTATACCAGGCCCTTTGGGTCTAGCATAGGTTTTAGGGGGAACTCCAAGCCAAAATTGAAAAAAATTTGTTGTGGGGTCCCCCCAAAATCCATACCAGACCCTTATCCGAGCATGCAACCTGGCAGGTTGCAGGAAAAGGGGGGAGAGAGAGCACCCCCTCTCCTGAACCGTACCAGGCCACATGCCCTCAACTTGATGCATTTTGCCCCTGCCACTGGGCGTCTTTAGAAGCCTGAAGACACCCAGTGGCAGGGGCGAAACTCGTCAAGCAGAGGAGACCTAGTGACAGTTGTTTGCACGCCAAGGCGGCGATTTTTGCATGTTTTTAAATCTTTGATGTAAATGTATTGATAGTTGATTTTTAACAGTAAACCTAGCAGTATTACACTATACACCTTTCTCTCTTCATTGCCATACGTCCAAAACATGGATATCTGATCACTGGGAGAGCTGAATAGGGGATATCATCACCCGCACACAGGATATACCTGACTTCTCACAGTTTATCAGTGGAAGGAAGGTGACATCCTAACATATATACAGGATACATCCGGTAATCCAAATTATTGGTGGAAGGCGATACTTCAACCCATATACCAGGCGATTTTTAAAGACAATTGTTGTTGAGTGGGGGCCCAGGATGGAAGCACTGAGTGTCACCAGGATCTGCAAATTACAAGTTGCACAAGTTCAGCACACCATATATATGGATGGACTTTATATGATTGCACTATATTTGCACTAAGGACTTTATATCGTTGATTACCCTTTATTGTATTGGTTACACCATATATTAAAACAGGCACTTTATTGTTTGTTAAATTTTGTTGGAGCAGCACTGAGTTTAACATTTTTACACTTTTTTCACTTTTATTGTTTCACTTCAAGCATTATTAAAATCACTGCTCCTGAAAAAACTTCAGTTTTAAAAACTTTTTTTAAAAGTCTTTGCATTGATACTTGTCCCCTGGGGCAGTACCCAGGTCCACAAACACTTTTTATGGCAATAACTTGCATAAAAGCCTTTAAAATTAGCACTTTTGGTTTTTCATGTTCATGTCCCATAGACTTCAATTGTGTTTGTACAAATTTTTTGCCTGTTCGCAAACCGGGGGGAGTTCGGCTCATCCCTAATAGGCACTGAAAAGCTGCACTGATTGTAACTGATGGGGCTGCACTGGTAACAAGTGCTCTGATGATCAGGGCACTGATTATCAGTGTAAATGCTGTACTCACTGTGCCCCCACAGATCAACTCTCCTTTCCTCACAAGCTGTCTCTGTAAGAGGCGATAAGCAGTAAACCACTGTACATTGTAACAGCTGTGATTGGACACAGCTGATTACAGGGTAAAGAGCCACTGTGATTGGCCCTTTGCCATAATCTGTGATCAGCTGTGTCCATAGCGCACAGCAGTCACAGAGCCAGGTGCGCATTTGGGAGGACATCCAGGGACACCCTCCCAGAACTGGAGGCCCGGACTCTAGCTGTCTACTGCCTATAGTGCAGGCAGGAAGTGGTTAATCTTTAATAGGATGTTTTTTTTCAAATATTTTTTAGTAAAGGAATTACAATTAGTTAAAATTGTTTTGCTGCATTTGCTACCTTAACACCAGGATTTTTTTTTAAATCACATCATGTTATTTTATGCCCATCATTCCCATTACAAACCCAAAATAGAGAAAAAAAAGCAACAAAGAGGAAATATTATTTCAATCTTCAGAAAATACAATAGGGAGTGCTTTTATCTGATAAGCGTAGGGTAAATTGTATATTTTTATGATAAATATTAAATTGTATTTTTGAATCAGGCAAAGTGTACAGAGAACTTTTAAGCTGTTTGTGCATCTTTAATCAATATTAATAGCAACATCAATAACTTACAGCTTATTAACAAAGTCATAGAAGTAAAACTCTTTGCATAACATGCCTTTATGAAACAGGTTGTACTAATACTATTGCACACATTTCTATTTAGTTCTCAAAAATTAATTAAGATTTACTTTCAGATTGCATTGTTCCTAATTCAAGCTTTGATTTGATTTCATTTTCTATTGAAGATTACAAGTATATTTGTGCTTGAGCGTCAAGTGAGATTTTATGCAAATTTGTAGTTTATAGATTAATTCAATTTTTATTACAATTGCACAAGTGAGTCAGATACTGTGACTCACATATTGCAAAAACATTCAAGACTTCTCAGATAGGCTTCTATGCACAGGAGATCTTTGTGATCTACCCATGTGCACTTTTGGCACATCTGAAATATCTTTCATAATTCTTATTTGTTTATGATGAATATGCAGTTGGCTCTTTACAGCTATGCAGTAATGCATGAGGATTAATTCACAAAGTTAACACACCAGGACAAGGATACTTATTTAAAAAAAATTACAGGTATTTCAGTTGAGTCCTATAAGATTTAAAAATTACACATGGGTACAATAACGATTTTGAACCTTGTGTTAAAGCTTCATAAATACCCCTATGTTCATTTAAAATGGAGCTCCAGTGCGCAGTACAGTGGGGGAAATAAGTATTTTATCCCCTGAAGATTTCTTTAAAGTGGGGTTCCACCCAAAAAACAAAACTACCTGTAAAAATTCTAAAAAAAAAAAAAAACAAAAAAACATTTGGATATTTTTTTTTTTTTCACTTACCTCTAAATGCCTGTTGCTAGGTGGGCCCTCGTAGTCTGCCTGTCCCTTAGCCTGGGCTGGTGACATCACTTCCTCCTCGGCACAGGAAGGGCTCCGCTCTGCTCCCTCCCTCCTGTCAATCATCTAGGACCCATTACAGGTCCCAGGTGATTGAGCGGCCAATCACAGCGCACGGCGCCGCTCGCGCATGCGCAGTGGGTGCCAGGCTGTGAAGCCACAGCCTGGCGCCCACAGTTGTAATGCCGGCGCCGACGAGCGGAGGGGGGAGACGAGCGGGGCTTCGATCCCCCGCATCGCTGGACCCAGGGACAGGTGAGTGTCCAATTAAAAGTCAGCAGCTGCAGTATTTGTAGCTGCTGACTTTTAATTTTTTTTTTTTTTTGGACGGCCCCCCTGGGTGGAACTCCTCTTTAAGTTTGCCCACTTCCAAAGAAATGAAGGGTCTATATTTTTTATCATAGGTGTATTTTAAATGATAGAGACAGAATATCAACCAAAAATCCTGAAAAAAACACATGAAACAACTGCTATAAATTAAGTTGCAGTTCAACTTAATTTGATCCCCAAACAAAACATGACTTAGTACTTGGTAGAGAAATCCTTCTTGGCAAGCACAGAGGTAAGACATTCCTTGTAGTTGGTGACCAGGTTTGAACACATTCCAGGAGGGATTTTGGTCCACTCTCCCTTACAGATCTTCTTTAAATCCTTAAGGTTTTTTGGCTGTTGCTTGACAACTTGAAGTTTCAGCTCCCTCCATAAATTTTCTATAGGGTTAAGGTCTAGAGACTGACTAGGTCACTCTATGACCTTAATGTACTTCTTGAGCCACTCCTTTGTTGCCTTGGCAGTATGTTTTGGGTCATTGTCATGCTGGAAGACCCATCCATGACCCATCTTCAATGTTCTGGCTGAGGGAAGAAGGTTCTCATCCAATATTTTACAATACATGGCCCCATCCACTGGCCCCTCAATGCAGCAAAGTCCGTCTGTACCTTTAGCAGAGAAACAGCCCCAAAGCATAATGTTTCCACCGTTCATGCTTGACTGTAGGGATGCTGTTCTTAGGGTCATAGTCAGCATTTTTCTTCCTCCAAACACAGTGAGTCCCCCTCCTCAAGAAGGCACTTGTCATGCCAATGAACATCTAAATAATTCAGAGAAGGATTTGGAGAAAGTGCTGTGGTCAGATGAGACCAAAATTGAGGTATTTGGCATTAACTCGACTCGCCATGTTTGGAGGAACAAAAACGATGACTATGAGCCTAAGAACACCATCCCTACAGTCAAGCACAGAGGCAGAAACCCTTTGCTTTGGGGTTGTTTCTCTGCTAAAGGTACAGCCTGACTCTGCCGCTTTGAAGGGGCAATGGATGGGGCCATGCATTGTAAAATATTATAAAATTCCTAGAGAAAAGAGGCTTGATTGTTGTGTGTATGAATTATGTACCTGTAAATAAGTGGATGTTCTTCAGCCCCTGAAAAAACTGCAACAAAACTATGTGTCCCAAACGTGGGGGGACCAAGAAAAGAATGGGGCTTACTGAAGAGCAATGTTTCATATTCCCATCGCACACGTTCCTGGTATAAGCTCTTAAAGGTCGGGTGCTGCAGCAACAACCAGCTGGATACTGGTTCAAGTCACAATGTAGATATTTGCCAGCACACCAAGGATCAGCACACGGTGGCGTCCAAACGGTTTAATTTATTGCGTGATCACAATACAAAAGGTGCAACGTTTCGGAGTCGCGCAGGACCCCCTGACGAAGGGGTCCTGCGCGACTCCGAAACGTTGCACCTTTTGTATTGTGATCACGCAATAAATTAAACCGTTTGGACGCCACCGTGTGCTGATCCTTGGTGTGCTGGCAAATATCTACATTATTACTGAAGAGCAAAACACGTAAAATTAATTGATCAGTCAATAATTTATTAGAGTGGTGTAAAATTCAAAACACATTGATAAAAGAGTTAACCTTAACGCTAAACTGCCCTAATTGCAAGTTCCCGACTGGCCTATGTAGGTCAGTCAATGCAACCACAGACTGGGGGACAAAACAACATATAACAAAACTTACAAACAACAGCGTCCGGACGCCGGGGAAATTGATGTCTGCACAGCCAACCATCAGTGGGATTCTCCAGCTAATTGCTGTATGTGGCTGTTAGAGCTGACATCAATCCCCCTCGTGGGGCTCGAGCCACGTGTGGAAGAGAAAAGGCAGGAAGGGCATAAGGAGTTGGAGCACTAGAAAAACCTGTGGATTGTACTGGGGAAGTAGTCCCATGTATGGTCTATGGCAGTGCTGAGTGAGTTGGAAAAATCAGTCCAGTATTCTCAATATTGACGTTGGCCAAGTCTATTAATGCATATAATGCTATCATGTATACTGGTGAGAGGATAATATTACATCAGCGGTCATGAGTGATATTTCCATCAGTAATCAACATCAGCAGCAGGTAGTATAGATTGTAATATAGATGGTAAGCAGAAAGTAGAGACATCAAAGTACATTACCACTTCCGGGTCACGGGTAGACACCATCAGATACTCCGGAGGCCGTCTGTTCTGCTCTAACCTGATCTTCGTGGCGTTAGTGTGCTGTTACTAGAAAGTGCACTGTGCTGGCAAACTCATGTGAAACCACAAGTTGGCATCCAATAGTCCTTCATTGTGGACACCTTCGCCTGGTCACCATCTGATGACCACAACGGAGGACTATTGGATGCCAACCTGTGGTTTCACATGAGTTTCCAACCCCTTATCCCCTTCCTGCCTCTTCTCTTCCACACGTGGCTCGAGCCCCACAAGGGGGATTTATGTCAGCTCAAACAGCCACATACAGCAATTAGCTGGAGAATCCCGCTGATGGTTGGCTGTGCAGACATCAATTTCCCCGGCGTCCAGACGCGGTTGTTTGTAAGTTTTGTTATATGTTGTTTTGTCCCCCAGTCTGTGGTTGCATTGACTGACCTACATAGGCCGGTATCTTGCAATTAGGGCAGTTTAGCGTTAAGGTTAACTCTTTTATCAATGTGTTTTGAATTTTGTACCACTCTAAGAAATTATTGACTGATCAATTAATTTTACGTGTTTTTCTCTTCAGTAAGCCCCATTCTTTTTTTTGTCCCCCCCCCCCCCGTTTGGGACACATAGTTTTGTTATTGTAAAATATTGAATGAGAACCGTCTTCATTCAGCCAGAACACTGAAAATGGGTCATGAATGGGTCTTCCAGCATGACAATGACCCAAAACATACATAGGCAACAAAGGAGTCTCTCAAGAAGAAGCACACTAAGGTCGTGGAGTGGCCTAGTCAGTGTCCAGACCTTAATCCTATAGCCGTTTTATGGAGGGAGCTGAAACCTCAAGTTGCCAAGCGACAGCCAAAAAACCTTAAGGATTTAGAGAAGATCTGTAAAGAAGAGTGGACCAAAATCTCTCATGAGATGTGTGCAAACCTGGTCACCAACTACAAAAAAAAAAACTCTTACCTCTGTGCTTGCCAACAATGATTTTTCCACCAAGTACCAAGTCATGTTTTGCTTGGAGATCAAATACTTATTCCACTCACTGCATTGCAACTTAATCTATTGGATTTGTGTTATGTGTTTTTCAGGGTTTTTGGTTGATATTCTGTCCCTATCATTTATAATACACCTATGATAAAAATTATAGACCCTTTAATTCTTTGTAAGTGGGCAAACTTACAAAATCTGCAGTGGATCAAATACTTATTTCCCCCACTGTACATGCAGTGTTGGTGGGTGCACACTGCAACACACTATAATGTTCATACCATCCATTTAAGTCATATAGCTGCAGGTCCTTTTTTTTCATTGCAGTATACTGGAAGCCTCTAGATAGGGTTAAGAAATGGGAAGAATTCTCTGAAATGCATTGCCATAAGGTATCCCAAAACCCAGAAGTACTACCCAGGAGCTTCAAGGATTCTACTGCCTACATCACTCCGCAGGTCTGTTGATTCTCTGCTAGTTAGTATCCAGGATGCAGTTCCTGATTTATATAAGCAGCCCTGCCATTGACCACAGAGGGCTGCTGGAGGCTGACATCTTGCAGCATGCTCTATCTGCATTTAGATAATTGATTTGACATGCTAATGCACAATATCATTATGCCCTCTTGGAGCAATGTGACAATTTTTCACTAGTCTCTACAATATCTATCATCAGTGATGTCTTTATTAGCATTTCCAAGGGGGGAGTTTTTTTTAATTCAGCCTGTGGTTTTCCTCCATCCATGCTAACAGAATGGATAGACGTTATAAAGTTTGGGGGATTGTAACTCTACAGGACCCAGTGCAAAGCCGGTAAACTTTAAACCAAGAAGCTTTTTTTTTCAGCAGGAAAAACAAAGTTAGGCTTCCAGTAAAATTACATAAAATAAAATTACAAAAGAAAGTTAGCTTATCTTCAGCGCAAAGAAAAAGTAAAAAGGCACCTACAGTTCCTGGATGGGTCTTCACCCCAAGGTTTTAGCAGTCCTTGTCGCTATTTTTAGCAGCCTCCAGCACACTTACAGCTCTCCAAAACAGGTGTCTCAATACAACTCCTTCTCACCACACCTAACACTACTTGCTGTCTTTAAGAGTTGTTTCCTGGAGGCTCTTAACCCTGTGTGTGCTGGAATTCCTGTAGTGAGAGGTGAAGGCCCTTTCCCGCGGGAATATCACTTCAGGGCCCCCGAAATTCCAGGTCCCAAATATCTCTCTAATAACCCAAAGAGAACTGTGAGTCAGTCCTCTCCTGATTATGGCTATTCCCAGGAATTCCTCACCCATCCTGGGTGACCCCCTGAATACTTCCACACTTCCCTTAAAGGGATCATAACTTAAATATCGGTGCTATATAGCACCTGTCCAGGACCCAACCTTGGCGTCCTGTACAACGTATAGTCATGAAGTACAGTCCTTAAAATATTTGTGAAGTTTCACTATAAATTATACATTTGTACTTGCTCTAGCAAATTCTAAAGAATTGCAATATTCTGGGTTACATTTAGTGATGATACTTCCTGTCACCAGCATTGTTACCTGCAGTCTTTTGGCTTTTTGGGAGAGGAGAAGGTTTAATTAAGGTGGGCCTTTTCACCTTTCAAAAAAAATCACAGCAGCCTACAGCTCTGAATGTTGACATGAAAGATTAATTTACTCTTAGTAAAAAATGACCACCATAAGATAAATAGGGTGGAAAAGAAACATAAGCTATGCAAAAATAAAAAGCCTTCAATTATCTATAAGTAGCTGAGGCTTGCCATTACTAAACACTTCTAAAGGTTCCTTTGTTGTATTTTTTTTGTTTAATTTTTTCTCTTTAATTCAATGCAGAGCAGGTCTGCTATCTCCAAATACCACCCCCTAGTAGTAAAAAAAAGCAAGGAACCAGATCATGATTTTGGAAACATGATTTATCCTTAGCAAAGGTTTAACGATAATGCCCTTATACTTTAATTTCAGTTCTTTTTTAATTCCTTGAAGCCAGAATCCATTCACTGCACATAATAATCACATTCAAACTCTTACATTAATCATCCAGACTTCTCACACACAAATCAGATTCAAACTTCCAAGACAGGTCTGGATTTAGGCTATGTTTCCACTAGTGCGACTTTTCATGCGACTTGGGACTGAAAAGTCGCATGACAAATTGTATCCCATGATTTCCAATGAGTACCGTTCATATCTGTGCGACTTCAAGTCGCAGCGACTTCAAAGTAGTCCCTGCACTACTTTGGTCCCACTTTGATGCGACTTGAGGTCCATAGATACAGGCATTGCTTCAAATCGCGGTAAAAAGTCGCGGTAAAATCGCGGTAAAAAATCGCGGCAAAATCGCGCGACTTTGGGGACGCAATAGTGGAAACATAGCCTTAGTTGGTTGCTGCAACAAAACTGTTAGAACTGAGACTGGTTTACATTGTGTTTTCTGTGTGTATTTAAGGTCTTAGAACTAAACCTTTTTCAATTTTGTCTGGAGTAGGAAATGAGAAAAAAAATCACTGTCATTTTTTTTTTTTTTTTGCTGTCTGTGATTCTGTTGGGCAGTTTTCCTTTCCCTAAAGTAGAAGAAAAGGCAAAACTTTTGTTTTTCAATTTGGATAGAGTAAGGGAGGCTTATTACACCCCTGTCAGTTTTTTTTGTTTGCAATCTGTGCCCCATTGAGATTATTTCTCTTCACTTTTGGTCCCATAGCTAAAGCAGGAAGTGAGAGGAAATCTCACCAAAGTGAGTCAATCCCCTATTGTCACTGGAACCAGTGTTGCCATCGGAAGATTTTCCTTCTTTTTCTGTTGTGGGGGCAATCCAAGATTTTGGATTTTCTTTCACTAGCACTTTCCGTGATAACAGTAAACATGACACCGAGACTGCTCTCCACTCTGTCCAAAACTCAAGAAACATTTTTGCCATAAGTTATACTTTAGCACACAACACAAAGTGAGAACAGAGCAAGTTTCCAATCTTCCCACCTTTCCTATCCTAAATTCACTGTTGCCTGAAGTTTACCTTTAACATTTAATTTTATTTAAATTAGGTAACACTGCTATCATAGATGCAAGAAATTATTTATTGTAGCCTGCCCATCTTAAAATATTTTTTACAGGTATTGCACTTAGAATTATGCAATTACCAATTTACCAATTATGCAATTTGGCTCTTACCTGGACAGATTATTACTACTAGTATAGTGTTAAAATTGCAGTTACTTGTGTGCACAGTTTATGTAAGATTCAGGTCTACACTGCTGCCACCTGCTGGACATTGCTGTTATTGACCAATGTCATTAGATTGCTACTGAGCCTTTTGTTATTCTTTGGTGAAGCAATGCCTTTCACTATGAAGAATCTATTGTACATAGTACAGTCATTTCATGTGTATTTATCAGGCATTTAAACCTCCACATCCTCAAATGTGGATACAGGATGTTCAATATTGGCTTGAATTATCTTTTACTAATAGTTGTGGCTTTATAAAGCAGTATGCAGATAAGTTAAAAATCTACACACAATTTAACCACTTGAGGCCTGGAAGAATTTATCCCCTTCCTGACCAAGCCCTTTTTTGCGATACGGCACTGCATTGCTTTAACTGACAATTGCGCGGTTGTGCGACGCTGTACCCAAACAAAATTGATGTCCTTTTTTTCCAAACAAATAGAGCTTTCTTTTGGTGGTATTTGATCACCTCTGTGATCAAAAAAACTATTTTCTTCCTCAGTTTAGGCCAATATGTATTCTTCTACATATTTTTGGTAAAAAAAAATCGCAATAAGTGTATATTGATTGGTTTGCGCAAAAGTTATCGCGTCTACAAAATAGGGGATAGATTTATAGCATTTTTATTAGATTTTTTTTATTAGTAATGGCGGCGATCTGCGATTTTTATCATGACTGCGACATTGTGGTGGAAAGATCGGACACTTTTGACACTATTTTGGAACCATTGGCATTTATACAGCGATCAGTGCTATAAAAATGCACTGATTACTATGTAAATGTCACTGGCAGGGAAGGGGTTAAACACTAGGGGGTAATCAAGGGGTTAAGTGTGAGCCCATTCCCCCCTACAGCGTGTTCTAACTGTAGGGGGGGTGGGTTCACTAGAACATGACAGAGATCACTGCTCCCGATCATTGTGAGCAGTAGATCCCTGTCATGTTGCTAGGCAGAACAGGGAAATGCCTTGGCATCTCCCCGTTCTGCCTCTCCGTGCCATGATCGCGGGCCACCGGCGGACATCGAGTCCGCAGGACCCGCGGGCACGCTCCTGTGGCGCGCGTGCCGCCGATGACTGAGTGACATTTGGGTACGTTATTTTGCGCACCAGTGCCACTTTGTCAACGTATATCAATGCGAGCCAGTCGGCAAGTGGTTAAAAAAAGAATAAAGCACCTTTTTTAAATACAAATGTTACTGCTTATTGCATTATGTACTCTAGCAAGCTGATGTGGAAATTACTGTAGGCACAATTATGCCTACACCCGTAAAACCAAGCCATTAGCAACCCAGCACTGACAAGTGATTCACACCTGACACAAATGATAAAAACCCACAAAATAGTATAGTGCTAATAAACATCTCCAACTTGAACACAAACAATACCTTAAAAATATATAGAAAACAATAAAAAATGTCCCAAAGAAATCAAAAGTCCTCAATCATTGTTCTTCAGGCACTCATACAGTTCAAAACATAGTCCAACATTTATAATAATGCAATCTTTAGTGCAATAATCTGTGAACATGCTCCAAGCTTGTCTTCCTTGTGCACACTGTGCCCACTTGACTCCAAGCCTGCTCAGCAACAGGCCTCTTAGGTTACAGGATGTCTATTACAAGCTCATCACTAAATAAAATATTGCATTTCACCACTCCCCCACATATGCAACAATACTGGCTTGAAAGTGTTAAAAGTGCCATATTTTTCTTTTGTCCAGTATGGCTTGGGGAAAAAAAGAAACATCATAGTGCTCACTATACTCTTCAAATCACACTTCACAAACAAACAGACCACTAACATGCAAAGTGAAGATAATAACTTTCAAAAGGAATATGTGCAAACACACCAACAATTTCTGCAAAGCAACTCTCCACATACTTTTCACAATACTCTTCTCTTGTAAATTAGTGAAGGTGAGTGTGCTTCCACCATATAGTGTATCCAATCTGCTTAAAAAAAACATGAACTATAGGATGGCAGTGTTGCCAACCTCTTGCAGCATTTTTTAGTGACAAAACATGGAAAATTTACCAGCGGAGCACTTTTTTACTGACAACCTGAAAAAATGAAAGAATCCTATTAAAAACTAAGACAACAATATGTAGACCCCAACAATACCCAAACTGTTCGTAAATTCACTGACTGTTAGCAACCCTGTAAGATGGTAAATCACAATACTGTAACAAATAAAAAAAATGACTGATCAGAAAGATTTTGTGGCACAAATTATTTTAAGAATAAAAATGAATAAATGCTGGAAAGGAAATGGAGACAGAATTTCTTAAAAAATACATATTTTCACCATATTTTCACCATTTACAGCACTTAATATATACTATGAATTTTGATTTTCAAAATGAAATTAGCCCTTATTTTGTTACTGGGGGGGAGGGGGGGGCATTTTTTTTCTAAATGTTTTATTGGCTAGCCAAGCTTGTGATCAATATACTATGTACAACTGAAATCATATTATGTTCTCAAGGTAATATAGTTAAAAACACTCTCTTTGTTTAATCGGTTAATGTTTCTTATATAATATTTTACATTTTACACCTCAAGACCGGACATTATCTTATGCTGTCACCGGTTTCAACAGGAAGTGGTCACCTTAGCTACCATTAACAATTATACCACAAGTTCCCTTTACAAAAATATATCCGATGTCTGCTAGCCGTTGCCAGTTTGCAAACAGATGGTTGTGTTTCAGGATAGATAGCTTGAACATTGCTCTAACCACACATCCAACTGTTTCCCACATTTCAAGTCATTTTTACAAATCTTCAGTTTTTCATATTTTTACATTATGTAAATATTTGCATTGATTAAACGAGATTTCCAAATATACGTTTATTAAAGGTTAAAACTGGGGAAATTAAAAAGATTACCCTTGCAGTGGAGCTCCCCGGCACTGCAAGAATTAAATTCTCATTTTCACCTAGGGGTCATTAAAAATCAGTTTTACTTACGGTACTTTAACTATGGTCCTCCAACAGCTGGTGTTCTCTTTCCTCTGATGCTTCTGGTTGTGGTTGAGCCATTAGCATCCTCATTTACAATGCAGTACTGCTGGACACATGAAAGGATGAGACTGCAGGAGCAAGGGATAAGGAAAGGAGAAGTGATTTTATTGCTACCTCCAGGCAAAAAATGAGCATTTGCAGTGAAGGGAGGGAGCTCTAGTTTACGAGTATTTTTTTTCTTTCCCCAGAGTTCATCTTTTTTTTTTTTTTTTTTTAATCCAACAAAATTTTATTGAATTTGCAGGGAAAACACCACACACATTGTAAATAGGTTTACACAGTACCTCTTATACAACACACTGTACAATAGCCAAGTAACAATCTCAATATAACAGCTAAAATCTAGTTCCAGTCACAGTTAACCTCTATCCATGTCTCACCCAGCATTGATTCCTAGCAACCTGTCATATACCAGTTCCATAGGTGCTAATCCCGGTATATCTAACCACGGACCCCATATTTTTTCGAATTTTGGCATGCTACCTCTATGTTGGTAAATCAACTTTTCCATTTTTATGTTCGTGTTAATACTTTCGGTCCACTCCTTCACAGTCGGGGACCTATCGGACTTCCAGTGAATCATAATCAGCCTTCTGGCCTGAAACAGTACTCTATGCACAGCTTCTCTGTTGTGTCCTTCCCATTCGTATTCTTCCAAAGCACCCAAAAGACACGCTCTAGGGTCCTGTGGAAGACTCACATTAAAGATTGAGTTGATATTTTGTACCACTCCTGCCCAGTACATGTGTAACTTGGGACATCTCCACAGCATATGTATCAGGTCACCATGTTCGCGTTTACATCTAGTACATGTTGGTTCTGTCAATCTGTTCATTAAATGTAATCTGTGCGGAGTATAATATGTTCTCAATAGTATATAAAGTTGGGTGAGTTTTTGTGACACATTAAGTGAACATTGGTTCACTGCCTGAAAGATCTCCTCCCACTGATCCCCGTCTAGCTGTCCCACCTCTGTCTCCCACTTCTCTCTCACCCTCAAGGGATGACGGCCCATCACGGATTGCAACAGGATGGCATAGCATTGAGAGATAAATCCCTTAGATGAGCCGGCATCCCCCAGAAGGTTGAAAACCGGGGTTGGCGATAAGTGCCACTCTGAGGAGCGGCCCTGCATCTGTATTGCGTGTCTAAGTTGCATATAGTAGAATAGCATTGATGCTGGCAAATTATACGCTTCTTTTAAATCAGAAAATGTGCGCAACACACCCTCCTTAAATATATGTTTTATATGAGTGATTCCAAGCTGCTTCCAACGAGCTCCGCATTGTAATTTAGCTAGTTCCCTATATGTGTCATTGTGCCAAATGGGACTATATTCCGTATATCCATCTGCGTTCTGGAGATATTTGGTCTTGTTCCACACCTTTTGAATAAGACTGAACGTTGGGAATTTTTTATGTGGTTTAGTGAAGGCTAATGCTTCTAGAGCTATGTGAATCGGACCCTTCCCCACTGTGTGGATCATTAGCCTGTGAGATGAGTTTTGTGACGGGACAAATGTACCAATCAAGTGTTGCAGTTGAGAGGCCAGGTAGTACAGCCATGGGTTGGGCAATGCCAATCCACCACAGTCCTTGGGTCTCTGCAGATGTTCTAACTTGATCCGGGCGGGCCCATTTTTCCAAATAAGAGTTCGGAAAATGGCATTTACTATACGAAATATTTTTAATGGGATAACCATAGGGGTATTATGAAGAAAATAAAGTAACTGTGGCATGAGAATCATCTTCACTAAATTTACTCTACCTGCTACTGACATTAAGAGAGAGTTCCAGGTCTTAATTTTGTCTCTGAAGCGCTGAAGGAGTGGAAATATATTTAAATGTATAAAGTCTCGGGGCTGGGACGTGATTTGGATCCCCAGGTATTTGAACGTAGTGGCAATCGGAATGGGGCAAGTGGCGCACACCTCCTGTGATTCGTCTCCATCTAATAAAAGAAGGGCAGACTTTGACCAATTTATATGCAGGCCAGAGAACTTCCCAAATTCAGATATGGTCGACATGGCCTCCTGAAGGGAGGGGCCAGTGTCACCAAGTAGAAGCATGGTGTCGTCGGCGTACAGCATGATTTTTTCCTGCATGTCACCGTAGCAGAAACCTGTGATGCCCCGATTTGCCCTGATCCCGATCGCCAATGGCTCAATAGCCAGTGCGAAGAGGAGAGGAGACAGGGGACATCCCTGCCTCGTACCCCTCCTCAACACAAAGCTTGGGGAAAGATAGCCGGAAACCCTCACCGCGGCCTCCGGTTGACTATAAAGGAGCCTGACCCAGGAAACAAACCGGGGGCCAAATCCAAAACTCTGCAGGACCGACCACAGATAGTTCCAGTCTATGCTGTCAAATGCCTTAGTGGCATCCAGTGACAGCAGGGCCCTGGAACCCATATTATCTGCTTTGGATTGCATATTAAGGAATAGCCTTCTTAAATTAACTGCCGTCGATTTATTGGGCATGAAGCCAGCTTGGTCTCCATGGACAATTGAAGTGATAACTCCATTTAATCTAATGGCCAGAGCTTTCGCTAGTATTTTCACGTCACTCTGTAACAGGGAAATCGGGCGATACGCCCCTGGATCTACTGGATCCTTGCCAGGTTTGAGTAACAGAATAATATTGGCCCTTGACATTGAGATTGGTAGGTGGCCTTCCTCCCGGGCTCTATTAAAGACTTTAAGTAGCTGGGGTAGTAACTCATTGGGATACTGTTTATATATTTCTATGGGAATTCCGTCCTCCCCGGGCGCTTTACAGTTAGGAAAGGATCCAACCGCCTCCTGTAGTTCTTCCACTGTAAGGGGAGTCTCCAAGAGCCCTCTCTGATCTGTGTTCAGTCTAGGGAAATCTATCTGTCCTAAATATTGTTCTAACTCGTCAGATGTGTAAGATGTACCCGGCTTATACAGATCCTCATAAAACTCATTTAGTACCTGCAGCACCTTTTCAGGCGTGTTAACAATGTTACCCTCTTTGGTCCTAATAGCACCTATAGTTGGGGACTTCTGGTATGCATTTGCTATTCTCGCCAGTATGCGGCCTGTTTTCTCGCCCTCCTCAAAAAACGCCTGCTTAGCAAAGAATCTCTTCTTGTCGGCCGATGAGGACAGCAGTTGGCGGTATGCAGAAAGAGCCGCCTGCCATGCCTCCTTGGTCGACTCGGAGGGATCTGTGACATACAATTGTTCCATCTCTTGTACTCTAGTTTCAAGTTCGTTTTTAAGTGCTGAAGAGTCTTGTTTAACCTTATTAATTTCAGCAATTAACACACCCCTCAAATATGCCTTAAAGGCATCCCATTGCCCAATCATTGATTCATTTGGATCCTGGGTGCGGAAAAACTCACACATGCTCCCAACTATCCCCTCGTGTGAGCGGAACAGTTTCAACCAAAAAGCATTAAATTTCCAAGGGGCTTTAGGTAGTGTGACTAGTGGGGCAATTATAAGCCGTATAACCACTGGTGAGTGGTCTGATACACTGCGGGGCCTATGTACCATATCTGAAACAAACGGGAGCATGTTTAAGCTGCACACCCCCAGGTCAATTCTAGATAAACAACCATGGGTTTTGGAAAAGCATGTGAATTGTCTAACTCCAGGGTTCCTATGTCTCCAGACATCCACCCAGCCCACCTCTTGCAACAACCGCGCCAGGGGGGTATCCCTGGAGAGGGCAGAGGCTCCGGGTCCTGGGTGTCTGTCTTCAACTGGATTTAGGCAACAGTTAAAGTCCCCCATTACCAACAGCGGTGCGTCAGGCCTGCCATCCATAAATGTCAGCAGAGACCTAAGCACCGCCGCCGAGAAGGGGGGAGGAATATACACCACCGCCAGCACACATGTCAATGTACCCAACCTGCAATGGAGAAAAACATATCGACCTTCACTATCAATTTCATTTGCGATTTCTTCATAGTCCAGGTTGCCATGGATCAACACGCTCACCCCCCTAGAATATGAGGTGTGCGTGGAGTGATAGGCCTTTCCTACCCAGGAGTATCCCAGGAAGCTCACAGTGTCCGCAGTCAAGTGGGTCTCCTGGTAGCAGAGAATTCCGGGGATGTACCTCTTCAAACACATGCGAATCATGGTACGCTTCAATGGGGAGTGTAGTCCCCTAACGTTCCAGGATACTACTGGGATGTCCGCCATGTCTGCTTGTAAGTGAGTAATATTGACCGGTATTTTGTGTGCACTTGTGCAAGATAATGGATCCATTTCTGTAGTGAGGTTCTGCTAGGCTTGCCGTATGTTTGATGAATTCGTGTCTTGTTGAGGTATTCTTTGTGCTGCTTGTAACTCTTGTTGCTAGAATCTTCCCCGCTTCAATGGGGGGTGGTGTAAAGGAAAACTTTTCTGTGCTATAAACTGCACATTCTGCCAACATGGCAACTTTAGCAACGTATGCGACATTCGATCGCTCACTTTTTCTGCAAATGGTCATTTGTAAATTCAACTTTTAGTCCAATTCGCTCTCATTGCATTGCTTAGGAATATTCAGTCCCCCAGCCAAGGAACATCTGTCAACACTGGAAATAAAGGGTAGGGTATGTTCTGGTTGCCCATCTAGAAACAGGGAACAGAATAACATTTTCTAGCATCCCAGTCCTCTGCAAGTAGCCGGTTCAGTCCTTTCAGTCTTCTTCTTGTGGAGCCTGCCGTTTCAATGCCTGCTCATTTCTGTCTAACCAGAGAGTTCATCTTTAAGTGAATCTGTGCTTTGATTATGCAGGGCAATGCAACAGGTTCACTTTAACTTGTCTCTTCCCACCAGCATAAACTTAGCTTCCTTTCACATCTTTAGACCCCAGCTCGACTCAGAAATGCTCAACAAGCAAAATCGTATTAATTTCAATAGTCCTTGTTCACATTTGAGCCATTTGTAGCAAAACACCTGTCACTCAAAAAAGTACACAAGCTAATTTTTAGGCAGATTCAAGCCTTCTTGTCCCCATAGTCTTTAATGGAATATGCCTAAACAGTGAGAAATTAGCATTTTTTTCCAGCATTTTCAGCTCAAACAGCAGCTCCCCTTTCCCTTTTCTAGCATCACTGCACATCTTACACAGGTTTCTATTGGCCACAGCAAATATGGCTAAATGAAAAATGCCTGAAAAAATGCCTATAATATTTGCAAATCTGCTAAAAAAAAAAAAGCTTAAAAAAATGCCTGAAAAAAAGCTTGAAAATGCTTAGCTCAAGTGTGAATGTAGCCTAAAGCTCATTTTTAAGGATTAGTTGAACACCCCCCGGTTCGGTTCGCAGCAGAACATGCGAACAAGCAAAAAATTAGTTTGAACACGCGAACACCGTTAAAGTCTATGGGACATGCACGTGAAAAATCAGGCTTATATGCAAGTTATTGCCATAAAAAGTGTTTGGGGATCCGGGTCCTTCCCCAGGGGGCATGTATCAGTGCAAAACAAAGTTTCAAAAACTGCCGTTTTTTCAGGAGCAGTGATTTTAATAATGCTTAAAGTGAAACAATAAAAATGAAATATTCCTTTAAATATTGTGCTTGGGGTTGTCCTTAGTATGCCTGTAAAGCATCACATTTTTCCCGTGTTTAGAACAATACCACAGCAAAATGACATTTCTAAAGGAAAAAATGTAATTCAAAAACAGGGGCAGAAAAATTGGGCCTTGGGTGGTGGTGGTGGTGCCACAACATTGTAACCTTTCACAGATACTCTTGTTGGGCGCAAAAACTACCTCCTCCCAGCCTCGCACAACTCCTTGGGTTTCTGGGGACTGAAAACCATCCCTTGAAGACTGCTGCGAGTTATACTCTACATCCATGCTGATGCAATCCTTCTCTTCTTCCTGTGTGTTGGTGGCCCGCAGGAATGCTATCTGTATAAAGGGGGCCTTGAGAGGGAAGGAAGTCCTCCTCTTCCTCCCACTGTTTTGCCTCCAGTGACCTGTCCATGATTCCACAAAGCGTGTCCTCCAGCAGGAAGACTAGAGGGACAGTGTCACGGATGCATGCATTGTCGCTGCTCACCATCCTTGTGGCCTCCTGAAATGGTGACAGGACAGTGCATGCATCCTTAATCAGTAGCCACTGGCGTGGTGAAAAGAAGCCAAGCTCCCCTGACCCTGTCCTGGTGCCATATTCGCACAGGTACTCATTGATGGCCCTTTGCTGTGTGTTCAGCCACTGCAGCATTGCCAACGTTAAGTTCCACCTGGTGGGCATGTCACAAATGAGTTGGTGGGCAGGTTGCATTCCCTTTAAATGTCAGCCAGCCGGGCACTGGCATTGTATGACCATCGGAAATGACCACAGACTTTTCTGGCCTGCCTCAGGAGATCCTGTAAGCCTGGGTACCTGCTCAAGAACCACTGCACTACCAAATTCAACATGTGTGCCAAACATGGAACATGGGTCAAGTGTCCCTGTCGGAGGGCGGAGAGAAGGTTGGTGGCATACAACCATTCCTGGCTGAAGCTGGCATGGCGTCAACCACTTCTGAGCCTGCCCCTGCAGAGCTGACAGAATCTCTGCCCCAGTGTGGCTCCTTTCCCCTAGGCAGACTAACTCAAGCACCGCATGGCATCTTTTAGCCTGACTGCTTGCGTAGCCCATTGAACGCTTACAGAGCACTGCTGCATCTAAGGACAAATCTGCAGAAGAGGCCATAGAGGAAGAAGAAGAGGAGGGGGTGGAGCAGAGAGCTGTGGCAGAATCACCACTAGCATTTTGGAGGAATGGTGGCGGAACAAGCTCCAACAACACTGAACCCTGTCCTGTCATCCTTCCCAGCTGCCAGCAGAGTTACCCAGTACGCCGCGGGGGAAAGGTAACGTCCCTCCCCATGCCCATGCCGGTAACGTTCCTGCCCATGCTGGACCATGAGTCAGCGGTAATATGCACCTTACTGCTGACTGCCCTGTCCAACGAGGCCAAAACATTGTCTTCCACATGCCGGTAGAGAGCCAGAATGGCCTTCCGTAAAAAGAAATGGCGTTTTGGAACCTGCCACTGAGGTACGTCACATTACACTAATTCACGAAAGGGGGCAGAGTCTACCAGCTGAAAAGGCAGCAGTTACAGTGCTAGAAATGTGCTGAAACTAGCATTTAGACGCTGTGGATGGTTGGGACCAAATTTCTTTTTACGGTTCAGCAACTGGGGTAGAGAAATTTGCCTGCTAAAATCAGATGGTGGTGTACTACTAGCAGATTGGCTGCAAGTACTTGTGACACCTATTGCTATACCTTAATTCCTTTCAGTGCAGGTTTTTGAGAGGACTGGAGGTATAGTAGGGTTGGAGATCCCAGATGAGGAGCAAGGAGAAGTCCGCCTTTTTTTTATGTGGGTCTTTCAAGTGCTGTTACCAATGGACTGCATGGCAGGTCGTCATATGTCTGGTCAAGCATTTGGTGTCCAAGCGGCTGTTGTTCCGGCCACACTTGATGGTGGGACTGCATGATGGTGGGACTACGGAAGGAGTAACTGTGGAAAAGGAGCCGATGGAAAAGGCCGCTTTGGCAGCTGCGTTGGAAGGCAAACTACTCCGAGCCTGGGTGACAGAGGATGAGGAGGATGAGAACAGCTTTGTTATCCCCTCCACCAACTCTTCTGCATGTTCTGGCTCAATAACACGGCCAGAACCAGAAAAAAAGGACAAGCGTGCCCCATGGCTACCTGTAGAGGATGCACCATGTCCACGACCAGCACTGTTGACTGTAGACACATAGGCTGCTTGCCCTCTTTTAGTGGCCTGTGAGCGTCTGCGTCTCCTTGGTGGCCTTCCGGACATGATGTATATTTGGTTTTGCAACACCACACTACACTGTATTAGATACTGTGTACACCACCAGAAGTGTAGTAGAAACTGTACACACTGTATTAGATACTGTGTACCCCGCCTGCACTGTATTAGCAACTGTACTACAGCTGCACTATATTGTGTACTATGTACACCACCAGAAGTGTAGTAGAATATGTAAACACTGTATTAGATATTGTGTACACCGCCTGCACTGTATTAGCAACTGTACTATGGCTGCACTGTATTGTGTACTGTGTACACCACCAGAAGTGTAGTAGAAACTGTACACACTATATTAGATACTGTGTACACTGCCTGCACTGTATTAGCAACTGTACCACGACTGCACTGTATTGTGTACTGTGTACACCACCAGAAGTGTAGTAGAAACTGCACACACTGTATTAGATACTGTGTACACCGCCTGAAGTGTATTAGAAACAGTACACCACAGAATGCACTGTAGATATAGGCTACACTGGATGCAGAGTATATATGAGAGAGGATGCAGACTGTATATATATATATATATATATATATATATTTATTAATACACCGCCTGAAGTGCATTAGAAACAGTACACCACAGAATGCACTGTAGATATAGGTTACACTGGATGCAGAGTATATATGAGAGAGGATGCAGTGTGTATATATATATATATACAGTATCTCACAAAAGTGAGTACACTCCTCACATTTTTGTAAATATTTTATTATATCTTTTCATGTGACAACACTGAAGAAATTACACTTTGCTACAATGTAAAGCAGTGAGTGTACAGCTTGTATAACAGTGAAAATTTGCTGTCCCCTGAAAATAACTCAACACACAGCCATTAATATCTAAACCGCTGGCAACAAAAGCGAGTACACCCCTAAGTGAAAATGTTCAAATTGGGCCCAATTAGCCATTTTCCCTCCCCGGTGTCATATGATTCATTAGTGTTACAGGATCTCAGGTGTGAATGGGTAGCAGGTGTGTTAAATTTGGTGTTATTGCTCTCACTCTCTCATACTGGTCACTGGAAGTTCAACATGGCACCTCATGGTAAAGAACTCCCTGAGGATCTAAAAAAAAGAATTGTTGCTCTACATAAAGATGGCCTAGGCTATAAGAAGATTGCCAAGACCCTGAAACTGAGCTGCAGCATGGTGGCCAACACCATACAGCATTTTAACAGGACAGGTTCCACTCAGAACAGGCCTCACCATGGTCAACCAAAGAACTAGTGCCATATCCAGAGGCTGTCTTTGGGAAATAGATGTAAGAGTACTGCCAGCATTGCTGCAGAGGTTGAAGGGGTGGAGGGTCAGCCTGTCAGTGTTCAGACCATATGCCACACTGCATCAAATTGGTCTGCATGGCTGTTGTTCCAGAAGGAAGCCTCTTCTAAAGATGATGGACAAGAAAGCTCGCAAACTGCTTGCTGAAGACAAGCAGACTAAGGTCATGGATTACTGGAACCATGTCCTGTAGTCTGATGAGACCAAGATAAACTTATTTGGTTCAGATGGTGTCAAGTGTGTGTTTCAGCAACCAGGTGAGGAGTACAAAGGCAAGTGTGTCTTGCCTACAGTCAAACATGGTGGTGGGAGTGTCATGGTCTGGGGCTGCATGAGTGCTGCCGGCACTGGGGAGCTAGAGTTCATTGAGGAAACCATGAATGCCAACATGTACTGTGACCTACTGAAGCAGAGCATGATCCCCTCCCTTCGCAGACTGGGCCGCAGGGCAGTATTCCAACATGATAATGACCCGAAGCACACCTCCACTCCACGATGACCACTGATTGTTTGCTAATGAAACTGAGGTTAAAGGTGATGGACTGGTTAAGCATGTCTCCAGGCCTAAACCCTTTTTAGCATCTGTGGGGCATCCTCAAATGGAAGGTGGAGGAGTGCAAGGTCTCTAACATCCACCAGCTCCATGATGTCGTTATGTAGGAGTGGAAGAGGACTCCAGTGGCAACCTATGAAGCGCTGGTGAACTCCATGCCCTAGAGGGCTAAGGCAGTGCTGGGAAATAATGGTGGCCACACAAAATATTGACACTTTGGGCCCAATTTGGACATTTTCACTTAGGGGTGTACTCACTTTTGTTGCCAGCGGTTTAGACATTAATGTGTTGAGTTATTTTGAGGGGACAGCAAATTTACACTGTTATACAAGCTGTACACTCACTACTTTACATTGTAGCAAAGTGTCATTTCCTCAGTGTTGTCCCATGAAAAGATATAATAAAATATTTACAAAAATGTAAGGGGTGTACTCACTGATTATATATATATATATATATATATATATATATATATATATATATATATATACACAGTGGGGACGGAAAGTATTCAGACCCCCTTACATTTTTCACTCTTTGTTATATTGCAGCCATTTGCTAAAATCATTTAAGTTCATTTTTTTCCTTATTAATGTACACACAGCACCCCATATTGAGAGAAACACACCGAATTGTTGACATTTTTGCAGATTTATTAAAAAAGAAAAACTGAAATATCACATGGTCTTAAGTATTCAGACCCTTTGCTGTGACACTCATATATT
Source organism: Lithobates septentrionalis (assembly GCA_037952835.1). Taxonomy (NCBI): domain Eukaryota; kingdom Metazoa; phylum Chordata; class Amphibia; order Anura; family Ranidae; genus Lithobates; species Lithobates septentrionalis. Next base: position 279,126 of record JBBDGP010000509.1, read on the forward strand.
TAACTCAGGTGCTGTCCATTTCTTCTGATCATCTTGAGATGGTTCTATACCTTCATTTGAGTCCAGCTGTGTTTGATCATACTGATTGGACTTGATTAGGAAAGCCACAAACCTGTCTATATAAGACCTTACAGCTCACAGTGCATGTCAGAGCAAATGAGAATCATGAGGTCAAAGGAACTGCCTGAAGAACTTAGAGACAGAATTGTGGCAAGGCACAGCTCTGGCCAAGGTTACAAAAAATTTCTACTGCACTTAAGGTTTCTAAGAGCACAGTGGCCTCCATAATCCTTAAATGGAAGACGTTTGGGATGACCAGAACCCTTCCTAGAGCTGGCCATCCGGCCAAACTGAGCTATCGGGGGAGAAGAGCCTTGGTGAGAGAGGTAAAGAAGAACCCAAAGATCACTGTGGCTGAGCTCCAGAGATGCAGTCGAGAGATGGGAGAAAGTTGTAGACAGTCAAGCATCACTCCACCAGTCGCGGCTTAATGGCAGAGTGGCTCGACGGAAGCCTCTCCTCAGTGCAAGACACATGAAAGCCCGCATGGACTTTGCTAAAAAACACCTGAAGGACTCCAAGATGGTGAGAAATAAGATTCTCTGGTCTGATGAGACCAAGATAGAACTGTTTGGCCTTAATTCTAAGCGGTATGTGTGTAGAAAACCAGGCACTGCTCATCACCTGTCCAATACAGTCCCATAAGTGAAGCATGGTGGTGGCAACATCATGCTGTGGGGGTGTTTTTCAGCTGCAGGGACAGGACGACTGGTTGCAATCGAGGGAAAGATGAATGCGGCCAAGTACAGGGATATCCTGGATGAAAACCTTCTCCAGAGTGCTCAGGACCTCAGACTGGGCCGAAGGTTTATTATTATTATTATACAGGATTTATATAGCGCCGACAGTTTATGCAGCGCTTTACAATATTAGGGCAGACAGTAAAATTACAATACAATTCAATACAGGAGGAATCAGAGAGCCCTGCTCCTTAGAGCTTACAATCTAGGAGGGAGGGTCAAGTTATACAAAAGGGTAATAGCTGTGGGGGATGAGCTAATGGAGAAAATTGTGCAGTTGTTAGATGGAGGCAGGATAGGCTTCTCTGAAGAGGAAAGTTTTCAGGGATCGCCTAAAAGTGGATAAATTTGGAGATAGTCTGACAGATTGGGGTAGGGAATTCCAGAGGATGGGCGAGGCTCGGGAGAAGTCCTGGAGGTGGATATGGGAGGAGGTGATGAGGGAGCTATAGAGCAGGAGGTCTTGGGAGGAACGGAGAGGGCGATTAGGTTGGTATTTTGAGACTAGGTTAGTGATGTAGCTGGGGGCAGAGTTGTGGATGGCTTTGTAACTTATTGTTAGTATTTCGAATTTAATTCGTGGGGCGAGTGGCAGCCAATGGAGGAATTGGCAGAGAGGGGTAGCAGACACTGAGCAGTTTGTAAGGTGGATGAGTCTGGCAGCAGCATTCATGACGGACTGAAGGGGGAATAGTCTATTTAAAGGTAAGCCAATGAGGAGGGAATTGCAGTAGTCGAGGCGAGAGATAACCAGGGAGTGAATCAGGAGCTTTGTGGTTCCATTGGTTAGAAAGGGACGTAGTTTAGAGATGTTGCGGAGGTTGAGGTGGCAAGCTTTGGAGAGTGATTGGATGTGGGGCCGAAAGGAGAGTTCAGAATCCAGGATAACACCTAGCACCCTTACATGTGGGATGGGTCAAAAGTATCGATGGATAGTAGCTTTCAGCCTTGCTGCCCTCAAGGATAGGGAAATCCTAACATATAGACAAAAAACAGTTTTTGTCTATATGTTAGGATTTCCCTATCCTTGAGGGCAGCAAGGCTGAAAGCTACTATCCATCGATACTTTTGAACTGTCGGGCTACACATTTATGCGCAAGAGTTTTTGTTTTGCTTTATTGGCTATCTTTGGGTCTCTAGCTGCAGAGTGTGATTGCCCTAATGTTTTTTTTTTGGTTAGATTCTTTGGAATCCGGGACAACGATGGTTATATCTATAGAAGAACAACAACTGAGAAGATCCTCATTGGCAAAAGGTTTTACTACCAGCTTGAATATCTTTGAATCAGAGACTATTGCTAATGAGGGGACTACTACGACAAGTAATGATAAACAGGCTCCAGATAGAGAGGACACTATGGTATCAATATTCCTAAGATTAAAAGATCTACTAGAAAGAGAAATGCTGCAGTGGTGGTATATCCTACTACTGCAAAAATACCTTGAATTCAAGAGGATACCAAGAGGTTTAAGAATCACTAAAGTATGCTCATTTCTAGATGAAGACCTCAGAGAAAATTGGATCAAAAGTCTGCATGATTGTAATCGTATGTGGCTACAATATATTATCACTCAAAGAGAGCGCAACCTCTCTGCGATTCGTGCCGACTTATGCATCTTACAAGAAGAACTATCCACTTTCTCTGATGTTTCCACTTTTGATAGCTGGGATCAGAAAGTAAATGAACAGATAATGGAATATGAGACCAATCTCGTTAGCAAAAAATTAGGGAAATTTGAGAGGGATAGGTTGGATTACTTAAGTAATCGGGAATTCAATTGGAAAAAACAGAATACCAGGAATTATAGGAGCAAGACGAATAGGGAACAGCCAATTGAGAAGTGTGAACAGAACACACTATCTCAAGGACATCATCCAACCCCACTCCAGATTGACAGACAAAGAAGCAATAACACCAAGGTTCAAAACAATAACAACAAATACAAAAACAAGACCAACTCAAAATACAAACATAAAAAGGGAACTAACACTAGTCAGAATAATAGAGAGGAGAGTTCATGTAACACCAAAAAACCCTTTCATCAAAATAGGGACCAAAATGTATGTATTGGTAACATCCAGAAACAACACCTTGTGAGTACTAATACCCCTGCGAAGCGTTTGCCATCATTGCTTCCCACGACCAATTGTACTAGCAGAGGTAAATATAATCAATCTAAAGATATAAATAGAGAAAATACTCCATCTACTAAATATTCCACTAATACAAATAAGAAAGGTCATAATATGCAGCCCAGAGGTGAGGGATCTGCTTTATCACTGGCCAATGACAACTGTAATATGCCTCCAATTATGGCTAGTACTTCTACAGTGTCATTTGGAAGCACTATTGCAGAACTAGATATAGATCTCAAGATGTCTAGTGACATACAAACTTACAATCCTTTTATAGCCCTTAGTAATGGGGAGTCAGATGATAATATATCAGATACTACACCACCCCTTGTTTTTTTAGAGAAGGAAGTTGCATTGATGGAGGGCCCTGCAACGATCAACAAGATTCTGGACCCTCTAAAGTCAACTCCATCAATGTGGAAAAAAACAAGGAAAAGAGAGGAAGAACAAGAAGAGGTACAAGAGGAGGAAAGGGACGTAAAAAGAGGCAGACTTTAGACACTACCCATTCCACCATCAAATTCTATAACCTATCCAGTTCTGTCTTTTCGGAAACAGAACTGGACCTCCTCAGAAAAGGCCTCAACTATGCCCCACCCAGTGTACCCAATTTGTTCGAGCTTTTCATTGATTTAAATAAGTATATACGTAAACTTACTATCCAGAGATATTATATCCTTAAAAAAGCGAGAAGTGACACTGATAGTGATGATACTAATATTGGAGCTGAGTTGGGAGCATCCTTACCCTCTGAAACAAGTGTAGATGAAGACTCCATACTAAATATATTAGAAGAGTTATATCTTGAGGCACAACCTGATGGACAGACCACTTCTGTACCAATGGCTTGTCCCCTAGGAGAAAGTGCAATAGTCCATACTCCATTTAGACCCAGATCGTCTTTCTTTCCCCATTGGGCTAAAGGAAAATTTATCTCCACATTTTATGATGTAGTTTTTAACACCTTTAAAACCAAGTTTGATCATTCTACTAATAAGACAAGTTATGCCAAAAATACTGACCCTCTTTCTAAAACTATAGTCAGTCTGAAACAGAATCAGGATATAGTCATACGAAAGGCGGATAAAGGGGGAAGTCTGGTCATTCAAAATAAAGATGAGTACATCAATGAGGCAAAGAGACTTGTGGGTGATACGGATACCTACACTAAACTCAGTAAAGACCCTACAGTGGAATATACAAAAGAGCTCAAAATACTTTTAGATGAGGCATTATTGGAGAAAGTGATTACAAAGAATGAGTACTATTTTTTGTATAATAGGCATGCGGTGACCCCGCATTTCTATCATATACCCAAGATACATAAAAGCCTAACCAACCCCCCGGGCAGGCCAATAATAGCTGGGATGGATAGTCTCTCTAGTAATCTGGGCTCTTACATTGATTATTTTTTACAAGACGCTGTAACTAATTTACATCCTTTGTAAGAGACTCTAGTCATATGCTAGATATTCTGTCCAATTACAAATAGCAGCCTAGCTATAGATGGCTTTCCCTTGATGTGGCTTCATTATACACATCCATTGATCATACACATGGCCTTAGAGCCATGAATCCCTTTCTACTAGAGGATGATAAACTCAATCCCTCACAAGCCAAATTTTTGTTGGACTGTGTCAGGTTTTCCCTTACACATAATTATTTTTCTTTTCTGGGCCAATATTATCTGCAAACTAGGGGCACAGCTATGGGGGCAAGGTTTGCCCCCAGTTATGCCAATATTTTCATGGGCCTCTGGGAGAACACTTATATATGTAAAAACAATCCTTTTAGGGCCAATTTGGTGCTGTACGCCAGATATATTGATGACATTTTGATCATATGGGACGGGTCAGATGATGAACTTAATAATTTTTTAGAATATTGTAAAAACAACTCCTTTGGCATAAAATTCACACATGTTATAGACAGCAAGTGTTTAGTCTTTTTAGACCTAGAACTCCAGGGAGATCCCAATGATGACATCTGTTCTAGAACCCACTTTAAACCTAGTGGAGGCAATTCGTACTTATATGCCAAAAGTAATCACCACCCAAGGTGGATACAAAACGTCCCCTATGGTCAATTCTTTCGCTTGAGGTGTACTTGTACGAAAAAAGAAGACTACTTAGAACAGAGTAAGCTTCTTATACAGAAGTTTAGAGAAAAAGATTATGATGTAGGCCATATTGAGATGGCTTTCAATAAATATCTGGTTCTCTATGATAATTTATCAGATGACATCACTGGTCCCCGATGCCGTATTACACCTGATACCCAACAGGTTAGGTTCTCCACCCAGTATACGAACAAAGCCTTTGAGATCCAGAACATCCTGAAGAGAAATTGGAATATCCTTAAACATGACCCTGTGCTAGGTGACACACTCCCAGACCATCCAAATATTGTGTTCCGTAAACCACATGACCTTAGGAGCCTTGTTGCACCTAGTAGGGTTAAGAATACCACCAATAGACCGACTAGCCTTTGGACCACAATATTTGATCAGAAAGGGAGCTACAAGTGTGGCGTTAAAAACTGTGGCACATGTATGTACATGTGGCACAGAAAGAAAACCGTTGAAGGGAGAGATGGAAGGGTCCATAAACTCAAACAGTTCATGAACTGTGGGACTGAGTATATAGTCTATGGCATTGTCTGTCCTTGTGGCCGTCTGTATGTCGGCCGCACTCAGCGCCCTATGAGGGCCAGAATAGGAGAGCACAAGTGTGACATTATTAATTTAAGGGATAAATATCCAGTTCCCCGCCATTTTGTAGAAGCCCATCAAGGAAACCCTGCAGGAATGAGGGTATTTGGTATCGAGTCAATTGGAGGTGAGTTAGACTCAGGGAGGAAACACCAGAGACTATGTAAGCGCGAGGCCAACTGGATTTTCACCCTTGGGAGTCTTGCTCCCGGAGGTCTTAACGAAGACCCCGAGATACATAAAATAGTATGATGGTGGTTTTAGGTATCCTCCCAACCTTACCCCCCATTCTTCATTCATTCATTTTTTCAATTTTTCTTTTCCCATTTGGTACCCCTTTCCCCCCCCCCCCCCTCTCCCCTTTCCCCTCATCAAAATTCTATCTCTTCCCTTCTACACATACGCGCATGTATATATATGTGTATATTCATCCATCTTTATAATATATAATATATATAGTCCTTTATGTCTATTTAGTTCCCAAGGGGCCTATGTTTATGTATATGTATATGGCTCTATATATATATATATATATGTGTGTATTCCAGCAATGATAGTACGCACAGGTTGTGCGGGTACATCTATGGTTCCATAATCCTGTTTATAGATTATTCTGTTCCGGCACGCTGCACATGTGGGTATGTGCGCACGCGCGCATATATATGTGTGTGTGTGCGCGTATGTATATGTGCGAGTGTATGCGTATATATGTATGGGTGTATGCATGTGTATTTACATATATATGTATTATGCCTGGCAATTTTTTAACAGTCATCCATTGTGATCCCCCCCCCCCCTCTTTTTCCTTTTGCTGATAAAAGGTTTTCCTGTAGTGATAGTAATGGAACGTGTATGCATTTATACAGTAATATGCACTCATTGGAGAATATTTATTTTATTTGGGAACCTTTTTATTCTGTTTTATTTGTTTATTTATTAGAATGTTATTGTATACCATTTTTAAACGATAGCCATGCGCTCATTTATATGTAATGTATATACCATTATTTAGAATTGGAGTGCAGGTTTCCATCTCTTACTTACATATGTTACGTGGCATGCATGCGTATATATGCATACACACACATGTGTGTGTGTGTGTGTTCATGAGTGCTTGCATGTGAATGTGCATTTTTTGTTGACTATCTGGCCATTTATTCCTCTAATTCAGCGACAACACTGACCAACATGCTCCCTTTGTGTACATGTAGGCACACATTATTCATGTGGGGTTGTAAGGGTCACAAGTGCACGGATGCAATTAGACACAAGTTTCTGTCCCTTAGTCTCTATATCCCCTTGACATGGTGTATTCGTTTTGCGATTTGGTATGTGTCTGCTTTCAGCCTCTACAGTCTGTCTTCTTTTACATGGCTGCTGGCATTTTTCATTTGCTGACACATCCCTGAGCGACAGCGAGTGCACAGGAAGCTATACGGCGCTTTCACTTCCGCTCCCTGGACCGCACAACATACAATGAACATGGCGTGCGTTCCAACCGCCGCCTATAGCTATACAGCGTTTTTGAGGTAAGATCTGTTATATTTACACACTTTGGGGATCTAGCTATTCATCATCTCTCTTGATGACAAGAGTGGATGGGTCCTGGTGTTTTAGATAATCACTGTCCCGTATGACATCCTTTACATGCTGTCTATGGTACAGACTTTTGCATATAATTTGATAGCTACAGCTTTCTTTGCTTTCTTTGTGTACGTAAGTGGCTGGATTTATGGGAGTTTAAAGCTTAGAGATTGCCTGGCTGTCTGATGTGCTGTATCATACACTCTATGCGCACATTACCCCTGTCATCACTGTCACCACCATTGTTGTTGTTTTCCTCCCCCCTCCCCCACCCTCTTTGAGACACTTGCCACACTTAAGGTTTGTGCACTTGTGCTCCCCACACATTTTGGTGTGTCCTATATGTGTATACAAATGGTTTCTATGGTGCTGTGTCAGGGCCCGCCTCTTGACCGCAAATTTACATGGGAGTTACTCCTGGGTCAGCTTGGTCTGTGCTCCTTAGATGAGCACACTATTTAGGTAGCCGTAAGAGATGGACACTGTTAGGCTCTGAAGAAGAAGGTGCTACCTTTGAAACGCGTCAGACAGCAGCTGTACGTCTTGTCCGTAGGTCTGGAGACTGCTATCGGTGTATCCACCATCACCATCAATAGACCATTATGCGTGATTTTTATCTACCCTTGTGAGTAGTACTTTTATGTTTCCTTTTTTTAATAAACTTTTTTAAAGATAATGTGGGGATGGGTGGATGGTTATTCCATTGCTCTTGACAGACAAGTCAGGGGAAGAGGCATGTGGGGGAGGAAATATTATAAGCCCTGTTTTGAACAAGTTGAGTTTGAGGAAGTGGTGTGACATCCATACAGATATGTCGGTTAGTAAGTTAGTGATGCGTGAGGAGACTGATGGAGTGAGTTGAGGGGTGGAGAAATAGATTTACGTGTCGTCAGCGTAGAAATGATATTGAAAGCCGTGAGAGGCTATTAGCTGACCAAGGGAAGAGGTGTAGATTGAAAATAAAAGAGGTCCAAGAACAGAACCTTGGGGGACCCCGACGGAGAAGGGAAGAGGAGAGGAGGAGGTAGAATTGTAAGTGACACTGAAGGTGCGTTGGGATAGGTAGGATGAGAGCCACTGAAGAGCACAGTCACGGAGACCAAAGGAGGAAAAGTTTTTGAGGAGGAGGGGGTGGTCAACCATGTCAAAGGCAGCTGAAAGGTCCAGAAGTAGGAGTACAGAATAGTGTCCGTCGGTTTTTGCAGTTAGTGGGTCATTTGTGAGTTTTAAAAGAGCAGTTTCTGTGGAGTGTTGAGGGCAAAATCCAGATTGAAGGGGATCAAGAAGGTTGTTCTTAATGAGGTGGTCACTCAGTTAGTTGTAAACCAGGTGTTCAAGGAGTTTAGAGGAAAAGGGGAGCAAGGAGATAGGGCGTAGGTTGTTAAGATTGGTAGGGTCCAAGGATGGCTTTTTAAGTATGGGGGTGACCAGTGCATGTTTTAGAGCATTGGGGAAAATGCCAGAGGTGAGGGAGAGATTGAAGATGTGGGTTAGAGAGTGTAGGATGGAGTCATAGGGCGACTGTAGCATTTGAGAGGGAATAGGGTCCAGGGGGCAGGTGGTTAGGTGGGCGATAGAAAGGAGTTTAGCAACTTTGTCTGTAGTAGCAGATTTGAATAAGGGGAGTGTCAGTTGTACCTGTTGACATGGGTTCTTAACTGGGGGAGATACCTGTAGAGTGGAGATTTCATCACTGATTGTATCAATCTTGTTTTTGAAGTGATTAGCAATCTCCTGGGCAGTGAGTGAGTCAGTGGGTGGAGGCGGTGGAGGACGAAGTAGAGAGCTGAAGGTAGAGAAGAGTTTACGGGGACTGGATGAGAAGGTGTTAATAAGAGTTGTAAAATAGGTTTGCTTGGCAGTGTGGAGGAAAGAATAGTATTTTTGGAGGGCATATTTGTATTGGTTGAAGTCTTTGAGAGATTTAGTCTTGTGCCACAGACGCTCAAGAGCGCGACTACATTTTTTGAGAATTTTAGTGTCATCTATTTACCAGGGTTGTAGGGGTTGAGGCCTGATTCTGCGTGTAGTGAGGGGAGCGAGCTTGTCCAGGGTGGAGGACAGGGATTTATTGTAGATGGATGTGGCTTGGTTAGGGGAGGACAGGGAAGAGATTTTGTCATAGAGGTGGTCAGTAGCAGAATAGAGAAGAGAGGAGTTGAAGTTGCCAAAGTTTCTACGGGTGATGGTTAGGCGATTGGAGGGAAAGGTGGTGGAAGACAGGGGGAGAGATAAACTAATAAGGTGGTGGTCGGAGAGAGGAAAAGGATTGTTTGAGAAGTTGCATGGAATGCATAGGTAAGAGAATACAAGGTCAAGGGTGTTGCCATCAGAGTGAGTAGAAGCCTGTACCCATTGCTTCAGGTCAAATGAAGAGGTTAGACTAAGAAGTTTAGAAGTAGCAGGAGTGTTTGTATTAGCAGGGATGTTGAAATCACTGAGAAGGATTGTGGAAATTTCCGAAGAGAGAAAGTAGGGTAGCCAGGTAGAAAACTCATCAAGGAAAGTCAATAATGGTCCAGGGGGCCGGTAGACCACAACAATTCTTATGGAAGTTGGAGAGAATAGACATATACAGTGGGCTTCAAATGATGAGAGGGAAAAAGAGGAAGGAGAGTGAATAACCTGGAAGGTGCTCTGGGGGGATAGGAGGAATCCCACTCCACCTCCCTTGCATCCATTAGGCCTAGGGGAGTGAGTCCAGTGAAGGCCACCCTGGGATAGGGAAGCAGGAGAAGGGGTGTCAGATTCGTGGAGCCAGGTTTCGATGAGAGCAAGTAGATTAAAGGAATTAGAGACAAAGAGGTCATGAACAGCAGTGAGTTTGTTGCAGACAGAGTGGGCATTCCAGAGGGCACAGGAAAGGGGGAAGTTGGCATTGAGAAGAAGAGAAATGGAGACTAAATTACGTAGATTGCGACTACTGCCAGAGGGTGTAGGGTGATGGGTGTGTTGGGTACAGTTAAATAAGGGAGGCCCAGGGTTTGGGGTAATATCTCTAGCGGTTAGGAGAAGCAGAAGAGTAAGGAAGGTAATATGAGAATATGATTTGTATGAGGGGACATGCTTCAGTATCTTGTTTTTTTTTTAGCAAGTGGGCTTAGAGTTAGAAAGAGGTGATGAGTGCAGTAATAGGGGGAGGGGAGAAGTGAGGTTGATATGTACAGATTTTGGGGTGGAGGGGCGAAGAAAAGAGAGTTTGAGGAGAGAGGCTGCAATTGTGAAAAGGAGGAGAGGTAAAGAGTGCATGTTTCAGAGAGGAAGGTGAGATAATTTGAAAATGGGGTCACCTGCAGTCTGCTGTGGTTTGCTTTGTGCAAATCGCTGAGGTGCAAGAGCAGAAGTGCCACTTATTTAAAAAAACCCACTTCTTTGGAAGAACCCCCTGTATGTGCAGCCCCCTGTATGTGTTCCCCTGTAAAGAAGGCCTTGTTTTTCTACTGTGTTGGGTGTGGATAGAATCTGGCAATTAATCAATCAGGAGGTGATATTAAGCACACAGCTAGCAGAGCAAAACTTTCACACCACAATCAAACTGCAAGGGGACTAAAAGGCCAAAATTGTAAAGATAAGGGAACCCATAATTTAGGTAAGACTTAACAGCTAAATAAATATTGAAATAATGTGAGCATGGCTACAGATAGAGTTGAAACAGTGGTGACAAGCAGATTTACCAAATATGCAAGTAAGCAGTCAGTCAATGTTCAGTTTAAGGTATATGGAAGTATAAACGCAGATTACCAAATATGCATGTAAGCAGTCAGTCAATGTTCAGTTTAAGGTATATGGAAGTATAAACGCAGATTACCAAATATGCATGTAAGTCAATGTTCAGTTTAACCGCTTCAGCCCCAGAAGATTTTACCCTCTTCCTAACCAGAGCACTTTTTGCGATTCGGCACTGCGTTGCTTTAATTGACAATTGCGCGGTCGTGCGACGTTGCTCCCAAACAAAATTGACGTCCTTTTATCCCCACAAATAGAGCTTTCTTTTGGTGGTATTTGATCACCTCTGCGATTTTTTATTTATTTTTTTTTTTTACAAGAAATGCGATTTTTTATTTTTTGCGCTATAAACAAAATAAGAGCGACAATTCTGAAAAAAAAGCATTATTTTTTACATTTTGCTATAATAAATATCCCCCAAAAATATATAAAAAAACATTTTTTTTCCTCAGTTTAGATCCGTATTCTTCTACATATTTTTGGTAAAAAAAAAATCGCAATAAGCGCTTAGTGACTGGTTTGCGTTTACAAAATAGGGGATAGTTTATGGCATTTTTATTAATAATTTTTTTTTTACTGGTAATGGTGGCGATCAGCAATTTTTATTGTGACTGCGACATTATGGCAGACACATCGAAAATTTTTGACACATTTTTGGGACCATTGTCATTTATACAGCAATCAGTGCTATAAAAATGCACTGATTCCTCTGTAAATGACACTGGCAGTGAAGGGGTTAACCACTAGGGGGGGCGGGGAGGGGTTAAGTCAGTACTAGGGAGTGTTTCTAACTGTAGGGGGATGGGCTAGCTGTGACATGTCACTGATCTCTGCTCCCGATGACAGGGAGCAGAGATCAGTGACACTGTCACTAGGCAGAACGGGGAGATGCTGTTTACATCAGCATCTCCCCGTTCGTCCTCCCTGTGAGGTGATCGCGGGTATCCCTGCAGCGATCGAGTCTGCGGGACCCGGAGCGCGCACGCGATGGCACGGCGGCAAATTTAAAGGGACGTACCATCCATCAGATGGATGGTGCAAGAGCAGAAGTGCCATTTATTTAAAGAACCCCACTTCTTTCGAAGAGCCCCCTGTATGTGCAGCCCCCTGTATGTAAACCCCCCGGTTTACCTTCCAACAAGACAATGACCCTAAGCACACAGCTAAAATAACGGAGACGTGGCTTCACAACAACTACGTGACTGTTCTTGAATGGCCTAGCCAGAGCCCTGACTTAAACCCAATTGAGCATCTCTGGAGAGACCTAAAAATGGCTGTCCACCAACGTTTACCATCCAACCTGACAGAACTGGAGAGGATCTGCAAGGAGGAATGGCAGAGGATCCCCAAATCCAGGTGTGAAAAACTTGTTGCATCTTTCCCAAAAATGGCTGTATTAGATCAAAAGGGTGCTTCTACTAAATACTGAGCAAAGGGTCTGAATACTTAGGACCATGTGATATTTCAGTTTTTCTTTTTTGATAAATCTGCAAATATGTCAACAATTCTGTGTTTTTCTGTCAATATGGGTTGCTGTGTGTACATTCATGAGGAAAAAAATGAACTTTAGCAAATGGCTGCAATATAACAAAGAGTGAAAAATTTAAGGGGGTCTGAATACTTTCAGTCCCCACTGTATATCTATCAAATACACTGCCACTAACTGAAAAACACACGGCCACCGTGTAAGCAGCCTTATATAGTGTGGGGCGTGGACTTAGTCCCCCTGAGCCATGAATGACCAAAGGCACCCTGCCTTTGGCCAATTATGACTCTCTTAGCAGAGGGCACTATGATTGGCCAAAGCATGCAGGTCAGGTGCATGCTTTGGCCAATTATCATACAGCAATGCACTGCAATCTCGCAGTGCATTGTGGGGCATTCTGTGGCGCTCAAATTTGCCACAAACGCCCCATAATGTTCGCTCTTCCGCGAACATGCGAACACCCGATGTTCGAGTCGAACTTATGTTCGACCTGAACATCAAGCTCATCCCTACTTATTTTAGCCACTGGCCAATTGGGCATCATGATGATATAAGTAGGTTCATCATGTCTATCGTTCAAATATTTTATTGACAGGTAAAACAACAAACAGTACAAAAGTACAGAGGTAATCACAAAATCAATGGGGTACAAAAAAAAGGCACTTTAGGACATCTAAAGCATAATTAACAAAATGCAAAGGAGCAATTCCGATAAGGAGAGATGCATTTGGTACAGCAGAAAGTTATACACTATTCATCGCGGTCACTCTGGATAACAGCCAGAGATAGGCAGTTAAGAATATAGGCAATAGACAAACTAGAAAAAGCCAAGGGGCCATCAAATAGGAGAGGAGCTGAAAGGCCCCATATGGCATGGGGTGGGAATATCCGTAAGTTAGGACCTCGAGTAAGAGGTAACAGATGAAAGCACTATAGGGTAAGAGCTGTTGGAAAACTTTGACACACTATAATAGCATATTGTGGCAATTTTGGTGTCGGGTATACAATAGATTATATAGCAGTAAACAGAATATGAAAGATACAGAAGTAGAAAAAGTGAAAAGGAAAAGGCTAGAAGGGAAGAGAGATTGAGTTAAGTGTGGGAAAGGGGAAATGGAGAGGACAGAAGAGGAGAAAAGGCCCAGGGGGTGGAATGGACTTTAAAGCCTTATGCCGCGTACACACGGTCGGACTTTCCGGCATACTTGGTCCGGCGGACCAGAGTATGCCGGACAATCTGCCCGTGTGTAGGCACCGGCGGACTTTTCCGGCGGACTTTTTCCCAAAAGCCCGCCGGACCTAGATTTGAAAAAAGTTTTAAATCTTTCCGTCGGACTCAGTTTCGGGCGGAAAGTCCGCTCGTGTGTGTGCCGGTCCGACGGAAAGCCCGCTCGTGTGTATGCTGGTCCGACGGACCAGATACAACACGAGGGCAGGGTATTGCATCTCGCGCTCGCTGCAATAGGAAAAACAAATTTTCCTATTGCGGCGAGCGCGGGGCATACCAGGCCCTTAGGTCTGGTATGGATTATAAAGGGAAGCCCCTACGCCGAAAAAACGGCGTGGGGTCCCCCCTAAAATCCATACCAGACCCCGATCCGAGCACGCAGCCTGGCCGGTCAGAAAAGGGGGTGGGGAAGAGCGAGCGCCCCCCCTCCTGAACCGTACCAGGCCGCATGCCCTCAACATGGGGGGTGGGTGCCTTGGGGGGAGGGGGCGCCCTGCGGGCCCCCCCCACCCCAAAGCACCTTGTCCCCATGTTGATGAGGACAAGGGCCTCTTCCCGACAACCCTGGCCGTTGGTTGTCGGGGTCTGCGGGCGGGGGCTTATCGGAATCTGGGAGCCCCCTTAATAAGGGGGCCCCCAGATCCCGGCCCCCCACCCTATGTGAATGAGTATGGGGTACATGGTACCCCTACCCATTCACCCAGGGAAAAAGTGTAAGTAATAAAACACACTACACAGGTTTTTAAAATATTTTATTAAACAGCTCCGGGGGGGATCTTCCTCCGGCTTCGGGGGTCTTCTTCCGGCTTCGGGGGTCCCTCCGCTTCATCTTCTCCCGGCGTCCGGTTGGTTCTTCTCCGCTCTCTTCTCTCCAGTTCTTCGGCCGGCTCCTCTGCTGTCTTCAGGTAGCTCTCTTGCCAGCAGAGGTCCGGACTTCTGGGCTACTGGGCTTCTTGTCTTCTCTTCTCCTCTCCAGATGTTGACACGACGCTCTCTCCGGCTGGACTGCTCTCCGAGGGCTGCGTTGTGACTTATATAGGCGGAGACCCCGCCCCCTTTTGATGTCACAGTCCCTGGGCATGCTGGGACTGTGACGTTTTAGGGGGCGTGGTCACTGTGATGAAGCCCAGAAGTCCGGACCTCTGCTGGCAAGAGAGCTACCTGAAGACAGCAGAGGAGCCGGCCGAAGAACTGGAGAGAAGAGAGCGGAGAAGAACCAACCGGACGCTGGGAGAAGATGAAGCGGAGGGACCCCCGAAGCCGGAAGAAGACCCCCGAAGCCGGAGGAAGATCCCCCCCCCGGAGCTGTTTAATAAAATATTTTAAAAACCTGTGTAGTGTGTTTTATTACTTACACTTTTTCCCTGGGTGAATGGGTAGGGGTACCATGTACCCCATACTCATTCACATAGGGTGGGGGGCCGGGATCTGGGGGCCCCCTTATTAAAGGGGGCTCCCAGATTCCGATAAGCCCCCGCCCGCAGACCCCGACAACCAACGGCCAGGGTTGTCGGGAAGAGGCCCTTGTCCTCATCAACATGGGGACAAGGTGCTTTGGGGTGGGGGGGGCCCGCAGGGCCCCCCCCTCCCCCAAAGCACCCACCCCCCATGTTGAGGGCATGCGGCCTGGTACGGTTCAGGAGGGGGGGGGCGCTCGCTCGTCCCCACCCCCTTTTCTGACCGGCCAGGCTGCATGCTCGGATCGGGGTCTGGTATGGATTTTAGGGGGGGACCCCACGCCGTTTTTTCGGCGTAGGGGCTTCCCTTTATAATCCATACCAGACCTAAGGGCCTGGTATGCCCCGCGACGGGGCTCGCAAGGTGTCAATCTCGCCGATAAAAGCGGCAAGATTGACATCCTTTTCTAGTCCCGTCGCACCTGAGTCACGTTCAAAATGAACGGACTTGTCCATGTGTGGGCAAGTACGTTCATTCTGAAAGTCCGCCGGAACTCCGGCAAAAGTCAGTCAGAAAGACGGGCGGACTTAGCCCGCCGGAAAGTCCGGGCGTGTGTGGGCAAGTCCGTCCGTTTTAAAGTCCGGCGCACCTGGCGGACAAAGTCCGTCGGAAAGTGTGCCGGACCAAGTAGGATAGAAAGTCCGACCGTGTGTACGCGGCATTAAACTGTATTCCAGATAAGCGTGTGCTGCACAAAAATTAAGGAAGCAATAATGTTTCATTAAAATCGGAAGGCAAAGAATGTTCTACCCAAGAACTACAAAGTTTCTCATACTTACTCACACTATCCAAAAGGATTGCTTCAACTTTCCCATGTATGATGGCCTGTGCCACTCTATGTTTGGTAGATGGTATACTAAGATGGGGTGATCTTCAGGCCTTCACAATGGCCGCTGTGGTGATCTGTAGCAAATTTAAACTGGTGAATGGTCAAGTCCAGTGGTTTCTTTATAAGCAGAGCAATGGTTGGGTCCACACTTAGAGGTGTATCAAATAAAATGGTAAGTATACTAAGACTCAAGCAATCGGGCAGTCCCACCAATTATTACAGTGAGTATCAGCTTCAATACAGCCGCAGAAACAGGAAGAGAGGTAGGTGGGAAGAAATTTTGCAATCTGGGCAGGGACCAGGCACCATCTCATGAGGACATAATAGTTTGTTTTGATAGCAGCTATATTTTGGGAAGAGGATTTAGTAGCGAATCAAATTTCGGTCCAATCAGCAGCCTGAAATCCAAGATCCCTCTCCCACCTAGTGGTGTAGAGAAGAAAGGCAGGGGATAACGAAACTAACAAATGATATATAGTGTGGCTATAAGGGCCCGAGCATGTGGGAAATTGTTTAACCTGTAAGTAATGAAAGAGCTCCGAACCCAGTATACCATATTTCTCGCAGAAGGCTGGAAATGGTTTGAAAGCATCAGAGGTCATAAACTGGTAAGCGTGAAAGAGATTTGCAGATAACCATATCGGAAATAAAGAAGGTGAGGTCCAGGCAGGGTAAAAGAGTGGGTTGCGCAGAGAGGAAACCAGCGGGTTTTGGGGGAATTGGAAGCCATAGCGGAATTTGAGCCTATCCCAAAGATATAAACAATGATGAGTGATAGGGGTATAAATAGTCTTGAAGCTTGAAGACTTGTGGATAGGAGATACTGAAAAATGTAGGGGTGTGGCAGTTCATATATTAAATCTCTTGTAAACAGACTACATGGGCTTTGACCAAAGCAAAAGATTTAAAAGCCTTAAGCTCCTTATAAGGTGAATTGAGCAATTGGAAAATGAGGGAAAGGATATTTAATGGGGAAGAAAAAAGCAAACAGAGAAGGAAAGAGAAGGTTAGCACCAACAGTACAGAGAGGAGAGAAGCAGGATGAAAAGAGCAGCATCAGCCTAAAAAGTAAGAAAAATCTGAAAACTAGAAAAAAAAGCTGAAGAAATAACCCCTTAAGATTTTGTGGGTTGACCTTCCGGTTGAGCAGGAAGCACTCAATCACAGGTCAGGCATAGTCCAAGTGAAACCTCCAGTGACGGGGTAACCGAGGACAAAAAGCAGTGACAAACTCTGAGAGCTGCCACAGCCATAAACCATAACATTTACACATAAGAGAACACATGTGTCCGGCCAGAAATGGACACCTGGGACAAGTAGCTCAGCCTGTACTGGGCAGGGGCTAAAAATCCATTAGGTGGGCAAAGAAAAAATACAAATAAATGAGGTAAGGCCTTCACTCCAGTAGAGAGCAGCTTACCCTACAGTTGTTTTAAAAGTTGTGACAGCCATAAAACCTCCCAGGGGTTCATAAGGATCAGCGACTTAAATTAACCAGACTGAAAACTATTGGAGCTGTCTTGAACATTGCAAAGGAGCATTAAAGCAATCAAATGACTATGGCTACCACAGGGAAATAGTAGCAGAGTACTACAGATAAACTGTAATTCCTAACTAGGTTGAACAGTGGAATAGACAAATGAAACATTAAAAAGATATAACCACACTGCCAAGGATAGGTAAGCATAGGGGAGAAGTTCTGACAGGAGATTCCACTATAAGAGATAATAATGTAGGTCACATGATAAAGTAGCTTATGCAATAAAGAGGACATATGTGGTGGGAAAGGAAAGGAGAAAGGGTGGGGGGGGGGGGTGGGGCAGAAGGAAAGTGGAAAAGAGGGTAAAACCTGGAACAAAGGAAAAAACTGATCTCTGTGATTAACAATCAGTCCATGGAGTCTCAGTGAGAAAGGGCAGGGAAGGTGGAGCCCCTGCTGGTAGGATCCTTGGTGGCCCCCCATTACAGCCCGAGGTTGAAGCTTTCTGAGGTGAGCAGAATCTTGAACACCAGTGGTGACTATCAGATGAGGAAGAAGGTGAGGATAAATGCAGATCCTGTAGTGTAGTTTGAAGTTTGAAGGTCCTCCAATGTATACCCAGAACCTTGGTAGGTAAAACAAAGAGAAAAGGGGAAGCTCAGGTAGGTGACACAATGTTGCTGCTACAATGTTGCTGCAGAATCTGTAGTTGTGGTTTCAAGGCATGGCATTTGGTGATGGTCACTGGGATAGATCAGCAAACAGATAAGAGTGGCCCTGAAATGAGAAGGTGTCCTGATTGTGTGCTGCAGTCAGGAGTTGTCCCTTGGTGCGGTAGAAATGCAACTTTGCGATAATAGTGTGAGAGGCGCCCTCTGATTTGTGTGGAGCAAGGGCTCTATGAACCCTATCCATTGGGATGGATGGGACAAGTTCCTGAAATAGAGCTGTTACTGTAGATTGAAGATCAATCAGTGATTTTGAAAAGCCACAGATGTGGAGGTTGGAGAGGTGGGCTCTATTCTCATAGTCCTCCAAGCATGTTTGCAATAGAAGGTTTTCCTCTCAAGGAGCCTCTAATTCCTCTGCATGGTTACCAGATAAAGCTTCCAAGTCATCCACTCTCTGCTCCAGGTATGCTGGCTCAGCTCACGAATCTCTTGTGATAAACGCTCAATGATCTGGTCAGAAGTCTGCTTCAATGCCTTCTGTAGCATGTGTTCAAACTGCTAAAGCAAGTCTGGCTGGGAGGGAGCAGATTGTAGGAGTAATGTTGTGGCTAACAGGTCAGCATCTGACTCACCCTCCTCTCTTGCGGCTGTGGCTTCTGTCTGGGAGAGCGCAGCGTGCCGTGGAAAGCAGAAGATATCAGAGCCGCCATCTTGGAGGAGGCCCGAGTGAGCACCTCCTTGATGGACTTCGCTTTGAGCTTCGGCCAGGAGCCCCTGTATACCATGCTGCCACTGCTCGGGTGTGTCCTGCTGTCCAGTGATGTGGTGGGTGCTAGTTATGTGGCCGAAGAAGCGCTGCAGATGGCTGTGCAGACTTTTGGGTTGCAGAGCACTAAGCAGGCATGTCTGAACTGGTCAGCTGTGCGTATTTCGTTTCCACCACTGTCATGGGGTACATCCTCCATAATGATACATGTCATTGCCCTCTTCTCTCCAATGAAAAATTTCAAGGCATCCGCCAGCTTGTCTGTGGACTGTGTTGTTCTGCTCCTGGAGGCTGCTGGACACATCATGGGTTGCCTTGCCACTGGGGTGCATACTGGTGTTCAGGCGGAAATCTGTGAATGACCCACTGATCCAGAAGATCCTGTCTCCTCCACCAAATTATTGTCAACTTCTAACAGTGCTTGATCACAGTGTCCCTTTCTCAGCAGCATCAACCTCAACCTCAGGCTTGTCCTCCTCAGTTTCCATTTGCTCCTTTTCATTGTCATCCTAATCCAAGTTACTATTAGTTCTATGGAAAAAAAAACACAAAATATAAAGATAAACTAATCTAATAAAATAGCTATTGCTACTTTCCTAGAAATGTCCCATTACAGACAAAGCTCCATCAATAGTCAGAGAAATTCCAGCTGGGCAAAGTACACACAGCATGGTGCTTATTAGACCCAGGCCCCACTGCTGTGTGTGATGTTAGCCTGACACACACACAGACGTGCATCCCCCGCTATGGAAAACAGTGAAAAATGGAGGCTATGTGGTCATGTGACACAATTTTAAGCACGGCTTTAAAGGTATTCATTGTTTTTTTTTTTCTTATAAATGCAGTTTGGGTTAGAAATTACTTTTAATGTGTAAAGCGTGCCTACGTTAGTAGTGTGTTCAGAAATATTTTAAGTGAACATCTCATTCAGCTACATTTGTAGAAGGGACTAAGCCATGTAGAAGGATTATTCAACTATAGCCTTAGCTGTGCATGGAGGATGATTAAGTGTACATTCAGGATCCGGGCCAAAAAATAGCGTATACGCCATACAGCCATGCAGAGATCTTCACAGAATGCATCAATTGTGATCAAGTCCACCTTTGTTCTTTATGTAACTGAGAGGGACAGCTACAGTAGGGACAGAAAGTACTCAGACCCCCTTATATTTTTCACTCTTTGTTATATTGCAGCCATTTGCTAAAATCATTTAAGTTAATTTTTTTTCCTCATTATTGTACACACAGCACCCCATATTGACAGAAAAAAACACAGAACTGTTAACATTTTTGCAGATTTGCTAAAAAAGAAAAACTGAAATATCACATGGTACTAAGTATTCAGACCCTTTGCTGTGACACTCATATATTTAACTCAGGTGCTGTCCATTTCTTCTGAAGAATAAGATTCTTCAGTCTGATGAGACCAAGATAAAACTTTTTGGCCTTAATTCTAAGCGGTATGTGTGGAGAAAACCAGGCACTGCTCATCACCTGTCCAATAAAGGACAGTATGAGTATGCTGTCCAGTTCTGGGCACCAGTCCTCAGGAAGGATGTACTGGAAATGGAGCGAGTACAAAGAAGGGCAACAAAGCTAATAAAGGGTCTGGAGGATCTTAGTTATGAGGAAAGGTTGCGAGCACTGAACTTATTCCCTCTGGAGAAGAGACGCTTGAGAGGGGATATGATTTCAATATACAAATACCGTACTGGTGACCCTACAATAGAAATAAAACGTTTTCGCAGAAGAGAGTTTAACAAGACTCGTGGCCACTCATTAAAATTAGAAGAAAAGAGGTTTAACCTTAAACTACGTAGAGGGTTCTTTACTGTAATACCCCGTACACACGGTCGGACATTGTTCGGACATTCCGACAACAAAATCCTAGGATTTTTTCCGATGGATGTTGGCTCAAACTTGTCTTGCATACACATGGTCACACAAAGTTGTCAGGAAAATCCGATCATTCTAAACGCGGTGACGTAAAACACGTACGTCGGGTCTATAAACGGGGCAGTGGTCAATAGCTTTCATCTCTTTATTTATTCTGAGCATGCGTGGCACTTTGTCCGTCGGATTTGTGTACACACGATCGGAATTTCGGATTTTGTTGTCGGAAAATTTTATATCCTGCTCTCAAACTTTGTGTGTCGGAAAATCCGATGGAAAATGTCCGATGGAGCCCACACACGGTCGGAATTTCCGACAACACGCTCCGGTCGGACATTTTCCATCGGAAAATCCGACCGTGTGTACGGGGCATAAGAGCGACAAGGATGTGGAATTCCCTTCCACAGGCGGTGGTCTCAGCGGGGAGCATCGATAGCTTCAAGAAACTATTAGATAAGCAGCTGAATGACTGCAACATACAGGGATATACAATGTAATACTGACACATAATCACAAATAGGTTGGACTTGATGGACTTGTGTCTTTTTTCAACCTCACCTATAGGGATGAGCTTAGAGTTCGAGTCGAACTCATGTTCGACTCGAACATCGGCTGTTCGCAAGTTCGCCGAACAGCGAACAATTTGGGGTGCCGCGGAACACCCTTTAAAAGTCTATGGGAGAAATCAAAAGTGCTAATTTTAAAGGCTTATATTCATGGTATTGTCATAGAAAGTGTTTGGGGACCTGGGTCCTGCCCCAGGGGACATGGATCAATGCAAAAAAAAGTTTTAAAAACGGCCGTTTTTTCGGGAGCAGTGATTTTAATAATGCTTAAAGTGAAACAATAAAAGTGTAATATCCCTTTAAATTTTGTACCTGGTGGGTGTCTATAGTATGCCTGTAAAGGGGCGCATGTTTCCTGTGCTTAGAACAGTCTGACAGCAAAATGACATTTCAAAGGAAAAAAAGTCATTTAAACTACTCGCGGCTATTAATGAATTGCCGGTCCGACAATACACATAAAAGTTCATTGATAAAAACGGCATGGGAATTCCCCACAGGGGAACCCCGAACCAAAATTTAAAAAAAAAATGACGTGGGGGTCCCCTAAATTTCATACCAGGCCCTTCAGGTCTTGTATGGATATTAAGGGGAACCCCGCGCCAAAATTAAAAAAAAAAAACTGCGTGGGGTCCCCCCAAAAATCCATACCAGACGCTTATCCCAGCACGCAACCTGGCAGGCCGCAGGAAAAGAGGGGGGATGAGAGAGCGGCCCCACTCCTGAACCGTACCAGGCCACATGCCCTCAACATTGGGAGGGTGCTTTGGGGTAGCCCCCAAAACACCTTGTCCCCATGTTGATGAGGACAAGGGCCTCATCCCCACAACTCTGGCCGGTGGTTGTGGGGGTCTGCGGGCGGGGGGCTTATCGGAATCTGGAAGCCCCCTTTAACAAGGGGACACCCAGATCCTGGCCCTCCCCCCTGTGTGAAATGGTAAGGGGGTACTTGTACCCCTACCATTTCACTAAAAAAGTGTCAAAAATGTTAAAAATGACAAGAGACAGTTTTTGACAATTCCTTTATTTAAATGCTTCTTCTTTCTTCTATCTTCCTTCGGTTTCTTCCTCCATCTTCCTTATCTTCTGGTTCTTCTGGTTCTTCCTCCGGTGTTCTCGTCCGGCATCTTCCTCCGAGGCGTCTTCTTCCCTTCTTCTCCGGGCCGCTCCGCATCCATGATGGCATGGAGGGAGACTCCCGCTGTGTGACGCTTCTCTCTTCATCTTCTTCTCGTCATCTTCTTCTCTTCATCTTCTTCTCTTCATCTTCTTTTCGGGCCGCTCCGCATCCATGATGGCATAGAGGGAGGCTCCCGCTGTGTGACGCTTCTCCTCTTCTGACGCCACAGGGAAGTCCCGTCAAGTCACTGTGCATCAGAGGGGGGCGGGGTCACCGGGTGGCCCCGCCCCCGTTATTTAAGAACCATCAGAAGAGGAGAAGCGTCACACAGCGGGAGCCTCCCTCCATGCCATCATGGATGCGGAGCGGCCCGAAAAGAAGATGAAGAGAAGAAGACGAAGAGAAGAAGATGAAGAGAGAAGCGTAGCACAGCGGAAGCCTCCCTCCATGCCATCATGGATGCGGAGCGGCCCGAGGAGAAGAAGGGAAGAAGACGCCGACGCCACGGAGGAAGATGCCGGACGAGAACACCGGAGGAAGAACCAGGAGAACCAGAAGAACCAGAAGAAGATGGAGGAAGAAACCGAAGGAAGATAGAAGCAAGAAGAAAGAAGAAGCGTTTAAATAAAGGAATTGTCAAAACACTGTCTCTTGTAATTTTTAACATTTTTGACACTTTTTTTGTGAAATGGTAGGGGTACTTTTGTACCCCCTTATCATTTCACACAGGGGGAAGGGCTGGGATCTGGGGGTCCACTTGTTAAAGGGGGCTTCCAGATTCCGATAAGCCCCCCACCCGCAGACCCCCACAACCACCGGCCAGGGTTGTGGGGATGAGTCCCTTGTCCTCATCAACATGGGGGCAATGTGTTTTGGGGGGCTACCCCAAAGCACCCTCCCAATGTTGAGGGCATGTGGCCTGGTACGGTTCAGGAGGGGGGGGCGCTCTCTCATCCTCCCCTCTTTTCCTGCAGCCTGCCAGGTTGCATGCTCGGATAAGGGTCTGGTATGGATTTTTAGGGGGACCCCACACCATTTTTTTTTTATTTTTGTGTGGGGTTCCCCTTAAAATCCATACCAGACCTGAAGGATCTGGTATATATTTTGAGGGGGACCCCACGCCATTTTTTTTTTTTTTAATTTTGGCCGGGGTTCCCCTTAATATCCATACCAGACCTGAAGAGCCTGGTATGGAATTTAGGGGGACCCCCACGTCATTTTTTTTTAAAATTTTGGTTCGGGGTTCCCCTGTGGGGAATTCCCATGCCGTTTTTATCAATGAACTTTTATGTGTATTGTCGGACCGGCAATTCATTAATAGCCGCGAGTAGTTTTAAATCACTTTTTTTCCTTTGAAATGTCATTTTTCTGTCAGACTGTTCTAAACACGGGAAACATGCGCCCCTTTACAGGCATACTATAGACACCTCCCAGGTACAAAATTTAAAGGGATATTACACTTTTATTGTTTCACTTTAAGCATTATTAAAATCACTGCTCCCGAAAAAACGGCCGTTTTTAAAACTTTTTTTTGCATTGATCCATGTCCCCTGGGGCAGGACCCAGGTCCCCAAACACTTTTTATGACAATAACTTGCATATAAGCCTTTAAAATGAGCACTTTTGATTATTCATGTTCGTGTCCCATAAACTTTAACGGTGTTTGTGTGTTTGAACAATTTTTTTGCCTGTTCGCAAGTTCTGGTGCGAACCGAACAGGGGGGTGTTCGGCTCATCCCTACTCACCTACTATGTAACTATGTAAATACAGTCCCAACAGTGAAGCATGGTGGTGGCAGCGTCATGCTGTGGGGGTGTTTTTCAGCTGCAGGGACAGGATGACTGGTTACAATTGATGAATTCGGCCAAGTACATGATAAAGCACATGATACTGGCAGCCAGTAAAAAAACAGGCAATTTTCTCCTGCCAGTAAATGCCAGTAAAAGTAAAAGGTTGCCAGTAAAAAATATGGCTGTGACGCTCGGCTTGGTCCGGAGCCGGCTGAGACCATCCGAGTGCCTGCTACAGTGTGATTGGGCGGCTCTGGCGGAGGCGGTGCCTGAGCATGTTGTGTGATGTCATGATGCAATGGAGCCAAGCGGAGTGGCCAGAGCCTTGTGTCTGCGGTATGGGAGCAAGGCATGCTAGGACCGGGACCGTCGGTGATGTTTATACTGGAGTGAACTGGAGGGACCACTTAGCTTGGAGAGAGACTGTCACTGTGACTCAGGATGGGACATGTTGTGTCAGTGAGATGTCATCATCATCTGTGCTGCTGCACACTGCTGTCAGTGTCACTGTGACAGTCAATTTTATGTGTGTGTGCCGCCCATTCTAAATTCTTGTCCTCCTGCCTCCTGTCCCTGAGCTACTTACTCACTATATTGAAAATAAAATAAGAAACATGTTTTTTGCCTTATTATCTACCTTAAATCATATTGCTAATTGCATATTGTATGTTTGTAGCCTAAATACTCAAATTTGCACTTAAAACTGTAATTTTGTAACTTTTGGAAGTGCCAGTAAAAACTTGGCTGTGCCAGTAAATTTTGGGTGTTGTATCAGTAAATTTCAATCTGGTTGGTTAGCAACACTCGCTTCCGCTCACCCAACTAATTGAATTCAAGATAATAACAACAACTTACAAAGCCATCCTCAACTCTATCCCCACCTACATCACTAGCCTAGTCTCAAAATACCAACCTACTCATTCCCTTTATTCCTCCCAAGACCTTCTGCTCTCTAGCTCCCTTGTCACCTCCTCCCATGCTCGCCTACAGGACTTTTCCAGAGCATCTCCCATCCTATGGAACTCCCTACCCCAATCTGTCTGATTATCTCCTACTCTGTTTGCTTTTAGATGATCCCTGAAAACCCTCCTCTTCAGAGAAGCTTATCCTGCCCATTCATAACAACTGTAGTTTGATTTTCTCCATCAGCTCATCCCCTACAGTTATTACTTTTTGTATAACTTGACCCTCCCTCCTAGATTGTAAGCTCTAACGAGCAGGGCCCTCTGATTCCTCCCGTATTGTATTGTATTGTAACTGTACAGTCTACCCTCAGGTTATAAAACGCTGTGCAAACTGTTGGCGCTATATAAATCCTGTATAATAATAATAATAATAATTTAACTAACATAACATAAAATCTCTACAGTTTAATATTAATGATAGAGGATTGATATACTGTAGTTATTTCTATATAATTTACATTTAGAGAAATGTGAGATATTCCTACATTTTTGCACTATAAAGGATTTGCTTAATTCCTAGACTCTGCTGCCATTTACATATATAAAAGCTTGGAATCATCATAAATTTTAAAAACTATAGCTAGGCAAGAAAATCTAGTAACTCCCTTAGGTAATACATTCTTTCAGTGTTTGGTTTTATAAAAGATAGGAACAGGCAAAGTAGCCATTTGCATTCATATTTTTCTGAGCTTTATGGAACTAGTAAAATAATGTGAAAAATGTTTGTAGTAGCAGGAAAGTTTTATATATATATATTTTTATTTCAACAAAGAATTTATTGGGTTTTCATAGCAAAAGTACAATACAGTAAATTAAATTAAATACCAACAAGGACAAGAATAGAAAAGTGTACATATAACAATAAATAATAAAATTAATTAAAAAAATATTTTTTGTATGTTGTTATAAGGTCGGAACAATGCAATAATTAAAAATGTAGCGATGATATTACAACCTTCTATGGTTCAGCAATCTGTGAATGCTCTACTTCAACCTGGAGGGACAAAGCCCTAAACAGTAAAAAATACATTAACCACTTACTACCGAGGCCAATTCTGACACTTTGCTCCTACATGTAAAAATCATAATTTTTTTTGCTAGAAAGATATTCAGAACCCCCAAACATTATATCTGATTTTTTAGCAGAGTCCCTAGGGAATAAAATGGTGGTCATTGCAACTTGTTATCTTGCACGGTATTTGCGTAGCAATTTTTCAAATGCGTTTTATTTTGGAAAAAAACAGTTACATGCATTAAAAAAAAAAAAGCAGTAAAGTTAGCCCAATTCTTTTGCACATTATGAAAGATGATGTTACGTTTAGTAAAAAGATGCCTAACATGTCACGCTTTGAAATTGCACACACTCGTGAAATGGTGCCAAACTTCGGTACTTAAAAATCCCCATAGACGATGCTTTAAATTTTTTTACAGGTTACCTGTTTAGAGTTACAGAGGAGGTCTAGTGCTCGAATTATTGCTCTTGCTCCAACGTTCGCGGTGATACCTCACATGTGTGGTTTGAACGTCGTTTACATATGTGGGCACGACCTACGTATGCGTTTTCTTCTGCGCGCGAGGACGGGGGTGCCTTACATTTACTTTTTTTTATTGTTTATTTTAGTTTGATTTTTCTATTGTAACACTTTCTTTTTACTTTTTTTAGCACTTTTATTCCTATTACAAGGAATGTAAAAATCCCTTGTAATAGGAATAGTGCATGACAGGTCCGCTTTACAGTGAGATCTGGGGTCAATAAGTTCCCAGATTTCGCCTCTAGGCCAGGAAACCTGAAGTAAAAAAAAAGGTCAGATTAGAGTTTGCCAAACAACATCTAAAAAAGCCTTCACAGTTCTGGAACAACATCCTATTGACAGATGAGACCAAGATCAACTTGTACCAGAGTGATGAGAAGAGAAGAGTATGGAGAAGGAAAGGAACTGCTCATGATCCAAAGCATACCACCTCATCAGTGAAGCATGGTGGTGATAGTGTCATGGCGTGGACATGTATGGATGCCAATGGAACTGGTTCTCTTGTATTTATTGATGATGTGACTGCTGACAAAAGCAGCAGGATGAATTCTGAAGTGTTTCGGGCAATATTATCTGCTCATATTCAGCAAAATGCTTCAGAACTCATTGGACAGCGCTTCCAGTGCAGATGGACAATGACCCGAAGCATACTGCGAAAGCAACCAAAGAGTTTTTTAAGGGAAAGAAGTGGAATGTTATGCAATGGCCAAGTCAATCACCTGACCTGAATCCAATTGAGCATGCATTTTACTTGCTGAAGACAAAAACTGAAGGGAAAATGCCCCAAGAGCAAGCAGGAACTGAAGACAGTTACAGTAGAGGCCTGGCAGAGCATCACCAGGGATGAAACCCCAACATCTGGTGATGTCTATGGGTTCCAGACTTCAGGCTGTAATTGACTGCAAAGGATTTGCAACCAAGTATTAAAAAGTGAAAGTTTGATGGATGATTGTTAATCTGTCCCATTACTTTTGGTCCCTTAAAAAGTGGGAGGCACATATACAAACTGTTGTAATTCCTACACCGTTCAAATGATTTGGATGTAAATACCCTCAAATTAAAGCTGAAAGTCAGCAGTTAAAGCACATTTGTTTCATTTCAAATCCATTGTGGTGGTGTATAGAGCCAAAAAGATTAGAATTGTGTCGATGTCCCAATATTTATGGACCTGACTGTAATTATGTTGACATTTAATACGTTTCTACCCACTTTATCTAATGATTGCTGGTATTGTCTTAACCATGAAGGCACATATCTTCAGATTTAGTGGAGCTGTCTACCCTTCAAACCATTATGGCACATACTTTTTGAACTATACGATTGCTATCCTATGAAATGTACCAATACTCCGCAAATAGCATTACTATCTATGATTCTAGGTACAATGAGATCAATAAAACCATTTGTTTTGAGATTTTCCCTGATAGTTGCCAGACAGGCCATTTCTTAGCATCAGAAGTCTCAAGCTATTTTTCTCTTTTCCAAGCATTTTATTACGTTTTTACATGAATGATGTTACAGAAGAGAAACATAACATAAACAGTAGCATAAGTGATACATCACATGTGAAGGAGTAGACCTCCCGTAAGTTTACATAAGAAAAATATAATGCAAGAGTGACACAAGTAGATTACAAATAATCAACAGTAATAACTAGTAGCGGGACCTCTCGGTCTACCCGTAATGCCTTGTCATAGAGGAAAATAAAGCAGGCTACATAAGTTTACATAACAGTCATATAATTAGGTATCAACTGAGGAGTGTAATGAGGATTACATTTGAAGTCTTCCTATGAAGTATCTAACTATAAGGCTCCATTCACACCTGAACATATCTACTGATGTTTTTTGGGCATCTCTTTAAAGCGTTTTTTCAGCTTCTTACAAGATTTTTTAAAGTGTTTTAGAAACGTATTACAACCTTTTTACAGCTTCGGGTGTTTTTGTTTAGCCAATAGAAATTATTAGGGGGAGGAGGGGGGGGGGATTAGGGGTGGAGAACTGCTGTTTGAGCAGAAAACGAACGACAAAACACTTGTAAAACGCTAAAGTCAAGCATTTCTAGGCTAAAAACACTTGTAATTTGCCAAAAAGAAGCTCTCTAATGTTAATAAAACATCACAGAATGCATCCTCGTGGCTAACAGAAGACAGTATCAGAAATAGACTTGAAAAATGTAACATAAATAAGTCACCAGGACCAAATGGCTTATACCCAAGGGTTCTTAATCTCTTGCCGACCAGCCACCGCAGTTATACTGTGGCAGGTTGGCTCGGCTGCGCAAATCGCTATAGGTGTACGTCAGGCTCATACATGGCTTTCTGTGGGCGTGCGCATGCTGATTGGCCAGCAGGGGAGCTGTCCGCTGGCCACCGTGATCGTTCCCCTGCAGAGACAGAATGGGGATCAAAGTAAACAAAGCAGATCTCCGTTCTGTCAGGGGATGACACAGAGATCCTGTCTTTCTGCTATGCAGTCTGTGTGTTCTCCCAAGCAGCCCATTCCCCATACAGTTAGTAAACACACCCAGGGTACACATTTAACCCCTTGATCGCCCCTGATGTTAACCCCTTCCCTGCCAGTGTCATTAGTACAATGTCAGTGCATATTTTTTAGCACTGATCACTGTAATAATGTCACTGGTTCCCAAAAAAGTATCAAAAATATCAGTTAGGTATCTGATCTTTCTGCAGATGTCACAATGTCTCAGTCCAGCTAAAAATTGCAGATCACCGCCATTATTAGTAAAAAATAAAAAAAAATCATAAAAATGCTATAAACCTATCCCCTATTTTGTAGACGCTAAAACTTTTGCGCAAACCAATCAATATACGCTTATTGGATTTTTCTTTTACCAAAAATATGTAGCAGAATACAAATTGGCCTAAATTGATGAAGGTTTTTTAACTTTTTTTATTGGGTATGTTTTATAGCAGAAAATAAAAAATATTTTTTTTTTTCAAAATTGTGAGTCTTCTTTTGTTTATAGCTCAAAAAATAAAAACCGCAGGGGTGATCAAATACTACCAAAAGAAAGCTCTATTTGTGGGAAAAAAAGGACATCTATTTTATTTGGGTACAGCTTTGCACGACCGCGCAATTGTCAGCTAAATTAACGCAGTGCCGTATCGCAAAAAATGGCCTGGTCATTAAGTGGGTAAATCCTTCCTGGGCTGAAGTGGTTAAAGTCCATGTAAACCCTCACATATACCCAGTGAAGTAAACAGCCTCAGGTGATACACAGAGTGGAAACAAATATCCCTACATAAGTTTTATATGCATATGCTGTCTTCAGCTTGCTACTGTATAATCTTTAGAACGTGCACGTCATGTTAGAGATTTTCTCTTCATTTTCAGCACTTGGAGTGGATTCTTGGCATGCAGCCAAGACAGCCATTGGAGGAAAGGCACACCCCCATTCCAAATAGGCAGAGACACGATTTCTGTCTTTTTGCTTTGACAGCTCTTATATAGGCAAGGGCGGGGCCACCCGGTGAACGTAACTGGGTGACCCCACCCCCCTCTGAGGTAATGTTCAAGTTCAAATTTGAGCGCTCACGGAACGCCCCATAATGTTCTAAATTCGGCGAATGGGCGAAGACCCGATGTTCGAGTCGAACTTACATTCGTATAAAAGTGAGTACACCCCTCACATTTTTGTAAATATTTTATTATATATTTTCATGTGGCAACACTGAAGAAATGACATTTTGCTACAATGTAAAGTAGTGAGTGTTCAGCTTCTATAACAGTGTAAATTTGCTGTCCCCTCAAAATAACTCAACACAGCAATTAATGTTTAAACCGCTGGCAAAAAAAATGGGTACACCCTTAGATGAAAATGTCCAAATTGGGCACAATTAGCCACCCCCCCGGTGTCATGTGTCTCGTTAGTGTTACAAGGTCTCAGGTGTGAATGGGGAGCAGTTGTGCTAAATTTGGTGTTATCACTCTCTCTCATACTGGTCACTGGAAGTTCAACATGGCACCTCATGGCAACTCTCTGAGGATCTGAAAAAAAGAATCATTGCTCTACATAAAGATGGCCTAGGCTATAAGAAGATTACCAAGACCCTGAAACTGAGCTGCAGCACGGTGGCCAAGTCCATACAGCAGTTTAAGAGGACAGGTCATAGTCGACCAAAGAAAATTGAGTGCACATGCTCAGCATCATATCCAGAGGTTGTCTTTGGGAAATAGACGTATGAGTGCTGCCAGCATTGCTGCAGAGGTTGAAGGGGTGAGGGGTCAGCCTGTCAGTGCTCAGACCATACGCCACACACTGCATCAAATTGGTCTACATGTGACACGTACCTCGTATGTGAGCCTGATGTGCAGAGGGAGACCTCTCGTACAGCCCTGGTTCCCAGATCACTGGAGTTGAGGACAGTGACCGTAGGAGCACAGCGGGGTATGAGTGCCTGGTGGATTCTCTGGAACTAGAGATGATGTCCACTGGGAGACACTGGAACTGGCTGGAGTGCCGGGTGCAGGTAAGCTGGATACAAGTCAGCAGGTAAGCTGGATGCAGGTCAGCAGGATGCAGGTAAGCTGGATGCAGGTCAGCAGGGTGCACACAGCAGGCAGAAGCAAGGTCAGACAAGCCGGGTCATACACAGTGGATCAGTTTAACAGAATCGGCAGGCAAGGAATAGTCAAGTTCAGGCTGGTTTCTGGTAACAGGAGATCAGACAGGCAGGTAAACAGAATCAGAGTCAGGGAAAGCCAAGGTTCAGGATTGGAGACAGCAGCGTGGTCAGAGAGCCAGGTCAGGTGATCGGATGCTGATTACAGGAACAGGTCACAGGTGAAGCTGCAGATCAAACAGCAAGAGCTGAATGGTGGAAGCCCCTCTTAAAGGCCACTGGGCGCCAAAGCCGAATCACTGTGCGTGCGATCTCCGCGATCGGCACATGCGCATTGGCGCACGCCTGTTCGTTACTGGGAACCTGTTGGTGGGGATGCGCCTGAGCCCTGTTGCAGGTCTGGAAGTAGTATGTCCATGACATTGCCCCCCCCCTTAAGGGCAACCTCCGGGTGCCCAAAAGAGCTCTTTTCTGAGGATGTCTGCGGAAGAAGGCCTGGATCAGTTCTTGAGCATGCACATTTTGCTTAGGTTCCCATGAGTTCTCCTCTGGTCCATAACCCTTCCATTTGATTAAAAATTGAAGTTGGTTACCTCTCCTCCTGCAGTCTACGACAGCCTCCACCTCATACTCCTCGTCCTTATTAATAATAACGGGTCCGGGTGGCCCCGTTTCTCTGTCCGGGAAAGGGTCGGGTACTGTGGGTTTAAGCAGAGACACGTGAAACACCGGGTGCACTTTGAGCGACTCAGGCAGGGTAAGTTCATAGGAGACCTCATTCAATTTCCTTTTAACTGGGAAAGGGCCAATGAATCTGGGTGCCAGCTTCTTTGAAGGGCAAGCCATCTTGAGGTTGGTGGTAGATAACCACACCTGATCACCTGGTTGGAGACGTAATTCACCTCTTCTCTTCCTGTCATAAAGCCTCTTGTTGGTTGCCTGCGCCTTGGCCATAGCTTCTTGCAACAACTTGTTGTTGTGACCCAGGAACTCAACAGTGCTTTGTACTGCTGGAACAGGAGATTCTGGAATAATGTTAGGCAGGAAGACAGGATGGAACCCATAGTTTGCAAAGAACGGTGACTGACCTGTGGCTGAATGGCTGGCATTGTTGAAAGCAAATTCCGCTAGAGGCAAAAGTGCTACCCAATCATCTTGGACAAATGAGGTAAAGCAACGGATGTACTGTTCTAGGGTTTGGTTCGTCCTTTCAGTTTGTCCGTTAGTCTGGGGGTGGAAAGCAGATGACATGGAAAGTTCAATTTTCAGAATTTGGCATAGTGACCTCCAGAAGCGGGAGGTGAACTGGACTCCCCTGTCAGATACAATGTTGGTTGGTACCCCGTGCAGCCTTACGATCTCCCTGATGAACACCCGGGCGGTTTCCAAAGCAGACGGCGTACTCTTTAGGGGTATGAAGTGGGCCATCTTAGACAGACGGTCAACCACTACAAAGATAGCTGTATGTCCTTCAGAAGGGGGTAGTTCCACTACAAAGTTCATTGCAATCATGCTCCAGGGTCTGTCAGGAATTGGTAGTGGTCTGAGGAGGCCCCAGGACTTGGTCCTGGCAGACTTGCTTTGGGTACAGATGACACATGACTTAACATAGTCCTTGCAATCTTCCTCAAGCTTCGGCCACCAAAACATGTGCTGGATTAGTTCACGAGTCTTGTGAACCCCAAAATGTCCGGCCAGCGGGTGGTCGTGACACAGGCTCAGCACTTCTGTCCGGCAACTTTCTGGCACAAAAATTTTGCTGTCCTTCCAAAGCATCCCATCCCTGGGTATCAAGATTGATCCTGGAGGACCGGACACCCCCTCTGAGGCTTGTTTTAGACCGGACATCAGGTCTGTCTGGAAAAGCAGAAAGTTGCCCTCAGATAAGATGGTGTCTGGAACTGAAGTTTCTTTGGGGTCATCGTACATCCGAGAGAGAGCGTCAGGCTTGATGTTCTTTGATCCTGGCCGGTAGGTGATATGAAATGAAAATCTGGAAAAGAATAACGCCCATCGTGCCTGACGCGGCTTCAAACGTTTGGCAGTTCGTAAATATTCCAGATTTTTATGATCCGTGTAGATAAGTATGGGATGTGCCGCTCCCTCTAGCAGGTATCGCCATTCTTCGAGTGCGGCTTTAATGGGCAAAAGTTCACGGTCCCCGAAATCGTAATTCTTCTCTGCAGGCGAAAGCTTCCGAGAGAAGAAAGCTATGGGGTGCATGAGATCCTTGAGTCCTTGGCGCTGAGAAATAACTGCCCCCACAGCTGTTTCTGAGGCATCAACCTTGAGTAGGTAAGGAAGAGAGGGATCCGGATGGCTCAAGATGGGGGCAGAGGTAAAGAGTCCCTTTAGGGTAGAAAAGGCAGCTTGAGCCTGGGGATTCCACTGGAATCGGACGTTTTGTCTTGTTAGCTGGGTGATCGGAGAGATAATTGCAGAAAATCCTTTGATGAACCTTCTGTAAAAATTGGCGAAGCCAACAAAACGTTGCACCCCCTTTTTATCTGAGGGTGCAGGCCAGTCCAGAACAGCTGTGACTTTTTGTGGGTCCATCTTGAACCCTTCTGTGGAAATTGCCAGGCCCAGAAATTGGATACTCTGCCGCTCGAATTCGCATTTTTCTGGTTTGGCGTATAAGCCATGCTGACGGAGTCGGCAGAGTACCATCTTGACGTGTTTCCGGTGCTGATCCAAGGATGAGGAAAAGATCAGGATATCGTCTAAGTAGGCTATGACGAAAATGTCCAGATAGCCTCTGAAGATATCATTTATCAGGTGCTGGAAGGTAGCAGGGGCATTACACAGGCAGAAGGGCATCACCAGATATTCGTAATGGCCAAACCTGGTACGGAAGGCCGTTTTCCACTCGTCCCCTGCACGAATGCGAACCAAATTGTAGGCCCCACGAAGATCGAGTTTGGTGAACACAACAGTAGTTCTTAATCTTTGAAAAAGCTCAGGTACCAGGGGTAAGGGATACCGGTTCTTGACCGTGACCTTGTTCAGCTCCCGGTAGTCCACACAAGGACGCAATGAGTGGTCCTTCTTCTCCACAAAAAAGATCCCTGCCCCAGCTGGAGAGGTGGATGGCCGGATGAACCCCCTCTTAAGGTTTTCGTCAACATATTCCTTTAAAACCTCCAACTCCCGCTCAGACAGAGGGAAAATTCGCCCAAAGGGGATTTCAGCTCCGGGCAGTAACTCAATCGGGCAATCGTAGGAACGATGAGGAGGAAGTGTCTCTGCCCCCTAAAAACGTCTAAGAACTCGTGATACTGTTCAGGTACTGCTGAGCGTAATTCTGAGTCAGCTTCCAGGCACAGAAAAGGGCCAGATATCTTGGAAGGTAAGGGCAGACAATGTTCTTGACAGTAGAGGGACTGAAACCTGATCTCTCCGGAGCCCCAGTCAATTTGCGGGTTGTGGGCCTGAAGCCACGGTAGACCCAAGATGATCGGGAACAGAGGGGAAGCAATAGCATCAAACTTAAGCAGTTCCTTGTGGTTCGAGACAGTAATTACAGGCAGTGGGGGAGTCTCTTGAGTCACCTGGCCAGATTTAATACGGGATCCATCTGCCAAGAAAACAGAAAGTCCTTGAGCCCTGTGCTGGAGTGGAATGCGTTGTTGGTTGGCAAAGTTCAAATCAATAAAACAACTGCATGCACCAGAGTCTATTATTGCAGTAACAGACAGTCTTTCCAGAAAACTGAAGGGTGATGGGAATAGCCAGGTGAGTAGAGAGAGCTGGGTGACTCTGTGGTGGGATGGATGAAGATCTACGGTACTTGGCAGGACACGAATGTACATAATGGCCCGGTCCCCCGCAGTACAAACACAGGTTGAGCTGTTGCCGACGTAGACGTTCCTCGGCAGACAATGCGGGTCTCCTTAGTCCAACCTGCCCAGATTTCTGAAAGTCCGGTATTAGTTTGGTTGGTGCAGGATTAACTGGGACCGGTCTAAGGGGAACAGGACGAGAGGTCGTAGGCACTTGGGGTAACATCCAAGTTGGTTGAGTCTGCTGGGTCACCCTCTCCATCCTGCGTTCCCGAAGACGACGGTCTATCTGAATAGTTAGGGTCATCAAGGATTCCAGGGAATTTGGTACACCGACCCGAGCCAGTTCATCCTTTAGTCCTTCTGACAAGCCTAGGCGAAACTGGTGCCGTAAAGCTGCATGGTTCCACTGGGTATCCGCGCTCCAGTGTCTAAAGTCCATTATATAATCTTCGACCACTCTGCGGCCCTGCTGGAGCGTGCTAAGAGCAGCTTCGGCAGTGGATGTTTGTTGGGGGTCATCATATAAGAGTGACATTGCGTCGAAGAAGGATGACAAAGAGTCCAGAGAAACATGGTGTTCTTCCAGCAGGTGATGAGCCCAGGCTTGTGGTTCTCCCAGCAGAAGTGAGACAACAAACCCCACCTTGGTGTTTTCCTGCGAAAAGGTTAAGGGTAGTAAGGAAAAGTACAGCTCACATGCATTACGGAAAGTCCGAAACTTGCTTCGATCCCCAGAAAACTTCTCCGGAATTGGGACCCTGGGTTCTGGAGATAACATCATTACAGGGAGTGCGGGGGAAGCCTCTGATGACAACCCACTGGAAGAAAGGTTTGTAGGACTCGTCCGGGACTGCACTTGTCTCACTAGGTGTTCATAGCTGTCCTGAAGGGATTTCACCTCTTGAGTGAGGACGGAGAGTAATTGGCAGATTTCATCAGTAGCAGAGGTCCCTCTTGCAGGCTCAGGCATGGCTGTTTGATACTGACACGTACCTCGTATGTGAGCCTGACGTGCAGAGGGAGACCTCTCGTACAGCCCTGGTTCCCAGATCACTGGAGTTGAGGACAGTGACCGTAGGAGCACAGCGGGGTATGAGTGCCTGGTGGATTCTCTGGAACTGGAGATGATGTCCACTGGGAGACACTGGAACTGGCTGGAGTGCCACAGGTAAGCTGGATGCAGGTCAGCAGGATGCAGGTAAGCTGGATGCAGGTCAGCAGGGTGCACACAGCAGGCAGAAGCAAGGTCAGACAAGCCGGGTCATACACAGTGGATCAGTTTAACAGAATCGGCAGGCAAGGAATAGTCAAGTTCAGGCTGGTTTCTGGTAACAGGAGATCAGACAGGCAGGTAAACAGAATCAGAGTCAGGGAAAGCCAAGGTTCAGGATTGGAGACAGCAGCGTGGTCAGAGAGCCAGGTGGGGATGCGCCTGAGCCCTGTTGCAGGTCTGGAAGTAGTATGTCCATGACAACATGGCTGTCATCCCAGAAGGAAGCCTCTTCTAAAGATGATGCACAAGAAAGCCCGCAAACAGTTTGCTGAAGACAAGCAGACTAAGAACATGGATTACTGGAACCATGTCCTGTGGTCTGATGAGACCAAGATAAATTTATTTGGTTCAGATGGTGTCAAGCGTGTGTGGCAGCAACCAGGTGAGGAGTACAAAGACAAGTTTGTCTTGCCTACAGTCAAGCATGGTGGTGGGAGTGTCATGTGTGCTGCCGGCACTGGGGAGCTACAGTTTGAGGGAACTATGAATGGCAACATGTACTGTGACATACTGAAGCCGAGCATGATTCCCTCCCTTCGGAGACTGGGCCGCAGGGCAGTATTCCAACATGATAACGACCCCAAACACACCTCCAAGACAACCACTACCTTGCTAAAGAAGCTGAGGGTAAAGGGGATGGACTGGCCAAGCATGTCTCAAGACCCAAACCCTATTGAGCATCTGTGGAGCATCCCCAAATGGAAGGTGGAGGAGCGCAAGGTCTCTAACATCCACCAGCTCTGTGATGTCGTCATGGAGAAGTGGAAGAGGACTCAAGTGTCAACCTGTGAAATGCTGGTGAACTCCATGCCCAAGAGGGTTAAGGAAGTGCTGTAAAATAATTTTCACTTAGGGGTGTACTCACTTTTGTTACCAGCGGTTTAAATATTAATGGCTGTGTGTTGAGTTATTTTGAGAGGACAGCAAATTTACACTGTAATACAAGCTGTACACTCACTACTTTACATTGTAGCTAAGTGTCATTTATTCAGTGTTGTCACATGAAAAGATATAATAAAATATTTACAAAAAATGTGAGGGGTGTACTCACTTTTGAGATAGTGTATATCACTTGTTTATAGCTCAAAAAATAAAAAATTATCAAATACCACCAAAGAAAGCTCTATTTGTGGGAAAAAAAAGGACAGTTTTATTTGGGTACAGCTTTGCACGTCAGCTAAAGTAACGTAGTGCCATATCAAAAAAATGGCCTGGTCAATAAGGGAGTAAATCCTTCCAGGGCTGAAGAGGTTAAATTGGATGTAAACCCTCACATATACCCAGTGAAGTAAACAGCCTCAAATGATACACAGGGATGAAACAAATCTCCCTACATAAGTTTTACATGCATATCTGCTGTCTTCAGCTTGCTATATTCCTTAGAAAGTGCCTGCCGTGTTAGAGATTTTCTCTTCATGTTCAGCACTTGGAGTGGATTCTTGGCACGCAACCAAGACAGCTGATTGGAGAAAAGGCACACACCCCTCCACATAGGCAGAGACTTGCAGAGCTGCGCTGTGACATGTCAAGCTCTCTGCTAATCTATTTATAGCAACCTCCCACGACACAACATTAAGGCTGGTTTTATCTTGGTTGACAGAGTACTTGTCAGAAGTTTTCATGCTGATAACAGAGCAACAAAACAACAGAAAGAAATGGAGATAAGAAAACACTACAGATATATGTGCTTAGGTCAAATTTAGAGATGAGCCGAACACCCCCTGGTTCGGTTTGGAGCAGAACATGCGAAGAAGGCAAAAAATTTGTGTGAGCACCGTTAAAGTCTATGTTTATTAAAGTTAATAAGTGCTCACTTTAAAGGCTTATATGCACCTTATTGCCATAAAAAGAGTTTGGGGACCTGGGTCCTGCCCCAGGGGACATGTATCAATGCAAAAGAAAGTTTTAAAAACAGCCGTTTTTTCAGGAGCAGTGATTTTAATGTTTAAAGTGAAACAATAAAAATGAAATATTCCTTTAAATATCATGCCTGGGGGTCTCCTTAGTCTGCCTGTAAAGTAGCGCATCTTTCCCATGTTCATAACAGTACCTTTCTAAAGGAAAAATGTCATTTAAAACTGCTCGTGGCTGTAATGTATTGTCGGATCCCGGCAATATAGATAAAAATCATTTTAAAAAAAAGCGTGACTTTCCCCCCAAGTCCATTACCAGGCCCTATAGGGAAACCCTGCTCCCTCCAAAACACCTTGTCCCCATGTTGATGGTGACAAGGGCCTCATCCCCATAACCCTTGCCCGGTGGTTGTGGGGGTCTGCGGGGGGTCTGCAGATCCCAGATCCCAGCCCCCCATATGTGAATGGGTATCGGGTACATTGTACACCAACTTATTGTCAAAAAAGTAAAAATGACAGGAGACAGTTTTGGACAAGTCCTTTATTAAAAAAGTGTCCCGCAATGTCCTTTCATCTTCAATCACAGCATCCGACATTCCTGAGAAAAAAGCCAGAAAAACTCTGCCTCCATGGGAGGCGTCCCCCGCGATTGCCGTCTTTTTGCTTTGATAGCTCTTATATAGGCAAGAGCGGGGCCACCCAGAGACGGAACCGTGTGACCCCACCCCCTTCTGACGTCATGTTCAAGTTCAAATTCGAGCGCCTGTGGAATGCCCCATAATGTTCTAAATTTGGCGAATGTGCAAACACCCGATGTTCGACTCGAACTTACGTTTGTCTCGAACATCGGGCTCATCCCTAGTCAAATTTCATAAATCAGGTTTACATCCAGTTTAAGGAACTCAGCCAGGTGATAACTATACCATTGTTCCTAATTTTTATGGAGTTTACTGACTGCAATAGTGCCAGTTGATTGGAAAAAAGCCAGCATGGTACCAATATTTAAAAAAGGACCGAGATATATCCATGAAAACTACAGACCAGTCAGCCTAACATCGATAGTATGTAAGCTAATGGAGGGGATGATAAGGGACTATATCCAAGATTTTATTAATGAAAGCAGCATCATTAGTAGTAATCAGCATGGATTCATGAAGGTTCATTCTTGCCAGACCAATCTATTAACGTTTTATGAAGAAGTGAGCTGCTATCTAGATAAAGGAAGGCCTGAGGATGTGGTATATCTGGATTTTGCAAAGGCATTTGATACAGTTAGTCACTAATGTTTACTTTACAAACTGTGGTCTGTTGGCATGGAGTAATAGGGAAAGTACCTGAATTGAAAACTGGCTACAGGGCGGGCCCAAAGGCTGGTGATAAATAGCGAGTACTCCATGTTCTGCCCACCTGGCTTCTATTCAGTTTAATTATGTTTATGTGCTTGAAATAACATGTTCAGTTTTCTTGATGTACACCAAGCTTGTTACATGCAGAGCGCAGGCGCCACCTACTGTTCCCTTTCTGGTATAGCTTTGCTGTTTGTAGAAGATACATGTATTGTATTCTCTTAGAATGTGTTAATAAAGTAGTTAGGAACCAGTGCATTCTGGGAGAATTCTTTAGAGGAAGTGACTCAGCTTCCATTTTAAGAATCTAAAGCGACAGGAAGGCATGTTTTTTTTTTCCGAACTCTTGCCATCACCCGTCTGTGAGATTAAAAAGTGAGTTCTTGTTATCTCATTCTGTGTTATAGTGCATTGTTTCTTTATTACCGTATATACTCGAGTATAAGTCGTTCCGAGTATAAGTCGAGGCCCTAATTTACCACAAAAAAATGGGAAAAACTTATTGACCCGAGTATAAGACGAGGGTGAGAAATGCACAGCTACTGTAAGTGGAAAAGAGGGTCAACAATGCCCATTTGCAGCATCACTGTGCCCATTTGCAGCCATAGGTCCCCTGAACTTCAAACTCGGTAGTTAAGGGTTCCTAGATGCCCCCTAGCTGCAGCCAAAATTTGGGGTCTTTGAAGCCAAAGGGTCCGAAATGACATTGCTGCAGATGGACACAGTTGCCTGAATTTGGGGCCCTGTATCTTGGGGCCACTTAGTGCTAAGAACCCCAAATTTGGTGTGCAAACACAGTGGAACTAGCACCATAAAATTTCCAAAGCTGGTGTTTCTAGCATCAAGTGGCCCCGAGATACAGGGCCCCAAAATTCAGTTCAGAAAATGTCAAGCACTTTTCTGCAGCAGAGAATGACATTTTCCGAACCGTTTTTGGGGCCCCGTATCTCAGGGCCACTTAGTGCTAGGAACTTTAGCTTTGGATATGTTGTGGTACCAGTTCCACTGTGTTTGCACACCAAATTTGGGGTTCCTAGCACCAAGTGGCCCTGAGATACGGGGCCCCAAAGTCGGTTCGGAAAATGAATTTTTTTGCTGCAGAAAAGTGCTTGACTCGAGTATAAGTCGAGGGGGGCACTTTCAGCACAAAAAAATGTGCTGAAAAATTCGACTTATACTCGAGTATATACGGTATATGCAAAATTGTATTTATTGATGTTTATTTTATCAATTTGTAGTTTCACCTGGCTTGTTCCAATAAATCTAAGATCAAAGAAATATGGTATCTGGAGTTTATGGAGCAGATAGGTTTAGCTCTCTGTCCTAGAGACAGAACAGTGACATTTTTGCTGACCTCTGAGGTGCAGACAGCTTCCCCACCGCAGCCATGTCTCACAGTCAAGCATCTTCTTACAAAACATGATCGCAAGCAAGCTCATCAGGGTCATCTGTCTCAAATGCAGCAGCAATTGCCCACTCAAAAGCCAAAGCAGCGAGGGCCAAGGCCGCATTCGCAGACCAAGAGTTGCAGATGAGAAGTGAAAAGACTCACCTTGATGCAGAAAAGGTGAGGCAAGAGCATGAGAGAGTACACATGGAGCAAGAGAGAGAGCAGGAGAGAGTATGTATAAAGCAAGAGGCATCACTGAAAATGCAGCAGGCTATCCTAGAAGCTAACATGGAGAGGCTGGCAGTGGACCGAGACACTGCTGATGCCAATGCAGAAGCAGAAGCATTAGAAGCAGTTGCCTACGGTGAGTCAAGAGTAGGTAGCAGCATACTGG
This sequence comes from Lithobates septentrionalis, assembly GCA_037952835.1. Lineage (NCBI taxonomy): Eukaryota > Metazoa > Chordata > Amphibia > Anura > Ranidae > Lithobates > Lithobates septentrionalis. Next base: position 320,489 of record JBBDGP010000509.1, read on the forward strand.
GTCCAGAGGAAGACCACCAAGATTCCATGCAGCGCACTTCAGATTATGTCTACCAGCACTCTAACCCAAGCAGTTCTCCACAGCAAGAAATCAAATATGATGTCTGTGAGTCACATCAAGCAAAGCAGCAAGAGGCCGACCTTGAACCCAAGTGCTATAAGCAAGAAAAATCTGACCGTGATCCAGGTTATCCAGCTCCCACCAAACCTTCCACTCAGCAAGATACTCAGCCTTCAAACGATTATCAAACACCTGCTTTCACTCCAAGGGAGTATGAAACAAGCTGGTACAAGCCGCCAACCTTACGCAAGTACGACCCCAGCCCACCTAAAGAAGAGACTTCTACCAGGTATGCCTATACACCACACCACGATACTCCTGCAGCCTACCCCAATGCTAATCGGGCTACTGTAGACCTTGCTAAGTTCCTTGCGTGAGTTAGTTACCCAAGGACTTGTTACCCAAGGTAACACTAGTTACCCAAGGATGTGAGTTAGTTACCCAAGGGCTTGTCAAATTCAGTGATCACCCCCAGCATTACAGAGCATGGCGATCTTCATTCCAGAGTACCATCAAAGGTCTAGATCTATCCTGCAGGGAACAGATAGATCTCCTTGTTAAGTGGCTTGGCAACGATTCTGCTGAGCATGCCAGGAGAATCATTGACATTAATATAACACCACCCTGAAATGGGCCTTACAAACATCTGGAACAGGCTGGATAGATGTTATGGCTCACCAGAGAATTTAGAGAGTACACTATTTAAAAGGATAGAGGACTTTCCAAAAATACCTAGCAGGGGTTACCGGAGACTCAGAGAATTCAGTGACCTGTGTAATGAGTTACAAGTTGCTAAAGCAGAAGGAGACTTACCTGGCCTTTCTTTTCTTGACTCAGCTAGAGGTATTAACTCCTTAGCACAAAAACTTCCTTATGAGTTGCACGAAAGATGGATCACTCATGGCTGTAACTACAAACGAAAACACAGTGTACCATTTCCACCCTTTAGAGAGTTTGTGAACTTTGTAGACATACAAGCAGGAATGAAAGATGATCCCAGCTTCATTTTCCATTGTCTTATGTCGCTTCTTCTGGCCCTAAGCAACATAGGGCTCCAGTAGCAGTGCACAAAACTAACATTTCTTCCCACAGATCTGCAGAGTCTCAGCCAGAGGATCAAGACAGTGACCTTGCTAAGTTCTGCCCTCTGCATAAGATGCCACATCCCCTTCTGAAATGCAGAACCTTCAGAGCAAAGACTATGCAGGATCGCAAGGCCTTCCTCAAAGAGAACAACATCTGTTACAAGTGCTGCTCTTCATCAACACACTTCGCCAAGGACTGTAAGGTCAGTGTTACGTGTACAGAGTGTGGCAGCACAGATCAGAACACAGCTCTGCACCCAGGACCAGCTCCAAGAACCTTTCCGCCTGCTCATAGTGACAATGAGCATGGCGGGGAGGCCAAGGACTCTAGTACAGATGCAATAGCAATCACTTCACAGCGCACTGAAGTCTGCAACCCAGATAGCAAAGATAACTTGCCACAAATTTGTAGCAGTGTTGAATTGTGAGTCTGTAAACTTGCCGCACATTTTTACTGGCAAGTTGTATACTTGCAGAGCACTTGAAGCACAGGTTCTAGTTGATACTTTTCAAATTTGTAACAAATTTGTGTGGCAAGTCTATAGCAAGAGCAAAGTTGCAGTGGTGAGTCTAAAAGAGCTCTCCAAGTCTACAGCATGAAAATTCAGCCACAGTGACCCCTGTGGTGGGATGAATAACTGAACCAGAACTTGCAGCAGACTTGCAAAATGTTCGCCCATGAATGTTGTCCATGATCTGAAGTCATGAAATGCGGACTTTCAAAGTTGCATCACAATTGTTTGCTATCTGCGAAAGCAATTACAGGTGGCAGATCCTGTTTCAAAATCTGTCTAGTAAGAGTTTACCCAAAAGGACGCAGAGACAAAGCAGTCAAGCTCTATTCCATCTTGGATAATCAGAGTAATAAGTCACTAGCTAGATCTGTGTTTTCTGACATTCTAAATATTAAGGGCCCCAGCAGTCCTTAATGTCTTAGGACCTGTGCGAGTACAGTGGAGACAGCAGGAGAAGGGCTGACAGCCTACAAATAGAATCTATGGATGGTAAGACATGTCTACCCTTACCGACCATAATAGAGTGCAATCAGATCCCAGACAACAGATCTGAGATCCGCACACTAGATGCAGCAGTTCACCAGATTCACCTGAATCACAAAGCACATCTTATACCATAACTAGATGATCAGGCTCAGATAATTTTGCTTCTAGGGAGAGATATCTTGCAAGCCCACAAAAGCAAGAAAGCAGATCATTGGCCCTCACAATCCCCCAACAACTGGATCTTTGGTGGGTGATTATAGGTGATGACAAAGCACATCTTATACCATAACTAGATGATCAGGCTCAGATAATTTTGCTTCTAGGGAGAGATATCTTGCAAGCCCACAAAAGCAAGAAAGCAGATCATTGGCCCTCACAATCCCCCAACAAATGGATCTTTGGTGGGTGATTATAGGTGATGTTTGCCTGGGAGGAGCACACAAACCGACATCTGTCAATAACTTTCTCACTAGTACACTTGAGAATGGTCGTCCTTTTTTCCAGCCCTGTCAAAATCACATCCTCAAAAAGGAGCTACCACACAGCAACCCTGTACCTCTTCCTTTCATAAGTTCCCTCTGTGACAGCAATAACTATGATGGTGACCAAGACGATGTCAGATGTTTATACTGAAATATTAACAGTATTATATTTATGGAAATATGCAAACATCTATGGTTTAGGAGATTTTCACGTCTTTCCACAAATCAACCAAATAATTCAAAATGTGTTTATCCATGCTAGTTTGAAGACAAAAAAGGAATACGGCGGTTTGTCAAAATTTATATATTTATAAACTAAAAATTCAGTGCAAAATAATATCAAATAGAATTGGTGGTGATACAAAGAATATAAATCTAAATATCAAATATATGGGTAATGCATATGATGAGGAAAATAACCACAGACTCTTTTTACAAAATATCAAATATCAACACTTTGTGACTGCTTTGTAAATAGCTATCTTTGTGGCACAACAGACTATGAAAACAACCAGGTGGTAAATCAACACATGTGATTTCTTCTCAAACAAATAGACCTCCAAGCTTACACTTTAAAAATGCACAGACCAAATGTTATACCATGCACAGAGCTTGATAATTTAACCAAGACTTATATTTTCGGTAAAGACAATTCTCTAATGAATTTTAGGTTTAAACATACATCATAACAAAACCATTGTACAGACTTTGGAATTAGCTTTTGTCGAGATATACAAAGATGTGTATTTCTCTTATATTTGGAATATAATTATGTCATGCTGCAGTTAGAAATAAAACAATTCCAATGCTATGCTACCGAGTTTAAATGGTTTAGTCATGTATATGCCAAATATATTTCAATACCAATAGATATTAATACTTTACCTGAGATTTAAGAAACATTTGTTTTGAGAGATATCAGCTGTGTATCCCAAAGGACATCTCTACCACTCCTACATTTTTCCATCTTGTCTTCCTCCTGCTCTCTCTCCTTCCATTGTTCCAATCTCGCTTTTCTCCTTTTTTTCCCCCTCCTCCCCTCTGTCATGTGTATCCACTCTATATTCCCCCCAGAATGTGGGTGTGTATTTGCATTACATATAACTATTGACGTCAATTGACATGTTATTTACCATGTAACCATGGCAATATTATCTAGGAAGCCATTTTGGATTTTAACATACTCATCAACAGGAGCAGTGTTGTATTAAAAATTAAATTGGAATTTGTCAAAAATATTCTTATGAATAACCTTTTGACTTTGGCTTAGAAGAAGAAAATCAATTTGATAAGGATGTCTCTTTAATAGCATTTATGTCAGACTTCCTGGCTCTTCCTGAAATATATGGCTTCTAAGTGAGTCTAACCCACACAATTAACTTGTGTTCTAAATACCTTGATATTTAGGTCATGGTTCTGACTAAAAGTATAATGCCCCGTACACATGATCAGACTTTCCAACAACAAAACTGTGGATTTTTGTTTGAAGGGTGTTGGCTTCAACTTGTCTAGCATACACATGGTCACACAAATGTTGGCCATCAATTACGAACATAGTGGCGTACAAGACGTATGTGATATCTCCATTACGAACGCTAGTTTTACTAAACCGACCACTTCCGGCTCGTTCTTGATTCCGAGCATGCGTGAACTTTTGTGCGATGGACTTGTGCACACATGATCGGAAAGTCTGACAACAAACATTTGTTGGCTGAAAATTTGAGAACCTGCTAGCCAACATTTGTTGGCGGAAAGTTCGACAACAAATGTCAGATGGAGCATACACATGGTTGGACTTACCGCCAATAAGCTCACATCCAACATTTCCCGTCGGAAAATCTGATCGTGTGTACACGGCATAACAGCTATTCATGAACATTCACATTAATAGAACTTCTACACATACCAACTCATATACAGTATTGTAACCACATACCTCTCGTATACTAATATTTCCATGATTAATATTCAGCAATAGATAATGAATATTAAAAAAAATTATAAAAATACATAAACAAAAGATATATGTAAAATTATTCTCTCAAGTAGCATATAATCTCTCCAATATAATGCAATAGGAATATAATAGAAATTATTGCTATTATAATTATTTGCAGTGAATAATGCGATTCATTTCAGGGACCGTTTTTAAATACGTCTCTATTCCCTTTTCTCAGTTAAGGAAAAAAAATCTTTGTTCATTGTTACTTGAAACCTTGAAGTCAACCTTCTCTTTATAATATAAACATTAGTCTCCTGCCTAGTACCTTATCTGATTTGGTTGACAAGAATCCTTAATTAAGATAAGGTTCTAAAAGTCTTATTGTAAGAAACCTTGTTTCAAAGATATTGAACTCCATTAAACCTCTTACAAAAAAAATATAGGAACAAGATGGCTCCTAAGCTGCTTATGAAACCACATGTAAAAATAATGTGTTTAGATCATTAGAAATATTTTTTCAGTTATTTTAACTTCCATAGATCTGAAAATGACTTAGGATGCACAGTGTTCAAGAGAGCAAAAGAGGACAATCAGGTAGCAATATCCATTGAGGATAGGCTCCTTCTGGAAGTTATGGAAAAGAGCATAGAGAAAGATGAGTCTAATAGCTGGGTTGCACCTCTTCCCTTTAGGCCACGTAGACAACGTTTGCCTAACAACAGGGGGCAGGTATATAAACACTTCACTTCCCCAAGACCCCTTTCACACTGAGGCATTTTCAGGCACTACAGCGCTAAAAATAGCGCCTGCATAGCGCCTGAAAAAGCCTCAGCTACAAACCCAGTGTGAAAGCCCGAGTGCTTTCACACTGGGAAGCTGCGCTGGCAGGGCATCACAAAAAGTCCTGGCAGCAGCTGTGGCCATCTTTAGTAAGGGCAGATGAATCATGTAGCATTTACTTCCTGGAATCCATCTGCCCTTAGCTCAGGCATGTAGGGAGAAGGGTGTGCATAGACTGCATTAAAGTAAAAAAAAACTTTGGCTTTTGCAACCACTATAGCCTCCCTGACGGTTTTCCCGAGTGTGGCTCAGGGTTAAATTTCAGGATCCATTAGCGGTAACCCCGAGCCACACTCAGGATTACATTGCAGGATCCTGGTGCGGTGTTGCTTACCGAGTCCCCAGGATCCTGCGATGTCCCCCGCTGTGTCTGCGGCCTCTGTCTCCTCTGAAGCCTCTCTGTGCCATGCTCCATTCCTTGCGACGCACGGGGCGGAGCCTGGCAGCAAATTCAAAAAAAGTAAAAATCATAACACATACAGTACTGTAATCTTACAGATTACAGTACTGTATGAAATAATTTCACATCCCTTTTGTCTCCAGTGCTTTGTCCAATGCCCTGCATGCAGTTTTATATTATATATACTGTTCTTTCTGTCTGGAAACTTGAGAAAAGTGCCCCTTTACGTCAAAAGTGGCTTTAGACCAGCTAGAAAACAGCGATAGTAAATTAGAACCCTTGCAGAATTGAGCAATAGTGAATCCTGGGGAAATTTATTTTATTATTATAATATTTTTTTTAATTATTTATATTTATTTATTATATTATAATTTATGTTTTTGTGTTTCAAACTTCATCATACCCGGGATATCTACTAGACTCTTGGTGGACAGATTTAAGTGTGTTATTGTTAAGAATTATAGGCCTACAATATAAAACGCCAAATTTCCATGCAAAATAATTGTACCGCTTTCAGCACCTAAAATCCGAAATAATCATACCGCCAGGGAGGTTAAGTGCCCAGGGAATTTTCAGAAAGGAATTCTCAGGAAGGAGCTCTCCATGACATCACTGCTTATATATGGTATCAGTCAAATATGGGAAATTATGTAATAGCATTAATGCCTAAATTTAGTTTGAGCAAATGTATAGCATTAGAGGCCAGACTTTTAAGAAAGTATTATAGTATTTATGGCGAAAGCTTTTTGAACCTAATGATAGTAGTAAATTAGATAGTGATTACCCTGCTACATTTTTTTCAACAGTGCAGCCACCTCTGTTATGAGCCAATTCTCAAAGCAGGAAGCACCAAACACCAGAAAGTTGGATCCTCTGTGTGAACTGTGATGGGCTTTAGAAGCCTATTTTTCTGCACCTTTTCAAATGTTTATTTTAAATCGTTTTTTATCGAGTTCTTCAAAGAAGAGAATAACAAAACAAAAAATTCAAGTAAGTTGAAACAAATGTCAATGTAAAAAAGAGAGAGAGACAAATAGTTTTCACAGTAGCACACTAAATTAATCTACAAATCTCCTAAATATTAGCATTATGAAATGATCAACATAAAACACCCATACATAATGAAAAGTGTCCGTATGGCATGTCCAAAAAATATATAAAAAAAAAATATATGCTCCAACATATGAAAATCGATATGGTAATACAGTCCAACTTAAAGTGATGAAAAGATAGTGAACAAAATCTTGTTGATCTACCAAAATCCTTCACCAAAGTGATGTGTGCCAATTCCACTCCTTTAAGAATAAAACTCACCAGATGCTGTTGCTATTCACTCTCGTGTTTGGCAAATATCACCTTATTAGATGTTCTTGAAGAACTGCTTGTACACGCCAATCTCCATCCAGGCTAATAAAGACACTCTCCACGTGTGAGGATAGAAATTGAGACAGAGCCTCCAATAGTGTAAAAACACCTTAAGGTAATTGGTTTATTAAAAGTAATGCACTTACATCGTAAAAGATTCAAAATCGCCTTTTTAAAATTCCAAACATGCTAGGTGACTCAGTGTTGCGATCTCCTCATAGCTTCCTTCGTACATGTGGAGTCACCGTCTCAGCGTTGCTGTGTAGCCACGCCCGACGCACTTTGTCACTTCGGGCTTTGTCACAGGGGGTGGCGGCATGGCAACGAAGCTTAAGTATTCCCCTCCTCATCACCTCATAGTCCCAAAATAGTACAACATTTTAGGGAGAACTAGCATCTTCAGTCAGTTTATAGTGGCCTATGTGATTTACGTTGCTTTTATTTTATGTTACAACCAAAAACGTAAATGTATTTTATTGGGATTTTAACTTTCAATATTTTTATTGAATGAGATAAAACATGAAAAACTGACATATCACTTGTTGGCCTACAGGGGCAATGAAAAGGCAAAAGAGTTTATGGTAACAGTATCATCAAAACCAGATGTCATGACAAATATAGACAATATAAATACAAAAGAAACAATGACGACAATGAAGTCCCCATTTAAACTTGAAAGTCAGAGAGCGGGATTGGAGATAATGAGAGGTAAAATGCAGGACTACCGCTAGGGACAAAATGTAACAGAGTTGGTACAGGCTGAGTGGGGGTGTAAAGTCATAAACTCAAAGTGAGTACCGAGCCTCTACTGGAGGACAACCCAACCACCCAGTGGTGTAGCGTGGGTTGCCAGCACCCGGGGCAAGGCAAATAATTTGCGCCCCCTAACCTGCAGACTTTTAGCTCTCCCTGAGTCCCTTCAAATACAATGGGACTGACCTACCTGATTCCTATACTGACCATTACATACTACACTGACCACTATATTATACTGTCCACTACACTGAGAACTACACTGACCACTATACTGTCCACTACACTACTGACCACTACACTGTGCACTATACTGTCCACTACACTATACTGTCCACTACACTACACTGTCCACTACACTACACTGTCCACTACACTGACCGCTACACTGACCACTACACTACACTGTCCACTACACTGACCACTACACTGACCACTACACTACACTGTCCACTACACTACACTGTCCACTACACTGACCACTACACTGACCACCATACTATACTGTCCACTACACTATACTGACCACTACACTGACCACTACACTGACCACCATACTATACTGTCCACTACACTATACTGACCACTACACTGTCCACTACACTGACCACCATACTATACTGTCCACTACACTATACTGTCCACTACACTGACCACTACACTGACCACTACACTGACCACTACACTACACTGTCCACGACAGACCACTATACTGTTCACTACACTGAGAACTACACTGACCACTATACTATACTGTCCACTACACTGAGAACTACACTGACCATCATATTGCACTAACTGACCACCATACTACACTGACCGCTATACTATACTGTCCACTACACTGAGAACTACACTGACCACTATACTGTCCACTATACTATACTGACCACCATACTACACTGTCCACTACAATGACCACCATACTGTCCACTATACTACACTGTCCACTACACTAACCACCATACTTCACTAACTGACCCACCATACTACACTAACTGACCACATACTACATTAACTGACCACAATACTACACTAACTGACCACCATACTACACTAACTGACCACCATACTACACTAACTGACCACATACTACACTAACTGACCACCATACTACACTAACTGACCACCATACTACACTAACTGACCGCCATACTACACTAACTGGCCGCCATACTACACTAACTGACCGCCATACTACACTAACTGACCCACCATACTACACTAACTGACCCACCATACTACACTAACTGACCACCATACTACACAATTTACCTACCATACTACACTAACTGACCGCCATACTACACTAACTGACCGCCATACTACACTAACTGACCGCCATACTACACTAACTGACCCACCATACTACACTAACTACCCACCATACTACACTAACTGACCGCCATACTACACTAACTACCCACCATACTACACTAACTGACCACCATACTACACTAACTACCCACCATACTACACTAACTGACCACCATACTACACTAACTGACCCACCATACTACACTAACTACCCACCATACTACACTAACTGACCACCATACTACACTAACTGACCCACCATACTACACTAACTGACCGCCATACTACACTAACTGACCCACCATACTACACTAACTCACCCACCATACTACACTAACTGACCGCCATACTACACTAACTGACCCACCATACTACACTAACTGACCCACCATACTACACTAACTGACCCACCATACTACACTAACTGACCCACCATACTACACTAACTGACCGCCATACTACACTAACTGACCCACCATACTACACTAACTGACCCACCATACTACACTAACTGACCGCCATACTACAGTAACTGACCACATACTACAGTAACTGACCGCATACTACAGTAACTGACCCACCATACTACACTAACTGACCCACCATACTACACTAACTACCCACCATACTACACTAACTGACCCACCATACTACACTAACTACCCACCATACTACACTAACTGACCACCATACTACACTAACTGACCCACCATACTACACTAACTGACCGCCATACTACACTAACTGACCCACCATACTACACTAACTGACCGCCATACTACACTAACTGACCCACCATACTACACTAACTGACCCACCATACTACACTAACTGACCACCATACTACACTAACTGACCGCCATACTACACTAACTGACCCACCATACTACACTAACTACCCACCATACTACACTAACTGACCGCCATACTACACTAACTGACCGCCATACTACACTAACTGACCCACCATACTACACTAACTACCCACCATACTACACTAACTGACCGCCATACTACACTAACTACCCACCATACTACACTAACTGACCACCATACTACACTAACTACCCACCATACTACACTAACTGACCACCATACTACACTAACTGACCCACCATACTACACTAACTACCCACCATACTACACTAACTGACCACCATACTACACTAACTGACCCACCATACTACACTAACTGACCGCCATACTACACTAACTGACCCACCATACTACACTAACTCACCCACCATACTACACTAACTGACCGCCATACTACACTAACTGACCCACCATACTACACTAACTGATCACCATACTACACTAACTGACCCACCATACTACACTAACTGACCCACCATACTACACTAACTGACCGCCATACTACACTAACTGACCCACCATACTACACTAACTGACCCACCATACTACACTAACTGACCCCCATACTACAGTAACTGACCGCATACTACAGTAACTGACCGCATACTACAGTAACTGACCCACCATACTACACTAACTGACCCACCATACTACACTAACTACCCACCATACTACACTAACTGACCCACCATACTACACTAACTACCCACCATACTACACTAACTGACCACCATACTACACTAACTGACCCACCATACTACACTAACTGACCGCCATACTACACTAACTGACCCACCATACTACACTAACTGACCCACCATACTACACTAACTGACCGCCATACTACACTAACTGACCCACCATACTACACTAACTGACCCACCATACTACACTAACTGACCACCATACTACACTAACTGACCCACCATACTACACTAACTGACCGCCATACTACACTAACTGACCCACCATACTACACTAACTGACCCACCATACTACACTAACTGACCGCCATACTACACTAACTGACCCACCATACTACACTAACTGACCCACCATACTACACTAACTGACCGCCATACTACACTAACTGACCCACCATACTACACTAACTGACCCACCATACTACACTAACTGACCGCCATACTACAGTAACTGACCACATACTACAGTAACTGACCCACCATACTACACTAACTGACCCACCATACTACATTAACTGACCGCCATACTACACTAACTGACCCACCATACTACACTAACTGACCCACCATACTACACTAACTACCCACCATACTACACTAACTGACCCACCATACTACACTAACTACCCACCATACTACACTAACTGACCCCCCATACTACACTAACTGACCCACCATACTACACTAACTGACCGCCATACTACACTAACTGACCCACCATACTACACTAACTACCCACCATACTACACTAACTGACCCACCATACTACACTAACTGACCCACCATACTACACTAACTGACCCACCATACTACACTAACTGACCACCATACTACACTAACTGACCGCCATGCTACACTAACTACCCACCATACTACACTAACTGACCCACCATACTACACTAACTGACCCACCATACTACACTAACTACCCACCATACTACACTAACTGACCCACCATGCTACACTAACTGACCGCCATACTACACTAACTACCCACCATACTACACTAACTGACCCACCATACTACAGTAACTGACCCACCATACTACACTAACTGACCCACCATACTACACTAATTGACCGCCATACTACACTAACTGACCCACCATACTACACTAACTGACCCACCATACTACACTAACTGACCGCCATACTACACTAACTGACCCACCATACTACACTAACTGACCCACCATACTACACTAACTGACCACCATACTACACTAACTGACCCACCATACTACACTAACTGACCGCCATACTACACTAACTGACCCACCATACTACACTAACTGACCCACCATACTACACTAACTGACCGCCATACTACACTAACTGACCCACCATACTACACTAACTGACCCACCATACTACACTAACTGACCGCCATACTACACTAACTGACCCACCATACTACACTAACTGACCCACCATACTACACTAACTGACCGCCATACTACAGTAACTGACCACATACTACAGTAACTGACCCACCATACTACACTAACTGACCCACCATACTACATTAACTGACCGCCATACTACACTAACTGACCCACCATACTACACTAACTGACCCACCATACTACACTAACTACCCACCATACTACACTAACTGACCCACCATACTACACTAACTACCCACCATACTACACTAACTGACCCACCATACTACACTAACTGACCCACCATACTACACTAACTGACCGCCATACTACACTAACTGACCCACCATACTACACTAACTACCCACCATACTACACTAACTGACCCACCATACTACACTAACTGACCCACCATACTACACTAACTGACCCACCATACTACACTAACTGACCACCATACTACACTAACTGACCGCCATGCTACACTAACTACCCACCATACTACACTAACTGACCCACCATACTACACTAACTGACCCACCATACTACACTAACTACCCACCATACTACACTAACTGACCCACCATACTACACTAACTGACCCACCATACTACACTAACTGACCGCCATACTACACTAACTGACCCACCATACTACACTAACTACCCACCATACTACACTAACTGACCCACCATACTACACTAACTGACCCACCATACTACACTAACTGACCACCATACTACACTAACTGACCGCCATGCTACACTAACTACCCACCATACTACACTAACTGACCCACCATACTACACTAACTGACCCACCATACTACACTAACTACCCACCATACTACACTAACTGACCCACCATGCTACACTAACTGACCGCCATACTACACTAACTACCCACCATACTACACTAACTGACCCACCATACTACAGTAACTGACCCACCATACTACACTAACTGACCCACCATACTACACTAATTGACCGCCATACTACACTAACTGACCCACCATACTACACTAACTGACCCACCATACTACACTAACTGACCGCCATACTACACTAACTGACCCACCATACTACACTAACTGACCCACCATACTACACTAACTGACTATGAAAAAGGTGATGGATGTTTATGCAGGGAGTCGCATATGAATATGGAGTGGAAAAGTGTGGGTGCCAGAACCGGGGGTCTCGATTTTGGAGGACTCCACAGTAGGAAGTCAATAGTATGATGCGGTATGGCTTGTCTTTTCATGGAGACCCCTGGAGTACACAGTAGAGATCTGGGCCAGCTGTGCTGCTTGATAATACCACAATAAGTTGGGGAGACCCAGGCTGCCTTGGCTCTTTAGCCAGTATAATATTTCCTTAGGGCAGCGGTGTCCCTTGTTCCCACAGACAAATTGGTTTATTTTAGTTTGGAATTTGAGAAAGATAGATTTCTTTAATGGGACAGGGATTGAGCAGAAGAGGTAAAGAAGACGCGTTAATAGGGTCATTTTATCAGAATTGAGCCTACCTAGCCAGGAAAGACCATGTTTCGACCAGTGTGCTAAGTCCTCTTCTAGCTTCTTAAGCATCTGTGGGTAATTGACAGCAAAAAAGTTTATCTATACTAGGAGGAAGGTTGATTACCAGGTACGGGATAAAGTCCGAAGCCCATGAGAATGGAAGTGACGTTTTAGCTGGTCTAACAGCGCTGTCAAAACCGTAATGTTCAAAGCTGTCGTTTTAGAGATATTAACTCGTAGACCTGAAATGTGACGAAATCTTAGAGAAATTTAAAGATGATAGGAGTGGAGATAAGGGGGAGGAGACAAAAAGCAGTAAGTCGTCAGCAAATAGCGCACATTTGTGTTCCTGAGCGCCGCATTGGACTCCTCTGATGTCAAGGTGGTTTCTGATAGCGTTGGCCAAAGTTTCAATAGCTATAGCAAATACTATAAGTCGAAGGGGGCACCCCTGTTTAGTTCCTTTCAGAATATAAAATATATCAGGGTATCTGCCCATCAGATGAACTTGACCACTCGGGTTTGAATATAGAGTGTGCATTATTCCTAGAAATTTGGAGTCGGAAGTAAGTCGCTTTTTATCATCTGTATAAGGCAAAGGAAATGAACCCTAAAGGCTGCAGAAGAGACAGGGATTTTAATACCTAGATAAGCTATTTTACTTGTCTCTCATTTAAACGTAAAATGTGTTTTCAGGGTTGATAGGGTACAAGAGTCCATTCTAATTGGCGAACAGGAGGATTTGGATACGTTCATTTTATAAAAAGATACCCTACTAAATCTGTCTAAAACCTTTTGTACTGCATCCAGGGAAGAAGACGGGTTGGTGAGGGTTAGGGTGACGCCATCAGCAAATAAGCCTATCTTTTGAACATAGTTGGCAAAACAAATTCTAGTGATATTAGGATCTGCTCTTATTGCCTCAGCCAAAGGTTACATCAGTAAAGAGAAAAGTAAGGGAGATAAGGGGCATGCCTGCCGGGTGCCATTCGTTATTTGGAAGGGGTCAGAGAAAACATTAGAACTAAGGACGTTTGCTGAGGGGTTAGAGTTTAAGGCCGAGATGGCAGAGTGAACAAAGCCTTGAAGGCCAAATTTGGACAGAGTGGCTTGCAAGTAACCCCAGTGCACCCTATCAAATGATTTTTCTGCATCCAATGTAATGATCACTGTAGGAGCTTTTCTAGTCTCTGCTACCTTGATAAGATCAAACATTCTTCGGGTGCCATCAGGTGCTTGCCTGCCTTTGACAAAGCCTACTGGTTTAAGAAGGGTGGGGGTGATGTTTACCAATCTATGGGCAAGTACTTTTGCATACATTTTTAAGTCAGTATTTAAAAGGGATATAGGCCTAAAGTTCTGAGGTGAGTCAGACTCTGTCCCTGGTTTAGGCAATGTAATGATTGTAGCTTGTATCATTTTGGGTGGGAATGAGCCGGAGGATACAGCGTAATTAAACAGCTTAGCCAAGTGTGTGGTTAAGATATCTGAATATGTTTTATAATATTCGGCTGTAAAGCCATCAGCACCTGGGGATTTGTTATTAGGATAATACTTGATAACCTTTAAGATCTCAGCCTTAGTGATAGGAGAGTTAAGAGTTTCTAAAACTTTTAAGGAAACAGAGGGTAGAGACACAGAGTCCAGAAATCAGTGAATCAGTGAGTTGGGGAGTATCAACATCATTAATTAAGTTATAAAGGCCTTTATAGTATTTTTGAAAAGCATTGGCTATGGCCTTAGGGTGAAATACTTTAGTCTTTGGTTCAGGGTCTAGCAGTGAGGACAATGTGGAACACGCTTGTCTGTTTCTAAGATATGTAGCTAACATCTTATTGGCTTTATTGTCCTGAGAGTAATGAAGCTCTTTAAAACGTCTTGGAGCCCTTTCGTGATCAGCTACCTGGAGTGGTTTGAGGTTAGAGCGGAGGGTAGATAACTCCGCATGTAGGGGAGAAGAAAGGTTTTTTTTGTGCTCGCTTTCAATTGTTTTATTTTAGCCAGTAGGTCCGATAATCCCTGCATCCTACGCCTCTTCTCTCTAGCAGTCATCTGAATCAACAGGCCTCTGATAAAAGCCTCGTGGACACACCAAACAGAGAAAATGCTGATGTCAGAGGAAACATTCCTACAGAAGAACTCCCACAGATCTTTGCGTAAAGAGTCAGAAAAGGGGGCTTTGGTGAATAAAGATACATTGTTACACCACATGTATGCAAGGGAGGATGCCCCTTTTTCATCTACAGAGATTGATATGGGGGCGTGACCCGACCAGATGATCGAATGAATGGAGGCCTCCACTCCCTTGGAAAGAAAAGGCAGGTCAGAGATAAATAAGTCAATTCTAGTGTAGGACTTATGAGGTGCTGAATAATAAGTGAAGTCTCTCTCCGAAGGGTTAAGGCACCCCCAAATGCCATGCAGCTTTTCTCTGTGAAGGAAAGGTTGAAGGGTATTACTGACATACTGGGAGTTTGATGATGAATCCATCCTAGAGTCCACCACAGAGTTGAAGTCCCCGCACATTATTAGTAATCCTTTTCAGATAATCTGGGTCTTGCGCATCAGAGAATGCAAGAACTTGGCTTGACCCACATTTAGGGCATAAAGGTTCACAATGGTGTATGTGAGGTTGTTATGTCACAAACTAATATAATAAAACAGCATTTAGGATCCAGAGCCACATCATGCAAGCGGAAGGACACTGAGTTTTTGATGGCAATCAAGGCACCACATTTCTTCACCACAGCGTTGGCCGTGAAAAAATAGGTTAGTACAATTTATTTGAACATTTAGGAGGTTTGCAGGCTTTGAAATGGGTTTCTTGAAGACATATTATATCTCTGTGCAGCTTATAGGCTTCTTGCCACATTGCTTTTCACTTAAAAGGGCTATTTAAGCCGTGAACATTCATTGAGATTACTTGAAGGACCATCTTACAGGGTTAACAGTGTGATCGCGTTATAAACTTTAGAAATTAACATTCCAGGCTTTAAATGATGCTGATGCAAAAATGCGTTACCAACCAAGCTTCACAATGGTGCAAAAATAAAATTAAATAGCGGGGGACATTATCTGGCACTTCTGGAGGCTTGGGGAGCCTATGGGCACGATCCAAAATCACTTCATATTCAGGGGTATCAGGAAGGAGAGTGGCAATCATTTGTTGAACATAGCGCCTGAGATCCGAAGGAAGAACAATCTCAGGGATCCTCCTAAACTTTACATTGTTTCTACGAGCTCGGTCCTCCATATCCACCATTTTGGGCATCAACTAACTCATTGTGGGCCACTGCAAAGTTCCCAATTTTACCTTCCACGTGATTAACGCTTTCTCTAATTGCATCAGCATCTTCTTTAACTTGTTTCACAAGGGAGAGTGGATCCCTATGAAGAGAACCCCTTAAGGACACCATCATGTCTTTCAGGACAGTGTCCGAGATAGGCTGTCCAGCAGTGGGGTAATCATCGATAAACTCAATAAATTCCTGGGTATTATCATTACTGTCATCTGGCAGTTGCTTACCTGGTGTCATATACCAGATAAGACCAGAACTGTGTGGACTTCAACAGAGTGAACCAGACATAAATAGGTGAAAGTAAGTTTATTAAGGTAAATGCATATACATGTGAACACACTACCAATACAGATTGAACAAACCAAACAACCAAACAGTGATAATACACAACCAGCATATGTAGCAAAAGGGAGTACCAGAATCGTAGTCAAGCCAGGCCAGGGTCATAAACAGGAGATCAGTAGCTGGGAAGGGAAACAAACAGGACAAGAGAGGATGGCTGGATCACAGGAGGGACGGGTCAGGTACAAGGCTCGGGGTCCAGGGTTCAGGTAACAGACAGGAAACAGGATCAACAGGTTCCAGGAATCAGGCTTCAGGTTCAGGTTCAGGTTCAGGTTCAGGAATCAGGTTTCAGGATCAGAGGAGCAGGCTGCAGGTCAGGGCTCAAGGACAATACCAGGGCAAGATGAGTGTGTACTTGTTGGGTATTTATACTGCAGCTGCTAATTAAGTTCAGGTGACACCTGTTTGCAGAGGGGAATACCTGCTCTATACTGCCAGGATTCCTCCGCTGGTGGACGCCAGTACTGCGGCCCAAAGGTGACAGAATACCGGCAGGAAAAAGCTCTTCTGACAGCTCCAAACTGCCAGGAGACACCTGCTAGTGGACCTCAGTACTGCACGCCAAATGATCGATATTACCAGCGGAGGGGACCTTTCCTGACACCTGGGTATAAGTGAGCAGGAGACATCCTTGCTTTGGACTTGGCGGGGCTGGTAATTGGAGTCCCTCCTCAGGAGGATCTACCTCCCTTTAGATGTAGAGAAGAAGCAGCATGTGTTTGTCCCCTAACTCCTCGCAGGGAGTCTCCTGCAGAAGGGGCTGGGGACGAGCTGCTGCCGGTGCCATCTTGGGGAGATGAGGCTTCTGACAGACCGAAGAAGTCCGTCAATTTCCATGGACTGGGCGCAGTTTTCCTCTTTCCCATAACCACAGCTGGACACACACCGAGGTGGCGGGAAGATCACTGAAGCCTTTGAGATTCCCCACATTGCTAAGAGTAGCTTGAAATCACCGTGTGGTCCGAGAGCTCCTCTTTCATGCGGCCATCTACAACAGCAGCCGGACACGCACCCCTTTCAAAATTTTTCATTAATGTGCTGAACCTGTCTTTTCAGCCATTTTCTTTGTTTCTCACTAGCTATGACATTGTTATTATTATTATTGTTATTAACGATTTATTTAGCACCAACAGTTTACGCAGCGATTTACAATGTAGGGGGGGCAGCACAATTACAGTACAGTTCAATACAGAAGGGACAGGAGGGCCCTGCTCATAGAGCTTACATTCTAAAGGGAGGGGGTGGTGGTACAAAAGGTAATAGACGCGGGGAATGATTTGATGGGGTTGTTAGGTGGGTGTGGAATAGGCTTCCCTGAAATGTGATTACATTGTGATCACATGCTTGCCTGAGGCTTCATTTACAAAACAAGATTTTGGCCTGCTGATGGCACTTGCCACTGCAGCCTAAAAGCTTCTAAATAGTTCTATATTTTTCACAAACAAATACAGTATTAAAAAATAACAAATTCAATAAAAAAAAGAAAAAGTCGAAATATATATATATTTTTCACATTTCTGCCTTTTTCAGCCTATAATAAAATTACAAAACAGGTGTTTTATTAAAACAGTGTACAAAAAAAAAAAAAAAAAAAAAAAAAGCCTTATATGTCATTTAAAATGGTTTAAGGCTGGATTCACACCTATGCATTTTTAGTGCTTTTTGCATTTTGCAGATTTGTACTACAGAACGTGTTCCATAGGAAACCATGTTAAATGGACTGTAGTGCAAATCTGCAAAATGCTAAAAGCACTAAAAATGCATAGGTGTGAATCCAGCCTAAAACAGAACCAGATTAAAGGTCCCTGCAATAGAAGTGCTTTTATACTTACCTATCCAGCAACCCTTGTCTCCAACCTGACTTTGTTACAGCACTGCGGCATACATAAACCTCTTCGCATTTAACATTTCAAGAAGTGTCAGATGCCTGTGACCCATACTCCATGCTTTGGTTCAATCTTACAGCCCCTTCATTACTTCAGGACTTCAAATGTAAGTTAGAGGTTGAAGGAAGAGGTTGAAGGATGGAACCATTGCACACAGGTATCCCACTCTTTCAGCAGAGACTGCAGTGATGGAATGATGGGAAGGTAGACTAGGACCATTGGGAAGGTGAGTTTAACCCCTTGGAGTCTGCCCCTCCCAGCTCTTTAAGGAGTTTCAGATGCTGGGAAGCGGGACAGGGTTTATGATCATGTGGCCGCTGCTATTGGCTGTCATGGCGGTCACATGATTGAAAACCTCCTGATTGCAAGAAGTGCTCTCGGCACATCTGTGTCTGCAAATTGGTACGCAAATATGCAGCCTCTCTGCGCCAAGGTCCACCCCCTGAGAGGCCACATATTTGCATACTGTTGGCACTTAGGAGTTAAAAACAGGGTAACTTTAAAGATGATGTCTGGCCAGCTGACATATTCCTCCCCAATTAATCTTTACATCAAACAGGAATTGCACCACATTCCTGTTCAAATCACATGCTATTCTTTGCAGTACAATTTGAGCCCAATCATTTTGTATAAGCTCAAATTGCACCAAAGGTATTTCAGGTAGCGAAGCATTTGCATGAGTACGAGTACTCATGCAAATGCTTAGCATCGGTGCTTAAGCGGAGTTCAACCCAAAAGAGAAAGCTCTGCTTGTCTGCCTCCTCCCCCCTCCGCTACCACATTTGGTACCTTTTGGGGGGGGGAGCGGGTACCTGGTTTTGACAGGTACCCCCGCTCCTATTTCCGGCTCAGTATTTGTAGCCGCTGACTTTTAATTTTTTCTACAGGAGCTTGGAGCCTGGAGCTACTCTTTACTCTTCCTATTAAAAACGCTAGAGTGTGTTTTTTTTTTTTTAACAAGAGAATGGGTGGGAAGGAGGTCATAGGGATAGATGGGAGCCAGATCTATGCCGATCTCAGAGATTGCATGTAATTCGCACCCGCACTGCAGGTGCTGATCACATGCGATCTTTGAGAAATACGAGTTCAGCCATACAGGTGTATGGCTGAATTCGTATTGGATTCGCACAGAAAATAGTGCAGGAACTTGTTTTTCCCTGCACTAGAATCGGATCGCATGGGTGTTCTCACCTATGCGATCCGATTCCTGTGCGAGTTCACAGTTCGCATTGCGATCTGTGAACTAACCTGTGGGTGTCATTAGCTTTGTTAATGACACCCGCAGCGGTTCACACAAGGCAGTGTGAACTGCCTGCGGGAGAGGAGCGATGTGGGAACCTGCGCTTTAAAAGCGCTGGTTCCTGCATCGCACTAGTGTGAACCCAGGGTAAAACTTTAAAAATTATTCAGGTTTTCAGATTAGTCAGAGAGTTATTATTAAGTTAGCTGACATAGCTAAATTTGGCCTGGGCATCAATGACTTCTGGTTATGAAGGAGTTAACATTATTTGTAACTTTTTCTACCATCACTATACACAACATACAGCATAACATTTCTGAAGCCTTGATTATGCAGCAATTGTTAAACAGAATAGGAATGTGTTGTCTCTGTTCTCCAGTTCTAAAAGCTTTATTCAAAAGTATATTTTTAGCACATTAGGACACTTCAGCACAATTTGCAATTCAATAACGCATAAAAATATACCTTCCTCACAGATTGCAGACAACTTTACATAGCTTTATTAAATTTCTCTACAAGTGTTTCTCCTTGTTCCTTTTTCTTTATATCCATATTCTCTCCCAATTTTGAATATAAGTGCTGTAAAATGTAACAAAGTCATTGTGAATGAAGTGTGCAAGCAGTATTAATAATACTTTTGCTGGAAAATGTGTGTTTTTACAGCTTTATGTAAATTGGTGTTGGTCAAGCTGTTACATTTTTGTGGGCCTTAAAGCAAACTCATATTCAACATAGTTATTCTTTACTAGTTTGGTAGAGTGGACAGCTCCTTGTCTTTACTGTTTTCCTATCAAGTGTCCTGAAAACATCTAAACTGGAGGATTCTCAACCTGTGGCCCTTGGAGCCCTGTGATGTGATCCTCGACATCAAACCAGGGAAGCACATGCCCATGCTCTGGAATGGTGGGTTATCAAGCCTAGATCACGATCAATGGGTTGGCGACCCACCATCCTAGAGCATCAGAGTGCATGGAGCTGGCAGCGGAGGGAGCAGGAGCCGCTTAAGCAGATGCTTCCTCTTTAGTACCAGCGCTCCTGTCCCAGACAGAGTGATACCAAGTGCACTACACCTGGAACCTTTCTAGAATATCAGAGAGTGATGCCAGAACAAGAAGAAGAGGAAAAGTTTAGTGTATTAAACATTGCATACACTGCACTTTTGCAATGGGCATATTAGCCCTTATAAAAGGGGGGTTATTAGACTGCTTTCACAGTGATCTGTGGGTGCAAGAGAATGCACCTGCGGCTTTCCTGCCAGTTAGCTGCACTAAGCCATAGACTTCTATTGTATCCTGTGGGTTTTGTGTGCTTTCTGAAAGTGCACCACACCCACAAGATGAATTAGAAGTCTATAGCTCAGTGCAGCTAACCTGCAGAAAAGCAACAGGTACACTGTGCTGCACCCGCGGTGCAAGTAAACAGCGACGCATCAGTGTAAAAGCAACCTTATAGGGAGCTCAGGACACTTTGGGCTCATTTACATTTGTGGTTTGGGGGGCAATAAAACCCCATAGTTCACTGTGGCCCACAACTGGTTATCAAATCACTTAAATGGCCCTCGCTCTTCAAAAGGTTGAGCACCCCTGATCTAAACGCAGGGTGCTATAGTATGCAGATCCCTGGCCGCCAGTCATAATGTCAGGCACCATTGTAATTGTGAACCAGCTCTACACGATTAGTAGCATCTGAGAGTTCAGAGTAAAACTGAGAATTCAAGCAGTTTATAGAAACATTGGGGGGGATTTACTAAAACTGGATAGTGCAAAATCTGGTGCAGCTCTGCATAGAAACCAATCAGTTTCCAGTTTTAATTGTCCAAGCTTAATTGAACAAGCTGAATTTAGAAGCTGATTGGCTACCATGCACAACTGCACCAGATTTTGCACTCTCTAGTTTTAGTAAAACAAACCCTTAGGCCTCTTTCACACGGGCACCTCCATTGGATGGACTTCGCTTTCTCAGCGGGGGATCACTCTGCTGCTGCGAATGACAAGTCTGTCTCCGCTCACTGTGCTGAGTGGAGAAAGACCCAGTCCAGCTCTCCTCTATGGGGGGATCGGGTGAAAATGGACAGTCTGTGCATTTTCATCTGATCAAGTCTGCCAGACGGATGGAAAATAGGACCAGGACGAGATCGGATCGTAGCTGATGTCAGCGGACATGTCACCACTGACATCCGATGCTCCATTAACCACTTCCTGCTTCCCGCCCGCCGCATGCAGAATGACGGCCGGGAAGTGGCTCTGTTTTCCTGATTGGGCGTCAAATGACGTCCAGCAGGATAGTATGCCGGCGCGCGCCCATGGGGGCACGCAGCACGGCAAACACGAGTGCGGCGTGTCAGTCTGACATGCCGCATCTCTGATTGTGATAAGGAGCCTCTGTCAGAGGCTTCTTACCACTTGATCAGCTGTGACCATGTGTCAGAGAGCTCACGGTGCTGGCTGCCCTGAGGCGCGCTGGTGCGCGCCGCTGCGCATTGGCGCACATGTTCCCGTGCGTGCTGCTGTGCGCACCCCTGCAGGCGCTGGTCCATGTACTGGCGTGTGTGCATGCGCGGGTGTGCACGCCGTTTGGTGCCAATCAGCCTATTTAGGTTTGTCATGCACTCTGCTCGGTGCTGCCTGATCAACAGCTCCCTGTGCCTTAGTTCCCATTGCCTGTCTTGTGTTCCTGTGTACCTGATCTCCCTATGACCTGGATTGCCTTTGGATTCTCCTGCTTGCTTCCTGTACTTGACCTCGGCCTGTTTGACTCCGCTTCTGCCTGCTCCTACTGTACCTTTGCTGCCAGCCTGTTGTCGAACCCTGCTTGTGCCCTGACCTGCCTGCCTTGCTCCTGCTAAGCATCTGTTGGCCTGTGTTCCCGACTACTGACCTGCTGCTTGAAGATCATCTCTCATCCAGTACTTGGATCCCTTCAGCAGGCTCTCATACCACTCAGCACTCCTGTGCCTCCTGTCTGCTCTACCAGGGGCCGTGAGTCGGATACATAAAGGGAGTCTACCCTCTGCCCAAGCGGACTCATCAGTCTGGTAAGTGGAAGTCTGCCAAAATGTGGCGTCGCACCGATTCGAACGGTGCCATTGCCGCAATCGCCACCGATTTGGCATGCGATGTAACATGTCAAATCGCATGCCAAATCGCTCCAATGTGAACCAGGGCTTAAAAGGTGAAAATAAAATGGTTAGAGGGATCTGTTATTTATTGAGGCTCCAAAATAAACCGACTTTCTCATTTTATTATCCCCAGAATACATACAGAGAATCATACAATTCATTAGTCACATTAGTCTGCATATAAGAAAGCTCTGCATGTAAATATTCAGGTAAGTAAATTTTTTTAAAGCAGCAGTTCTTCCGATTTGATCATCATTAGTTGATGATCATTTACATGCAAGCAGATAGGTAATTTGTCTACTTTTGATGTGGGATTGTAGTAATTTGTGTTTCAAGATATTTACTCTGGCTATAAAAAAAACAGAAAGTAAACCTCTGTAGTAGGGATGAGCTTCGAGTTCGAGTCGAACGTGACTTCAACTCGAACATCGGCTGTTCGATCTTTCAAAGAAGATAGAACACTATGGGCCGTTTGTGCCAAATTCGAGTGGTGCGTCACGGCCCATAATGCGCTGCATCATCGCAGTGGTTTGCTGGCTGATGATTGGCCAAGCATGCACTATGACCCGCATGCTTTGGCCAATCACAGCGCCATAAGCAAACAGAGCCATAATTGGCCAAAGGCAGGGTGCCTTTGGCCAATTATGGCTCAGGGGGTTAGGTACACGCCCCACACTATATAAGGCCACCTGCATGTCGGCCCTGTGTAGTGTGTTGCTGCCGTTATAGAGTGATAGATAGAGAGAGAGTGTGTCATTTCATTTACTTTGAGCAGGCAGTTTATTCAGTTAGGTAGATCTCACTGCAGACCGTTCCTGCTGTACTATTTCTAATCTACTTCAGGCAGGCATTTGATCCAGTTTAGCTAGATCTCACTGCAGACCGTTCCTGCTGTACTATTTGTAATCTACTTCAGGCAGGCAGTTGATCCAGTTTAGCTAGATCTCACTGCAGACCGTTCCTGTTGTTCTGTTCCTAATATACTACAGGCAGGCAGTTCATTCAGTTAGCTGCAGTATATTCAGTACTGTATCCAGTTTAGCTAGATCTCGCTGTAGACTGTTCCTGTTGTTCTCTTCCTAATATACACCAGGCAGGCAATTCATTCAGTTAGCTGCAGTATATATTGAGTACTGTATCCTGTGCAGCTAGATCTCACTGCAGACCGTTCCTGTTGTTCTGTTCCTAATATACTACAGGCAGGCAGTTCATTCAGTTAGCTGCAGTATATTCAGTACTGTATCCTGTGCAGCTAGATCTCGCTGCAGACCGTTCCTGTTCCTGTTGTTCTGGTCCTAATATACTAAAGGCAGGCAGTTCATTCAGTTAGCTGCAGTATATTCAGTACTGTATCCAGTTTAGTTAGATCTCGCTGTAGACTGTTCCTGTTGTTCTCTTCCTAATATACTACAGGCAGGCAATTCATTCAGTTAGCTGCAGTATATATTGAGTACTGTATCCTGTGCAGCTAGATCTCGTTGCAGACCGTTCCTGTTGTTCTCTTCCTAATATACTACAGGCAGGCAGTTGATTCAGCTAGCTGCAGTATATTCAGAATCAGTATATATATACATCCCAGCTTTGTGCAGCTACATCTCACTGCAGGCGATTCCTGGTGTACCTATTCAAATACATTACAATTAAATCAAATACAGTATGTCTGGAAGAACAACAAGGAGAGGCAGACGCTCACAGGCCACTAAAAGAGGACAAGCAGGCTCTGTGTCTGCAGCCAACATTGCTGGTCGTGGACACAGTGTATCCTCAGCCCGTGGCCGTGGGGCATGCTTGTCCTTTTTTTCGGCAGCTGACAACATGCAGAAGAGTTGGTAGAGTGGATGACCAAGCCGTCCTCATCCTCCTCATCCTCTGTGACCCAGGCTCAGAGTACTTTGGCTGCCAATGCAGCTGCCAAAGCGGCCTCTCTCATCGGCTCAACGTCATCAGTCACTCCTTCCCTAGCCCCACCATCATGCCCTGAGGAGTCCCCCGAACTGTTCAACCACAGTGTTGGGTACATGCTGCAGGAGGATGCGCAGCGTTTTGAAGGCTCCGATGATGGTACCCAGATTGAGGAACGCAGTAACGTGAGCCCAGGGAGAGGGGGTGCCCAAGAAGGACAACAAACTGTCAGTCATGTTCCCCCAGCTGCAGCATACTGCCAAGTTTGTTCCAGTGACGAGGAAGGGGAAGGGATGATGAGGTCACTGACTCTACGTGGGTGCCTGATAGGAGAGAGGAGGATGAGGAGGAGGCACATCTCCAACGAGGCAGGATGCCCTTCAGGGGCCAGCTTAAAGGCAGCCATCCAACTGCATCACACCGCAGAACTCCGCATGTGCAGGGCGCTGCTGACTCCACGCGTTTTTCCAAAAGTTCTTTGGTGCGGGCCTTTTTTGAAACGTGTGCAGCAGAACGCACCGTTGCTCTTTGCAACATATGTCTGAAGCGTATCAAGCGTGGCCAAAACAGCAGCTGCTTGGGCACCACATGCTTGACCAGACATATGTCGAACTCCCGTTGGCAAGCGTACTTAAAAGACCCACACCAAAGAACAAGGCAGACCTCTCCTTGCTCCTCATTAGCTGGGATCTCCAACCCCACTATACCTTCAGTTCTCTCAGAAACCTGCACTGAAAGGAATGAAGGTGTAGAATTAGGTTTGCCAAGTACTTGTGGGCCATCTGCTATCGCTACACCAACGTCCGTTTGTAGCAGGCAAATTTCCCTACCCCAGTTGCTAAACCGGTGAAAGAAATTTGGTCCCAGCCATCCACATGCCCAGCAGCTGAATGCTAGCTTGGCTAAATTGCTAGCACTCCAACTGCTACCTTTTCAGCTGGTAGACTCTGCCCCCTTTCGTGAATTTGTGGAATGTGAGGTACCTCAGTGACAGGTTCCCAAACGCCACTTTTTTTCACGGAAGGCGATTCCGGCTCTCTACCGGCATGTGGAAGGCAATGTCTTGGCCTCGCTGGACAGGCTGGTCAGCGGTAAGGTGCATATTACCGCTGATTCATGGTCCAGCAGGCATGGACAGGGACGTTACCTATCTTTCACGGCGCACTGGGTGATCCTGCTGGCAGCTGGGAAGGATGCAGGACAGGGTGCAGTATTGTTGGAGCTTGTTACGCCACCACACCTCTAAAATGCTACTAGTGGTGATTCTGACACACCTCTCTCCTCTATCCCCTCCTCTTCTTCCTCCATGGCCTCTTCCTCTATAGATTTGTCCTCTGAACCAGCGGTGCTCCATAGGCGTTCAAGGGGCTACGCAAGCACTCAGGCAAAAAGATGCCATGTAGTGCTTGAGCTCGTGTGCTTAGGGGACAGGAGGCACACTGGGACAGAGATTCTGTCAGCTCTGAAGGGGCAGGCTCAGAGGTGGTTGACCCCACACCAGCTTCAGGCAGGAATGGTGGTTTGCGACAATGGCACCAACCTCTTCTCCGCCCTCCGACAGGGACACTTCACCCATGTACCCTGTTTGGCTCATGTCCTTAATTTGGTGGTGCAGCGGTTCTTGTGCAGGTACCCGGGCTTACAGGATCTCCTGAGGCAGGCCAGGAAAGTCTGTGTGCATTTCAGCCGGTCATATAATGCCAGTGCTCGGCTGGCTGACCTCCAAAAGGAATACAACCTGCCCAAGAACCGCCTAATCTGTGACATGCCCACCAGATGGAACTCAACGTTGGCCATGCTGCAGCGGCTGCACACGCAGCAGAGGGCCATCAATGAGTACCTGTGCGACTATGACACCAGGACAGGGTCAGGGGAGCTTGGCTTTTTTTTGCCACGCCAGTGGCTCATGATCAAGGATGAATGCACTGTCCAGTCACCATTTGAGGAGGCCACGAGGATGGTGAGCAGTGAGAGTGCATGCATCAGTGATACTGTCCCTCTTGTCTACCTGTTGGAGCACACTGTCAGAAACCATGAACCATCATCCAATCTGGAAAAAATATTACCAACAAGTGGATTGACTGCATCTTCTGAATTCATGGACTTCGCCTACTGTCAGAAACCATGAACCAGACCGAGACAGAAGTACAGTTAAATCACACTTGTTTATTAATAAAAATAAAAAGGTATTATGCGTAGTCAAAGCATAGCCAGAGTCCAGTAACCGGATCGAGTAGTCAGCTAAGCCAGAGTTCAGTAACCAGATCGGGTAATCAGCCAGGCCAGAAGTCAGGGATCCAAGTCGAGGAACAGCAAGCAGGATAAGGAGCCAGAAGGGATGTCAGCAAGCCAGTCTTTAAACAGGAACGCAGGAGATGGTTTCTTGTGATGTGACCAAGGCAAAGGCAGGAAAGAAGTGAGCTGGATGTCTTTAAGTAGGCGGGACTGACGAGCAGATCCACAACAGCTGGTTAACTGTGGAGAGAGAAGAGAGATGGCAATTAGCCGACAGCTGAGCGGCCAGCTCAGAGAAGGAAGGGCTTAGCCAGCCCTGACAGTACCCCCTCCTCAACGACCCCTCCCCCTTGGAGGACCACTGGGCTTGAGGGGAAAACGTCTATGGAAATCACGGAGGAGGGCAGGGGCATGTACGTCCGAGGATGAGACCCAGGAGCGTTCCTTCTGGACCATAACCCTTCCAATGCACCAGGTACTGTATGCGCCCACGGAACCTACGGGAGTCAAAAATGGATTGTACCTCATACTCCTCATGGTTCTCAACCTGTATAGGGTGAGGACATGGCACCGAGGTGGTAAAGCGGTTGCAGACCAACGGTTTCAATAACCAGCTACCAAGCACCTGATGCTGATGTAACCAAATAATTTTTTTTATGAATGTGAGATCCCTTCAAGACTGCCTATGCTGATGCTGAGTGACTATCCTATTCCTCCTTAATGTTCATGTTGATAGCTTGTAAGAACATTTTTGGTTCTGGGCACCACCACCAGTGGCTAAGGCCCAATTTTTCTGCCCCTGTTTAACAGGGGCGTGTAATTACAATTTTTGCTGTAATATTTTGCAGCAGGGCTTGTTCCTGCGCTCAACTAGAGTAACTGTGAGGGCTTACAGTGTTGTGGCAACACCACCACCAAAGGCCCAATTTTTCCGACCCTTTTCAAACGAGGGCATGTAATTACAATTCTTGATATAATATTTCACAGCAAGGCCCGTTCCAGCGCCCACCAAGAGTAACTGTGAGGGCTTACAGTGTTCTGGTACCACCTAAGGCCCAAATTTCTACAGACTATATGGGGCAGGGCCCTACTTTCAAACATCCAACTTACAAACGACTCCTACTTACAAACGGAGGGAGACACAGGAAGTGAGAGGAAATCTACCCCTAGGAAGGGAAATTCTCTCCTGTAAGAGTTAATATGGGAAAAAAGTGTCTCCTCCACTGATGCTTTATCACCAATCCTTGTTTCCCTAAAAAAATTTCAAAATCCAATTGTTATTGGGACAGAAAGTGAGGTGAAATCTTCTGAATAGGGGCACAGACAGGAAAACAAATGTTACAGGGGTGATGATAACCCTTCCCTATGTTTTCCAAAAAGCTTAAAAATAGATTTTTTGGCTGGAGCTACACTTACAAACAGATTCAACTTAAGAACAAACCTACAGTCCCTGTCTTTCTTGGGACTGTCTGTATACTGCTGTATAGGGCCCGGGGGCCCCACACCTTTTCTTTTTTTAATTTGGGTGCGGGGTTCCTCTTAATATCCATACAAGACCCAAAGGGCCTGGTAATGGGCTGGGGGGTTACCCATGCCGTTTTTCTTACTAATTTTCATCTATATTGCCGGGACCCGACATTACATTACAGCCGCAAGCAGTTTTAAATGACTTTTATTCCTTTAGAAATGTCATTTTGTGCAGGGACTGTTCTAAACACAGGAAACACACACCACTTTACAGGCATACCATAGACACCCCCCAGGTACGATATTTAAAGGAATACTTCACTTTTATTTTTTCACTTTAAGCACCATTAAAATCACTGCTCCCAAAAAAAGGTCCTTTTATAAAACTTTTTTTTGCATTGATACATGTCCCCGGGGCAGGACCCGGGTCCCCAAACCCTTTTTAGGAAAATACCTTGCATATTAGCCTTTAAAATTAGCACTTTTGATTTCTCACGTTCGAGTCCTATAGACTTTAACAATGTTCGAAAGTTTGCGCGAACTTTCGGTCAGTTCGCATGTTCTGGATGCGAACCGAACCGGGGGGTGTTCGGCTCATCCCTACTCTGTAGTAGTTATAAGTCTAATTTAACAAACCTTGCCAGCTACCACTCCTAAAAATAACTCCTATATAGACAGTTGCTAGCATTGATCACGTCCCATATGCTCGTGCTTAGAAAATATGTTTATATAAAATGCTGCGCTATCTTAATATTGTAAACAATATATATGCAGTAGTAAATGAAGTGACAATAGTGAGATGTGGTTCTATAGTACACACTACATGAATAAAATAATAATAAAACTTGTGAATCAAAACAACTTAATTAAACCATACAATCCATTATTAACACAATAAACAAAGCATATAAATAAAACACCAAAAGTGACAACGGTGAAAATAAAGTGCTATAGTGCGTGGGTATAATATACTGACAATAAATCTTGTGTATCAATATAACATGGTTAAAAAATAAAAAAAGTCCATTTCAAATAAAGTTTTTCTTGTCACGGTGATCCAAATGTGTTCACGTGTCAACACACTGGTACTCCCCCCCCTTTGTGAATCCGCTCACCTTAGAGCGTGTGACCTCACAATTAAGTTCAGTCAAAACATGCATGTGAACCACCTCTGGGTTCTGTGAAAACTGTGGGATTCTGGGCTGCCCAATAGCGCTGTCTCCACATGCATAAAATATATAAAGAGGCTGGATAGTGTAATACCGTTTTGTATAAAAATATTTATTAAACAATAACCCCTCTGTCAGAGGGTTAACACAGTCAGAGCCGGTCAGTATCGGCGCGTCCCGGTGCGCCTGCGCAGTAGAGCTACACATCAGCACGTACGGGCACACGATCGGCGGGTACGAGCGCGTGACCCGAACGGGTTAGCACACGTGGGCACACGAACGCATGCACGTACAGCGGGACGTCCCCTTGGCGGGCTTATATAAAGGCAGCTATGCCTTGTGCTCATTGCTGGTTTGTCTTCTCAGCTTCCAGTGTTCCCGTTTATCCTCTGCATACCTGTTCCTGCCTATAGTGACCCGGACCGTTTGACTACTCTGCTAATCCTCTCTCCAGTGTTTGGCCCTCGGCTTGATTAAGGACTTCTCTGCTTATCTTCTCTCCAGTGTTTGACCCCCGGCTTGATTAACAACTCTTCTGCTGATCCTCTCTCCAGTGTTTGACCCTCGGCCTGCTAAACGGATTTGTCTTGCTTAAACCTGTGCTTGCTACTACGATTACCTGGTGTTTGACCCTCGGCCTGCTTAAAGGACTTGCCTTGCTTAAACCTGTGCTTGCTACTACGATTACCCGGTGTTTGACCCTCGGCCTGCTAAAGGATTTGTCTTGCTTAACCCTGTGCTTCTCCTCAGCTCTGTTCCTGGTTCCAGGTCAAGTGTTGGAGTCCCTGCCAGTCTTCTCTCCAGCTTAGCAACCAGTCCATGCTACACGGGTTCTACATGTCTAGTGACACCTTGGTGACCTGCACACTTGCTGATAACCCGTGCCTCTCCGTGCCTGATACCCTCTGTACCACCTTCAGGGGTATCTCGCACCTAGTTGCTAGGGGAGCCGCTCTCAGCATTCCGGCCTTGGTGAGTACCTGACAGTACAAACCAGCCATGTCAGAGGCCGACAGAGCCGGCTCTCCCCTCGAGGCCCTCTGCCAGCATGTTACAGCCCTTACACAGGCTGTCCAGAGACTGCAGGATGGATACTTCCAAATTGAGGGTCGCCTTCAACACCTAACAACTTCCTCAGCTCCCCCGGAAGCACCTTTAGCTTCACCCAGTGGGATTTCTTCTTCCCAAAGCCAAGTCAACCCAGTCATGATGACCATCCCTGAACCTAGGGTTCCCATTCCAGAACGGTTTTCCGGAATTCGAAAGAAATTCAGAGCTTTCAAAAATGCTTGTCAGCTTTACTTGGCCCTTCAACCCAGGACTTTCCATTCCGAAGCTGTAAAAGTGGGGTTTGTCATTTCGCTTTTATCAGAAGAACCTCAAGCCTGGGCCCATAACCTTTTAGAACAGAAAAGCTCCCTGTTGGATACGGTAGAAACTTTTTTCAACGCTATGGCACAGCTGTATGACGACCCACAACGCACTGCTACAGCTGAGTCCATCTTACACACCCTGACCCAGGGAAAGAGACCAGTGGAAGACTACACCGTTGAATTCCGGAAATGGTCTGGGGACACCAACTGGAATGAGACTGCTCTAAAATACCAGTATCGCCAAGGTCTATCGGAAAACTTAAAAGATGAATTGGCTCGGATGGATACTCCTTCCTCCCTGGAAGAATTAATACAACTAGCAATTAAGCTTGACAGACGCCTGCGTGAACGCCGCTCTGAACGCTTCCAGTCCTCACAACCAACCTGGATGTTACCTCGCATTCCTCCTGTTCCAGCACCTTCTGCCGTACCTTCCTCTTCCTCAAGACCATGAACCTATGCAGTTGGGATTGGTACGTTCTCCACTCACCCCTGATGAAAGACTCCGCCGGCGCCAAGACAACCTTTGCCTTTATTGTGGGGAAGCCGGTCATTTCTTACGCAACTGCCCGTGAGACCCAGTAAGGGCCAGCAACAGTACACTGCGAACTTTCAAGTTACCGGCTCTACCCAATATCACTTTGTCCTTCCGGTCTCATTACAGGTGGCGGAAGAGGAGGCTCGGCTGCTGGCCATCATTGACTCCGGAGCATGCAGTTGTTTCCTGGATGCATCTCTGGCTCACACCCTGCATATTCCCCTCCAAGACAAGAAGCAACCTCTGCAGATACATCTAGCCGACGGATCCCTACCATGTTCGGGACTTGTTACTCAAGAAACCAAACCTATTCTCACCTCCACAGACTCTGGCCACCAAGAATTCCTTTGCTTTAACATCATCAGCTCACCTATGTTTCCTGTTATCCTGGGTTTCCCCTGGTTACAAGCTCATGACCCTCAAATCAGTTGGTCCAAGAAAGAAATCCTCTTCTCATCTATGTACTGCTCTCAACATTGTTTTGTGCCTACCACCAGCACACCGGCCTCCTGCTTGGCCCTTCAGCCAATACCAGATAATCTTCAGCATGTCCCTGCAGTATACCATGAATTTCTGGACATTTTTGATAAAAAAAAGGCCGACAGCTTACCACCTCATCGCTCCTATCATTGTCCCATTGACCTTTTACCTGGATCCGAGATTCCTTTTGGTCGCATATTTCCACTATCTGAGACTGAGTTGGAAGCGCTTCGTTCCTATATTGACTAAAACCTGGAGAAGAAGTTCATCCGCCCTTCCTCTTCTCCAGCTGGGGCGGGTATCTTTTTTGTCGAAAAAAAGGATGGATCTTTAAGGCCCTGTGTAGACTATAGAGAACTTAATAAGATCACTGTGAAGAATAGATACCCGTTGCCTCTCATCTCTGAACTATTCCAGCGCTTCAGAACTGCCCAAGTGTTTACCAAACTAGACCTACGGGGAGCATACAATCTCGTTCGGATACGTGCCGGGGATGAGTGGGAAAACAGCCTTTAGATCCAGGTTTGGGCACTTTGAATATCTTGTGATGCCTTTTGGACTCTGCATCGCCCCGGCCACGTTCCAACACCTAGTCAATGACATTTTCCGTGAGTACCTAGATAACTTTGTGATTGCATATCTTGATGATATTTTGATTTTCTCCACCTCACTAGAAGTACATCGCACCCATGTAAAGAAGGTACTCTTGGTTCTCAGGAAACATGGCCTATTCTTAAAAGGGGAGAAATGTGAACTTGAAAAGACCACCATCCAGTTCCTTGGGTTCATCATCTCCACAAGAGGGGTTGCAATGGACCCACAAAAGGTTAGAACCATCCAGGAGTGGCCAGCTCCTTCAGATAAAAAGGGAATCCAGCGGTTTGTTGGTCCATTAGAGGATTCTCTTCAATCATTTCTCCCATTACTCGACTCACCCCCCAGCAAGCCAAGTTTCAATGGCCCCAAGAAGCCTTTAATAAATTGAAAGATCTTTTTACATCGGCTCCTATTCTACAACACCCAGATCCAGCTTTATCATATGTACTGGAAGTAGATGCCTCCGAATCAGCGACAGGTGCAATCCTGTCCCAACGGAGCGGTCCGAAGGCCCTTCTTCATCCAGTTGCCTTTGCTTCTCACAAGTTAAGCCCACCTGAAAGGAACTATGACGTCGGTGACCGAGAACTACTGGCTATAAAATTTGCTCTGGAGGAGTGGAGGTACTTGCTGGAGGGTGTGTCCCAACCCATAATGATCTTTACTGATCATAGGAACCTGGAATATCTCCGAACGGCCAAGCGACTCCGACCTCGACAAGCCCGATGGGCATTATTTTTCTCCAGATTTAATTTTCATATCTCCTACCGACCGGGTTCCAAGAATGAAAAAGCGGATGCACTCTCCCGAATGTTTCCAGAAGTCAATGAGGCAACTGAGCCTGGGACTATCTTATCCCCACATAACTTCCTTCTTATCCAGCCTGATCTCAAAACTGCCATTAAAGAGGCATCCAGTCAATGCACAGAACCTGAAGTACCCTCATTAAGGAAGAGGGATGGCATACTGTGGGCCCAAAATAAAATATTTGTTCCTTCTCCAGTGAGACTGCAAGTATTACAGAACTTCCATGACCATAAGTTGGCAGGGCACTTTGGAATCCGGAAAACCTCAGAATTAGTTCATCGCTCCTACTGGTGGCCGGGTTGGAGTCAGGACTGTAAAAACTATGTCCAATCCTGTATTACGTGTCAACGTAACAAAGGGTCGAACACTAAGGCTTGGTGGCTCCTGAGACCTTTGCCTGTCCCTGAACGTCCATGGAAGGAGGTCTCTATGGACTTCATTGTAGAACTTCCCCCCTCTGAAAAATTTACTACCATCTTAGTGGTGGTTGACCGCCTCTCTAAGATGGCACACTTCCTGCCCATGATGGGCACTCCTTCTGCTCTGGCTACAGCAAATATTTTTATCAAAGAAATCGTGAGGCTTCATGGTGTTCCCCACAAATATCGTATCAGACAGAGGTATCCAATTTACCTCAAAATTTTGGAAGGACCTCTGCAGATCCCTTGAAATAAAGACCTCTCTCTCCTCAGCATACCACCCGCAAAGCAACGGTCAAACAGAAAGAACAAATCAAACTCTGGAACTATATCTCCGTTGCTTCTGCTCTGGTTCCCAAGATAACTGGTCCACCCTCCTTCCGTGTGCAGAATTTGCTTACAACAATTCCACTCATTCCGCCATCAACCAAACACCTTTTTGGGCTAATTACGGCTTCCATCCCTCCTTCTTGCCAGATTCCTTCCCTGAAGTGTCAACCCCTGCAGTACAAGACCGGATTAACTTTATCCAAACCAATTTTTTACAGATCCAGGAAACCATGAAAAAGGCCCAAGACAGTTACGAGAAGTACTATAACAGAGGGAGAAGACCAAACCCAAGTTTCAAGATTGAGGACAAGGTATGGCTATCTGCTATTAATCTTAGACTGCCCTGTCCATCCCGCAAACTAGGTCCAAGGTTCATTGGCCCTTTTGAAATTAAGAAAGTGGTGAACCCCGTAGCTTTTGAATTAGCCCTTCCGGTCACATATAAGATACATCTGGTATTCCATGCATCTTTATTGAAGCCAGTGGTCCCTAGCCCTTTTTCTGGAAGAATGGAACCACCACCTCCTCCAATTGAAATTGAAGGTGAAATGGAGTATGAAGTGGAGGCAATAATGGACTGTAGAAAAAGGGGGGGACAGATCCAATATCTTGTTAAATGGAAAGGATACCCTCCAGAAGATAACTCCTGGGAACCGTCCAGCAACTTACACGCCCCTCATTTAATACGTAATTTTCACAGGATACAAAGAGGAATCTTGCCCAGATTGGGCATCTGGAGGCTGCCCCTTGGGAGGGGGCACTGTCAGAGGGTTAACACAGTCAGAGCCTGTCAGTATCGGCGCGTCCCGGTGCGCCTGCGCAGTAGAGCTACACATCAGCACGTACGGGCACACGATCGGCGGGTACGAGCGCGTGACCCGAACGGGTTAGCACACGTGGGCACACGAACGCATGCACGTACAGCGGGACGTCCCCGTTGGCGGGCCTATATAAAGGCAGCTATGCTTTGCGCTCATTGCTGGTTTGTCTTCTCAGCTTCCAGTGTTCCCGTTTATTCTCTGCATACCTGTTCCTGCCTATAGTGACCCGGACCGTTTGACTACTCTGCTTATCCTCTCTCCAGTGTTTGACCCTCGGCTTGATTAAGGACTTCTCTGCTTATCTTCTCTCCAGTGTTTGACCCCCCGCTTGATTAACAACTCTTCTGCTGATCCTCTCTCCAGTGTTTGACCCTCGGCCTGCTAAACGGACTTGTCTTGCTTAAACCTGTGCTTGCTACTACGATTACCTGGTGTTTGACCCTCGGCCTGCTTAAAGGACTTGCCTTGCTTAAACCTGTGCTTGCTACTATGATTACCCAGTGTTTGACCCTCGGCCTGCTAAAGGACTTGTCTTGCTTAACCCTGTGCTTCTCCTCAGCTCTGTTCCTGGTTCCAGGTCAAGTGTTGGAGTCCCTGCCAGTCTTCTCTCCAGCTTAGCAACCAGTCCATGCTACACGGGTTCTACACGTCTAGTGACACCTTGGTGACCTGCACACCTGCTGGCAACCCATGCCTCTCTGTGCCTGATACCCTCTGTACCACCTTAAGGGGTATCTTGCACCTAGTTGCTAGGGGAGCCGCTCTCAGCATTCCGGCCTTGGTGAGTACCTGACACCCCCCCAGGGTACTCACATTTTTCAGGTGCTGTAGTGCTCCACCCTGTACACAGCAAAACCAGCTGAGATCGTAAGTCCCTCCGTCTTGAGACAGCCAGCTGTCTCCTGTGCCGTCCCCTCCCCAACGCGTGTCGATACAGGGATATTACGCATCTTCCTCAGGGGGATTAGTAAGTAGTAAATAGTACACACACAGACACACTAGTACTGCACCTGTTTCAGGATTAGCCTGTCATTACACATTATCATTGGTAACAGTAGTATGATACAATGACTATAAAAAGGAACCTGTGTGTCTACTTTTGCATTTTGGTGTTTGTGATAATTAACCTTCTATGTCAAAGTGCACTGCAAAATGTGCAAGTTATCAAATAGGAAATGTCACAAAGAATATTGGGGGTTATTTACAAAAGGCAAATCCACTTTGCACTACAAGTGCACTGCAAGTGCAGTTGCTGTAGATTTGAGGGGGACAGCACCCTCTCCACTCCCCCCCCTCCCCAGGGAGGACAGAGCAAACAGAAGAACACAGTCATCGGAGTCTTTTCCAAGGTAAGATAACAGGCTGGATAACAGATGACATTCTTCTCCTGTGAGTCCCTATTTTTGTGCCTTCCACACTGTATAAATCTGTGCTGAAAACTTGTCCTGTACCTCAGGAGGACATGTATGGTGAAAGTGAAAGTAAAATTCCTGAATGTGTTAGGAATATAATGGGACTTTTCAGGTAGATGTATTTTACAAAATCATTCTGTTTAATATGTGTGTATGTAGAATATCTCTGTAGCTCTGTAGCACCTGAAAAGTCCCAGTATATTCCTAACATATTCAGGAATTTGAGCAATAACAGCAAAGGATGTGGTTCCATAATACAGCCCAACTCCAGGTTTAAAAAAAATAAAAACCCAATCTTGGTGTGTGTGCGTTTTCAGGAACAGGTAAGTGAAAGACTCTATTCTTTCTGACTATGGGGTGTGACCATAATCAGTAAGACATAAACCGGCACTGTGGGGAACCAGCAAGGAATTCGGTAAAGTTGGGTGCACACACATCAAAATTCAGTTCAGAAGGGAACGGCCAAATATTGATCTCTGTGTAGCCCTCCATGTAGACAGAAGCCAATCATTAGACCACCTTAGTATATTCATGCCATCCCACATACTGACTCCTACCACCTTGACCACTTCAAATCACTGAAGTGGTCATTGTGGTTAGAGTGTTCCTTTAATATCTTCCAGAAGAAGTAAACCTGTGTATACTGATTCCATTTCATTCGATCATCCTCTAGATGTGTTAAATTGGGGGGGGCGTCGCGAGGCGCCGCACCACCTCCCTGAAATTAGTTTGCCACCACCCTGAAATAAGTTTTGTGAGGTTGGGATGTCTGCTTTGGCAGCCCTGTCCTCTCCAGCCTCATTTAATACTGAAGTCAGTAGAGGAAGTTTTCTGCAGAGCTCACTTCCTCTACTGTCTTCTCTGTGCTAGCACTGCGCAATCAGGGCTGCTGCCCTCGATCACTGGTCGGGTCCCAACCTTCAGCTCCTGCAGTGATTCGGGAGGAAGCTTCCATCCCTGCCTGCTGCCGCTACTCAACCTTTGTAGTAGGGTTGTCCCGATACCGATACTAGTATCGGTATCGGCACCGATACCGAGCATTTGCCCAAGTACTTGTACTCGGGCAAATGCTCCCGATGCTTCCCCCGATACCTAGAAGACAGCTGTGATCGGCACGTGGGGGAGTTACAAGATTCTCCCCCAACGGCTTTCACAAGCTTTAGTGACATACAGCTGTGATCGCTCACAGCTGACTGTCACTGCATCCTCCTCCATGCCCCCTCCTTTCCTCTGTGCCTCTCCGCAGTCCCCTGCATTCCTCTCTTATCTGTCCCCTCCGTTCTGCTCTCCTTATCTTTCCCCTCCGTTCTTCCCCTTCGTTCCTCCGTCCCCCTCCTCCTTCCTTTGTGTATGGAGAGAGTCAGCTGACTCTGTCCATTCACATAACTGAAACATTGTAATCTTCTGTGATTACGATGTGTCAGTTTATGAATGGAGAGAAGCTGCTGTGTTCTCTCCATTCATTCTCAGTGCAGCTGACGCTGCAGAGAAAGGGACTGGGGAATCTCTATCCTCTGTCTCTTTCTCTGTCTCAAGGGGGAGATATCAGAGGTCTGTTAAGACCCCTGATATCTCACCAAAGCCCCCCAAAAGGGCTGATTAAAAAAAAAAAAAAACAATAAAGAATAAAAAAATATTATTGGAAAAAATAAAAATTGTAAAAAAAAAACAAAAAAAAAACACACACACATACAACGTTCACCCCCCCCCCCCAAAAAAAAAATAGTAAAAAAAAAAAAACTGTCACGTGACATTAAAAAAAAGTATCGTTAATCGGTATCGGTGAGTACTTGAAAAAAAGTATCGGTACTTGTACTCGGTCCTAAAAAAGTGGTATCGGGACAACCCTACTTTGTAGTATGGAGCTGAGGAGCCCTGAAATTCCTCCTCAGCTCTGTAGGGGAGCTCCCCGGTCCACTGCACTGTGCAGAAAAAAAAAAAACTGCACATATCATGGAGAGCGGTGACGGCAGAAGAAGTGAGGGACCTGTCACAATGAGGGAAAGCTTTGCAGAGACTGAGTTCATTCAGAAAGCAGTGCACTGTGAAAGTGTGTGGGGGAGGGGGGATATGTGGAGAGAGGTAAAGTTTGTGTGTGTTTAGTAGAGGGGAGAGCATTGTACACAGAGGAGAGCCTTGGGGGATTTGTGATAAGAGGGGAGCTGAAAAAGTATGTATGTGGAGGAGGAGGAGGGGGAGGTCAGCAGAGAGGAGAGCTGGGGGGATTTGTGATGAGAGGAGAGCTGGGGGGATTTGTGATGAGAGGGGAGCTGGGGGGGTTTGTACAGAGAGGAGAGCTGGGGGGATTTGTGATGAGAGCAGAGCTGGGGGGATTTGTGGACAGGAGAGCTGGGTGGATTTGTGGAGAGGAGAGCTAGGAGGGGATTTGTGATGAGAGGAGAGCTGGGAGGGGATTTGTGATGAGAGGAGAGCTAGGAGGGGATTTGTGATGAGAGGAGAGCTGGGAGAGGATTTGTGATGAGAGGAGAGCTGGGAGGGGATTTGTGATGAGAGGAGAGCTGGGAGGGGATTTGTGATGAGAGGAGAGCTGGGAGGGGATTTGTGATGAGAGGAGAGCTGGGAGGCGATTTGTGATGAGAGGAGAGCTGGGAGGGGATTTGTGATGAGAGGAGAGCTGGGAGGGGATTTGTGATGAGAGGAGAGCTGGGAGGGTATTTGTGATGAGAGGAGAGCTGGGAGGGGATTTGTGATGAGAGCTGGGGGGGATTTGTGATGAGAGTGGAGCTGGGGGGATTTGTGATGAGAGGAGAGCTGGGGGATTTGTGGAGAGGAGAGCTGGGGGGATTTGTGGAGAGGAGAGCTGGGGGGATTTGTGGAGAGGAGAGCTGGGGGGATTTGTGGAGATGAGAGCTAGGAGGGGATTTGTGATGAGAGGAGAGCTGGGGGGATTTGTGATGAGAGGAGAGCTAGGAGGGGGTTTGTGATGGGAGGAGAGCTAGGAGGGGATTTGTGATGAGAAGAGAGCTGGGAGGGGATTTGTGATGATTGGAGAGCTGGAAGGGGATTTGTGATGAGAGGAGAGCTGGAAGGGGATTTGTGATGAGAGGAGAGCTGGAAGGGGATTTGTGATGAGAGGAGAGCTAGGAGGGGATTTGTGATGAGAGGAGAGCTAGGAGGGGATTTGTGATGAGAGGAGAGCTAGGAGGGGATTTGTGATGAGAGGAGAGCTAGGAAGGGATTTGTGATGAGAGGAGAGCTATGAGGGGATTTGTGATGAGAGGAGAGCTGGGAGAGGATTTGTGATGAGAGGAGAGCTGGAAGGGGATTTGTGATGAGAGGAGAGCTGGAAGGGGATTTGTGATGAGAGGAGAGCTAGGAGGGGATTTGTGATGAGAGGAGAGCTAGGGGGGGATTTGTGATGAGAGGAGAGCTAGGAGGGGATTTGTGATGAGAGGAGAGCTAGGAAGGGATTTGTGATGAGAGGAGAGCTATGAGGGGATTTGTGATGAGAGGAGAGCTAGGAAGGGATTTGTGATGAGAGGAGAGCTATGAGGGGATTTGTGATGAGAGGAGAGCTGGGATGGGATTTGTGATGAGAGGAGAGCTAGGAGGGGATTTGTGATGAGAGAAGAGCTGGGAGGGGATTTGTGATGAGAGGAGAGCTGGGAGGGGATTTGTGATGAGAGCTGGGAGGGGATTTGTGATGAGAGCTGGGGGGGATTTGTGATGAGAGCTGGGGGGGATTTGTGATGAGAGGAGAGCTAGGAGGGTATTTGTGATGAGAGGAGAGCTGGGGGATTTGTGATGAGAGGAGAGCTGGGGGGATTTGTGGAGAGGAGAGCTGGGGGGATTTGTGGAGAGGAGAGCTGGGGGGATTTGTGGAGAGGAGAGCCAGGAGGGGATTTGTGATGAGAGGAGAGCTGGGGGGATTTGTGATGAGAGGAGAGCTAGGAGGGGATTTGTGATGAGAGGAGAGCTAGGAGGGGATTTGTGATGAGAGGAGAGCTGGGGGGGATTTGAGATCAGAGGAGAGCTGGGGGGATTTGTGGAGAGGAGAGCTGGGGGGATTTGTGGAGAGGAGAGCAAGGAGGGGATTTGTGATGAGAGGAGAGCTAGGAGGGGATTTGTGATGAGAGGAGAGCTAGGAGGGGATTTGTGATGAGAGGAGAGCTGGGAGGGGATTTGTGATGAGAGGAGAGCTAGGAGGGGATTTATGATGAGAGGAGAGCTAAGAGGGGATTTGTAATGAGAGGAGATCTGGGGAGATTTGTGATGAGAGGAGAGCTAGGAGGGGATTTGTAATGAAGAGAGCTGAAGGGGATTTTGGAGAATTTGCCTTATGTGATACACAGTTATAAGCCTTAACTCATTACAATTTTTTGGGGCAGCTGTAATTCTCTCCTCTAAGGAAGGTGTGGCTGGGGGTGGGGTTTCGGTGTGGCTGGGGCGGAATTTGGGCGTGGTTGGGGCGGAGAATTGGACAGAGGGTGAGTTCCTGCACCTTTTCCCTGAGACAAAAAAGCCCTGAGTATAACTAAAGGCAAAACTTTTTTAGTTTTGGTTAGGGTGGAGTGGGATTAGAATACCTGTAACCTGTATGTTGGGTGCACATCTAAACTGACTTAAAAGTAATAATGCAACTGAGGAAAGATTGGCAGATGTCTCTGGTAGTGCTTTCTATCTGTTCGTTACCAGCCAAATAGCAAAGTGAAACAGATTACTATGGGGGAGGCTTTCTGGAGAAAAATGCAGCCTCTTTCTCATCAAGTCTGTCCTTCTTCTCCTTTTAACCGGGGTCACCAAAACTCATAGGTAGGTATTTTAGAGCAGTCGTTCTCCACCCTGTCCTCAAGTACCCCCAACAGGCTATATTTTGGGAATTTCTCTTAGATAAAATAGCTGTACAAAATCAAGCCATTGACTCTGATTTAAAGCATCTGTGCAAGATAAAGGAAAACCTGCAAACATGGCCTGTTGTGGATACTTGAGGACAGGGTTTAGAGCCACTGCTATAGAGCATAAGGGTCCTTGGGTTTTTCTAAAAGAAACATATACAGTGCCTTGCAAACGTATTCACCCCCCCTGGCTTCTTACCTATTTTGTTACATTACAGCCTTTAGTTCAATGTTTTTTTTAATCTGAATTATATGTGATGGATCAGAACACAATAGTCTAAGTTGATGAAGTAAAATTAGAAAAATATATACATAAAACCTCATCATATCATAGCCAAATGGAAAGAACATGGCACAACAGCAAACCTGTCAAGAGATGGCCGCACACCAATACTCACGAACCGGGCAAGGAGGGCATTAATCAGAGAGGCAGCACAGAGACCTAAGGTAACCCTGGAGGAGCTGCAGAGTTCCACAGCAGAGACTGGAGTATCTGTACATAGGACGACAATAAGCCGTATGCCCCATAGAGTTGGGCTTTATGGCAGAGCGGCCAGAAGAAAGCAAAAAACAAA
This sequence comes from Lithobates septentrionalis, assembly GCA_037952835.1. Lineage (NCBI taxonomy): Eukaryota > Metazoa > Chordata > Amphibia > Anura > Ranidae > Lithobates > Lithobates septentrionalis. The sequence continues at coordinate 363,090 of JBBDGP010000509.1, forward strand.
ATGGCACGTTTTGAGTTTGTGAAAAGGCATGTGGGAGACTCCCAAAATGTATGGAGGAAGGTGCTCTGGTCTGATAAGACTAAAGTTGAACTTTTTGGCCATCAAAGAAAACGCTATGTCTGGCGCAAACCCAACACATCACATCACCCAAAGAACACCATCCCCACAGTAAAACATGGTGGTGCCAGCATCATGCTGTGGGGATGTTTTTTCAGCAGTCGGGACTGGAAAACTGGTCAGAGTTGAGGGAAAGATGGATGGTGCTAAATACAGGGATATTCTCAAGCAAAACTTCAGTGTGTGATTTGAGGCTAGGACGGAGCTTCACCTTCCAGCAGGACAATGACCCCAAACACACTCCTAAAGCAACTCTTGAGTATTTTAAGGGGAAACATGTAAATGTGTTGGAATGGCCTAATCAAAGCCCAGACCTCAATCCAATAGAAAATCTGTGGTCAGACTTAAAGATTGCTGTTGACAAGCACAAACCATTTAACTTGAAGGAGCTGGAGCAGTTTTGCAAGGAGGGATGGGCAAAAATCCCAGTGGTAAGATGTGGCAAGCTCATAGAGACTTATCCAAAGCAACTTGGAGCTGTGATAGCCGAAAAAGGTGGCACTACAAAGTATTGACTTTAGGGGGGTGAATAGTTGTGCACATTGACTTTTTCTGTTATTTTGTCCTATTTGTTGTTTGCTTCACAATAGAAAAAAACTTCAAAGTTGTGGACATGTTCTGTAAATTAAATGATGCAAATCCTCAAACAATCCATGTTAGTTCCAGGTTGTGAGGCAACAAAACACGAAAAATGCCTAGGGGGGTGAATACTTTTGCAAGGCACTGTAACTGACTAAGACTAGGTTCACACTGCGGGCTCAGCTGCGGGCTTCAGCTGGACTCGCACAATTTCAAACCGGCAATGCAGTCCGACTTCAGGGGGGCAGTGATTTGACAGGCATCTGTGCAGGTTCGTGCACAGATGTACATTCAAATCGCCCCCGAAGTTGCCAAAGTAGTACAGGAACTACATTTGGGAATCGTTGTGGCGCTGCACCAATTCCAACTGTGCTATTGCAGACAATAGTCATGTCAAATCGCATGCCAAATTGGCCCAATGTGAACGTGAGCTAAGGGGCTTGTTCACATTAGCATTTTGGGGAGGGGAGGGATGTTGAGCTGCTCTTAATTTAGAAATGATTACAAGCAATAGGCTCAGTGAACACTACTGTGATGTGCTTTTGATGCGATTTTTAGCTTACTCTATGGAGCCAAATCACTCTGAAATCATACCAAAGTAGCACAGGAACCCTTTGCAAAATTTAATTGCACAGTTACCTTGAGGTGAACAGAAACCATTGAAAATAATGTGATTTCCCTTGTCAGTATGAACCAACACTTATGAAAAATGTTTCTGTGAGGTCATCTATACATTGCTCTATTGCATTGTTATAACTAGTCTATACAATTATGGCTAAATGAAGACAGTGAGGTTGATTTACTAAAAGCAAAAAGAATGTTTTCACTGACTTTGCAAGGGAAGTTGCATTTTGCAAGGGAATTTCTCCAAGAGCTTAGTGAATGATGTGAAGCTCTGATGACTTCCATCATCTAATCACGTGTAAGTAAAAATGCTTTTTTTAAAAAAAAATTTCTTGCATCTGATTGGGTATTCTTTGCAAAGTGGATTATAACGAAGTTTTGAGGAAAATTCCTTTCAAAGTGCAACTTCTTCTGTAAAGTGAACAGCTTATTTGCCTTTAGTAAATAAACCCCATGAGTGCATGGGTACGCATGGGTACCCACATATGAGTGAAAACATATTGTCCAACACTGTGAAGCATGTCTTTGAGAGAATAAAATATTAATCATGCACAGGGCAGGACTTAGGGTGGTGGGGGCCCTTGGGTTTGAGCCACTTTCGGGCCCTACCTTCTATACATTACTTTAAATAGAACAAAATGTTGACTGGTACCGTAGACAGTGTTACATGTTAAAAAAAATGTAATAATCTATTTATATGACCACTGAATGAAGCTTAAAAAATGTGACACTGATGACAGATGACACTAATATGTGGCACTGATGACACGTGGCACTGATGTCAGATGATGCTAAAATGTGGCACTAATGACACGTGGCACTGATGACAGATGGCATTAATACGTGGCACTGATGACAGATGGCACTAATACGTGGCACTGATGACATGTGACACTGATGACAGATGGCACTAATACGTGGCACTGATGACAGATGGCACTAATACGTGGCACCGAAGACACGTGACACTGATAACAGATGGCACATGACACTGACAGGTGGCACTGATGACAGGTGGCACTGATGACAGATGGCACTGATACGTGGCACTGATGACACGTGACACTGACAGGTGGCAATGGGGACAGGTGGCACTGGAGGCAGGTGGCACTGATAGGTGGCACTGGGGACAGATGGCACTGGGGACATTTGGCACTGATAGGTGGCACTGGGGACAGATGGCACTATGTTGTGTAGTGTAACTGTAACTAGTGTGAGTGTTCACTCACTGCTGCAGCACAGAAGCTCCCCCTCCTCACACGCTGTCTCTGTGTGAGGAGGGAGAGCCAGCGATGAGAGTTGATCTCATATGTTTACATATGAGATCACCTCCCATTGGACACTCCGATCGAGTGCTAAATAGCCGCTGTGATTGGCCATTTAGCATGATCTGTGATTAGCTGTGTCCAAGGGACATGGCCAACACAGAACTTCCCCAATGCGTGCCCGCGGTGGCACGAAAAGGGGAAGTAAACAGGAGGACGTCCAGGGACGCCTTCCCGGCAATTGGCGTCCGTGCTGTAGCCGTCTTTCGGCTATATCGCGGGTGCCGCGGGGCCCCCTATTGGGCGGGGCCCATGGGCTTGAGCCTAGTCAAGCCCAATAGTAAGTCCGGCCCTAATCGTGCACAATATACTTATGGATTCTATGTATTTTGAAGTGTGGACCCTGTATCCTAGTGGGGAATTAAGTGTACCTTAGACCGCACTGTGTTTTTTATGAGCCCCCTTACAATTAGCCTAACTGCCTCCTGTTTGGCTACTATAGATCAGTGTTTCTCAACTCCAGTCCTCAAGGCACCCCGACAGGTCATGTTTTCGTCTTCCCACTATTTTGCACAGATAATTTGATCAGTGTCACTGCCTTAGTAATTACCACAGCCATTTCATCTGAGTGAAATCCTAAAAACATGACCAGTTGAGAAACACTGCTATAGATAAACGGCTGGGTGGGACAAGTGCATGTCTTCCCAGAACAGGTGCTCGTGCATACCTCTGGGAGCATGGTTGACACAGTGGATCACTGATTGAGGTACCAAGCCACTGTGAATGGCCCTGGTACCATGTGATCACTATGACCAATCACAGCGATCACATGAACAATAATAAACAATTGCTTTTGTTCATGCTGTTGCTTACTACTACTGTGATCTCTGATTTGTCACAGTGATCACATGGTATAGAGCCAATCCCAGTGGCCCTGTACTCTGTGAACACTATGGTCAATCACAGTAGTAAACAATGGCATCATGCATGATACCAAACACAGAAAGAGAAATTAATGCTTATACAGTGATCATCGCATTCCACGGGAACGCTTATTCTTCCTTTCTCTAGCCTCCTGTACTTTCTGGCCACTAAGATATATTCCCTGCCCACTTGTATAAAGGTGACCATTATAGTACACTGGTTTTGATACAATTGGTTGATTTGTGTGATACACAAGATACAATGGCCAGTATATAATCAGTTCAAAAAGTGAAAAAGCCTCACACTTGTGGTACCCCTATACTCGGGAGGACTAGGAGAATGTGTTATGGGGTGTAATTCAAAGTATGCCCGTGCTGTGTGTTAGAAATATATTACTAATTGACAACTTTGTGTAAAAAAAAAACATTTTAATTTTTCATTCAGTATTTTTCAACAGCTTGTGACAAAAAAATGAAGTCTTCAAAAGACCACCATGCCTCATAGAAAATAACTTAAGGGGTTTGCTTTTCAAATGTGGTCATTTTATGTGTGTTTTGAATTTGTCCTGGTGCACCAGGGCCTTCAAAAATGTGATAGGTATTTAGGAAATGATATCCATAATTTATGCCCCTGGACGTTCTGCTTGAATTTTGGGTCTCTCTATGTGGCTAGGCTGTGAAAAAGTCTCACACATGTGGTATTGCCATACTCAGGAGAAGTAACAGAATGTGTTTTGGGGTGTAATTCTAGTATGCTTATAGTATTGCTTATGATGTGTGTTAGAAATATCCTATTAATTGATAACTTTGTGTAAAAAAAAAAAAAATCACGTTCTTTTCCGCATGTTTTAGAAAACTTGTGTCAAAAAATTACATTTTTTAAAAGACTCATTATGCCTTTAAGAAAGTTTTCTTTCCAAACTGGCACCTGGTACTTCAGGGTCTCATGAAATATGAAAAGTAGGGATAAGCCCGAAGTTCGAGTCGAACGTAAGTTGGACTTGAACATCAGGTGTTCGCGTGTTCGCCAAAAAGCGAACAATTTGGGGTGTTCGTGGCAAATTCGAAAGCCGCGGAACACCCTTTAAAAGTCTATGGGAGAAATCAAAAGTGCTAATTTTAAAGGATTATATGCATGGCATTGTCATAAAAAGTATTTAGGGACCTGGGTCCTGCCCCAGGGGACTTGTATCAATGCAAAAAAAAAAGTTTTTAAAAACGTCCGTTTTTTCGGGAACAGTGATTTTAATAATGCTTAAAGTGAAACAATAAAAGTGAAATATTCCTTTAAATTTCGTACCTGGGGGGTGTCTATAGTATGCCTGTAAAGTGGCGCATATTTCCCACACAGTGACGTCCCCGGGTGACCACGCTCCCCTCTGACGCATGGGGACATCCTTATGGCTTCCCCATAGCGTCAGAGGGGGCCTGGGTCACCCGGTTACGTCACCGGGTGGCCCTGTCCTCCTCTGATGCTATGGGGAAGCCATAGGGATGTCCCCGTGCATCAGAGGGGGGCAGGGTCACCTGGTGACGTCACTGTGTGGCCCCGCCCTCCGTTATAAAAGAACTGTCACCCGAGAGGATGGTCATTGCGCGGGTGCCTCCCATGGAGGTGGATCATGGCAGCATGCTGTTTTTTTTTTTTTTTCTTTTGCGGTCTGTCGGCAGAGCAAGAGAAGAAGAATAGGACTTCGTGGGACATTTTAATTTTTTTATTTTTTAATAAAGGACTTTCCCAAGCCGTGTCATGTCATTTTTACTATTTTCACACTTTTTTTGTGAAATGGGGTACATTTGTATCCCATTACCATTTCACACAGGGGGGAGGCCAGGATCTGGGGGTCCCCTTGTTAAGGAAATTAGATGCATAATTTATGCTCCTTGAAAACCCAAAGGTGCTCCTTGGATTTTAGGCCCCTCTATGCCTCTAGGCTGTGAAAAAGCTTCACACATGTGGTATCCCAATACTCGGGAGGAATAACAGAATGTGTTTTTGAATAGCGACCAGACTACAACAACACCTTCCCCACTTAATACACCTAGATCAAGTGGGCTTCGTTCCGGGTAGAGAGGCGAGGGACAATACCATCAAGGTCTTAAACCTACTACACGCAGCTAACCTCACCAAAACACCGAGTATATTTATAAGCACCGATGCCGAAAAGGCGTTTGACCGTGTAAACTGGTCCTTCATGTTTGAAACACTCCGACACGCGGGAATAGGCGATAACATGATGCGCTGGATAAAGGCGATCTACACCACACCGACGGCCAGGGTCAGGGCGAATGGCGTGATCTCAGACCAGTTTCCAATCACCAACGGGACGAGGCAAGGGTGCCCTCTATCGCCCCTTCTTTTCGCACTCTCTCTCGAACCCTTTCTGTGCCACATAAGGCTAAACCCAAACATATCGGGAGTTACCATAAACCAGTCACAATATAAGGTGTCTGCGTATGCAGACGACCTTATGTTCTCAATCACGAAACCAACGATATCACTCCCAAACCTATTTAGGGAATTTGACTTATATGGGTCCCTCTCAAATCTGAAGATCAATTTCACCAAATCAGAGGCTATGGGGGTGGGAATTCCTAAACCACAACACTCGCTTCTCCAATCTAGCTTCAATTTGAAATGGACTACGACCTCATTAAAATATCTAGGTACACACATACCACAAACCTTGTCCAAACTGTACGAGTTGAATTTCCCACCACTTTTAAAAAAAGTCCAAGCTCTCTTAAACCAATGGGGCACAGGACTGCACTCATGGCTGGGACGCTGCAACATACTAAAGATGTCTATACTACCTAAATTCCTTTACCTTATGCAGGCACTACCCGTCGCGATACCCTCGGCTTATTTCAGGAAAGTACAATCGCTCTTTACAACATTTGTCTGGGCCAAACAGAGACCACGACTCTCTAACAAAATACTAATCCTCCCCAAACAACATGGCGGACTAGCACTCCCTGATGTGCGTACGTACTACTGGGCAATACACCTAAGAAGATTGATAGATTGGTGCCGTCATACCGATACCAAACTTTGGACTCAGATAGAACAGAAACAAAGTATAGTTCCACTCCGGAGAGCCCCTTGGTGCTGCCCAGCAGTTCCGATTGAAATCAACAAACACCCTCTAATAGGAAACACCATACAGGTCTGTGCTCGTCTTCTGCCCCGTGCATCCCTGTTCTCACCAAATTCTCCCTTATACCCAGTACTGGGAAACCCTTTGTTTGCGCCAGGCCTTCAGGACGCAATCTTTGAGAGACTAGCTGGAGAGGGTTTTTATCAAGCCTCCCACTTTAGCATTGGGGGGAGGTGGAGGACGAGCGCAGAACTTGCTGCACCTACGGGCCTTTACCACCTAGATTTCCTGAGGGCCCTCCAACTGAGCCATTTCCTCAAATCCATTCAGCCCCCCTCGAATTCCCTACCACCTACTACATTTGAGGACCTGTGCTCGATGCCGGGGGTGTTACAGCATACACTCTCTCTGACATATACCTTACTGAACACTCCCACACCAGATTTCGTACCACCAGGCTTACTTAAATGGGAGAAGGCACTAAACTGTAATTTTAACAGTACCAAAAGACAGCAAATTATTAGATTCACACACAAATCCTCGATATGCGCCAAAACCCAAGAAACGAATTACAAAATTTTAACACATTGGTATAGAACCCCAACACTCTTACACAAATACTTCCCAATGACACCTGAACTCTGCTGGAGATGCCAAGCAGAAAAAGGGACATTATTACACATATTCTGGTCGTGCCCTAAACTGACGAACTTCTGGCATACAATACAGACAATTATACAGAAATTTACAGACTATAACATTACTAATGACCCGGCATTTTTTCTCTTACATGCATCCAATATACCTACCAAAATATATAAAAAGTCTGTGCTCCGCCACCTTCTGGACGCAGCTAAAGCCTGCATACCGCTCCACTGGAAATCCCAGACACCCCCAACTTTAGGCTTGTGGATCAAAAAAGTAGAAGAAATCAAAAGAATGGAAGACCTTATACACACAGCTCAAAACAGACAGGAAAAATTCTCCAAGACATGGCAGTTGTGGAATATGTTCATTTATTCCAGCGAGGGCCAAACCCTGCTAGAGACCTGAATAACCCTCCAACCAACCACATGGTAAATTAACAAACGAGACACACATCTGTGTCACAAGTACAGTCATGCCTCGGAGAGTTCTTTAAATACTCCGTGATTGCGAGGCACGTGTCCACTCCCCCCCCTCCCCCCCCACATCCTATCCCCACCTCTCTACTCCTACTCTAGCTCTTACTCTTTTTCTAATCTTAGGACTTTAAAGTAATAATGGTAGGAGGGGAGCCTGATGGACTGCACCACTTAATACAAGAATACTTAAAGAATACGTAGAATATTCCTCTTCCGGTTTATATTCTTGTCTTTTCCTATATTCTAATTGTTACCAAAGCGTTGAGACGACAGATGTTAACAGAAAGAACTAACAGGCTTAACTGTATATTGGATTATATGATTGTGCTCAACGTTATGACTGTTAACGTGTTGATGTTTACTATTTGTATGTCGGTCCATGCGGGCCCCCTTGCCTGATATAAATAAAAAATTAAAAAAAAAAAAAGAATGTGTTTTTGGGTGTAAAAGGAAGTATGACTTTGCTGTTTGTGAGAAATAACTTGTTAGAATAAAAACTTTGTAAAAAAAAAAAAAAAAAATTATTTAATTTCTTCATTTTCCAAAAAAAGTAACAAAAAATTACAACTCACCACATACCTTGGGATGTCTAATTTCCAAATGGGGTAATTTGGGAGGTATTTGTACTGTCCTGTCATTTTAGGACCTCGCGAACTGAGAGGCAGTCAGTACATTAGGACTGGTTAATTTTTTAAATATATATACCATAGTTTGTAGACTCTAACTTTCACACAGACTAAAGAAGACACACTGATTTGGGTTATTTCTACCAAAGAAATATAGCAGAATACATTTTGCTCTGAATTTATCATGGAAATGTGTTTCTTTGCAAAATTTTATAACAGAAACTAAGAAAAACTTTTTTTTACAAATTGTTGGTACTTTTTTATCTATATAGCAAAAAAACAACAACTGGTGATTAACCACTTCCCGACCAGCCACTGCAGTTTTAGTGCCGAAGGTTGGCTCACCTGGACGAGCTGTCCTAACTGTACATCAGCTCTTTAAGAAGCTGTAGCAGGCGTGCGCGCATGCTGCAGCGTGTCCCAAGAGCCGATGCGCGTGCCTGGCGGGCGCGATGACCGCCGGGCACCCACAATCGCTTGTGACAGAGTGAGAACTGAGGATCTGTGTGTATAAACACACAAATCCCGGTTCTGTCAGGGGAGAGGAGAGAGGAGAGAGATTGTGTGTTCCTACTAATTAGGAACAACGATCTCTCTTCTCCTCTAGTCAGCTACATCCCCCCCCAGTTAGAAACACATATAGGGAACACAGTTAACCTCTTGATCACCTTGATTGACATTTATACAGTAATCAGTGGCTATTTTTAGCTCTGATCACTGTATAAATGTTACTGGTCCCAAAAAAGTGTCAAAAGTGTCGCAGATCACCGCCATTACTAGTAAAAAAAAAAATAATAATAAAAATTCCATAAATCTATCCCCTATTTAGTAGACACTATAACTTTTGTGCAAACCAATAAATATACGCTTATTGCGATTTTTTTACCAAAAATATGTAGAAGAATACATATCGGCCTAAACTGATGAAGAAATGTGTTTTTTTATTTTAAAATATAGTGTTTTTTTACAAAATTGTCACTCTTTTTTTGTTTATAGCGCAAAAAATATAGAGCAAAAAATAAAAACCACAGAGGTGATCAAATACCATCAAAAGAAAACTCTATTTGTGGGGAAAAAGGGCATAAATTTTGTTTGGGTACAACATCGCACGACTGCGAAACAGTTAAAGAGACGCAGTGCTGCATCACAAAAAATGGCCTGGTCAGAAAGGGCAAATCCTTCTGGGAATGAAGTGGTTAAATACCACCAAAAAAGCTCTGTCTGTCTCAAAAAGTGATACAAAAAATGTATTTAGGTACCGTTTTGCATTACTGAGTAATTGTCATCCAAAGCGTGGCAGAGCTGAAATCTGGAAAATGGCCTGGACATAAAGGAGGTGAAATTGTCTGGTCTTGAAGTGGTTAATTGGACTCTGCATTATAAATACAGTGGCAAAATAAGTTTAAAGCCCAATTGAAGCAAAAACATGTGACAAGAAATAAGGGTGAATTTCCAATTCAGCACAGAAAAAAAAGAATATATAAAACATTGAATGTCAGTAAGTACTATCTACACACATACTCTATAAAAAGAAGTGGTCTTTAGGAAAAATAAATATACTATACCCTACGTTATTTAATACAGTACACATACAAATACACATTAATCTGTACACACAAAATACTGTAGTACAAAATTACCACTAATGTTTTCAAGTCATAAATGGAAACAAAAGAAAACAAGTATGAATAAGATTAAATAAATAAAAGTATATGAACCTGAAATTTTCTTGTACTATGCTAGTGTGCACATCCTGTATTTTTTTTAATTGATCCATTTTTGATAAGGTAAGGATGTAATTGGTCACAATTTATTGTTAATATGAACAGGTAGTCTGTGGAGTATGTATAATTAGCTGCCTAACAGTATGTATAGTTGCCACATAATAATAAGTCCAAAATGAGACACCAGCAGGAGACCATTTAAAGTAAGATGGTCAAGACATGGATCACCTGCTGGGGGTGGTTCTCAGAGCTAAAGGGCGAAGTTCCAGTAACCATTAGCGGGTATCTCCCAGTAATTAGGCTTCACCTGACGCTGGCTGCTGGGAAGGTATATATTACCTCCTTAACTTTCATTGGTACCTCAGTGTTCTGTCTATGAGCCTCTTTCCTGCTTGATCCTCTACCAATTACCCTCTATCTGGGATGCTGCCACCTGTTACCCCATCTCTGCTTGTTCCTGGTCATGTTTTCTCACTTCCTGTTGTGGGTATATGACAAGAAGTGAAGTCTTGTAGGTAAGTCATACTGGATGGTTGTGTTTAGCTAATTGACTGATTGGAATACATAGCACATAGAACACCAATCTTGAAAAATTGCCTCTCATAATTACCATAGTCAATAAGTCAGTCCGCATCCATGGGAGGCTCCCGCTGTATGACGCTTTTCTTCTGACACTTCTTATATAAAGGAGGATGGGGCCACCCCTCTGACGTCACAGGGAAAGCCATAGGGAAGTCCCATCAAGTCTCGTGCGTCAGAGGGGGGCAGGGTCACCTGGTGGCCCTGCCCTCCGTTATACAAGAAGTGTCAGAAGAAGAGAAGCATCACACAGCGGGAGCCTCCCATGGATGCGGAGCGGCCCAAGAATGAAGCAGGGAAGAAGACGCCGAGGAGGAAGATGCCGGATGGGAACACTGGAGCAAGAAGCAGAGGATCGGAGGAAGTACCAGAGGAAGAAGATGGAGGAAGAAACCGAAGGAAGAAGGAAGGAAGAAGACCCGAAGAAGATGGAAAGAAGAAGACTTTAAATAAAGGAATTGTCAAAAACTGTCTCTTATCATTTTTAACATTTTTGACACTTTTTTTGTGAAATGGTAGGGGTACTTTTGTACCCCATTACCATTTCACACAGGGGGGCAGGATCTGGGGGTCCCCTTGTTAAAGGGGGCTTCCAGATTCTGATAAGCCCCCCGCCTGCAGACCCCCACAACCACCGGCTAAGGGTTGTGGGGATGAGGCCCTTGTCCTCATCAACATGGGGACAAGGTGCTTTGGGGGCTACCTCAAAGCACCCTCTCAATCTTGAGGGCATGTGGCCTGGTACGGTTCATGAGGGGGGGCGCTCCCTCATCCCCCCTCTTTTCCTGTGGCCTGCCAGGTTGCGTGCTCGGATAAGGGTCTGGTATGGATTTTTGGGGGGACCCAACGCCATTTTTCTAAAAATTTTGGAGCGGGGTTCCCCTTAAAATCCATACCAGACCCTTATGAAAAAGGAAAGTGCCTATGGAGTATGTGCCCCTGGAGTGGCAGTCCTGGGGTGCCAAAAAAATCACTGTGAGTGGGAGTCACTTTGATTTGAGGCACCACGGTCACTGCACCATAGAACACGCTTTTTTTTAGCACCTGCCTCTTGGGCCGGGCCTTTTGGAGGAATTTTTTATTCCTGGCCGGAGGTCCTGGTCATTGTTTTACACAATGGCCACCTTTTCACTCTCCTCTTCACTTATTCCTTCCCCACTTTATTTTATTTATTAAGCCTATGTTTGTCACTTCTTGTATTTTTGTGTTTGTACACGGTTTGTTGCATTGTGTGATGAGTAGGGTAGCGGGTCCTCGGGCCAGCCCTCAAAGTTTGGGAAGGGGTGGACATGGCCTTTTGGCTTAGTTCGCCCTCTCTCATGGGTTCTCCCTTCGGGGGAGCCTCACCTAGTACTTGGGTGGGTCTGTTTCGGCAGGCCCTCCAGAGAACGGGGTCTGTCTGGTTTCGGCCAGATGGACCAACTGTAAGTACCCTTGTCCCCGTCTGGAGCCTAACGCCCCGGAGGATTCAGGGAAAGACACATTTGTGTACCGTTTGCTCTTTTCTGTTTCACTCTATGTGTGTGCACATTTTTTTGGCACCGGGTGAAGTTTTTGGGTGTGTTATGCACGCCATAGGCTTTCAAAAAAAAAAAAAAAAAGAAAAAGGAAAGTGGAGCTGTATGGTGTCCATGGACATAGAATAAGAGCAGGTTCACATTGGTGTGCCGCGGTTTGCCCACAGTGCGACTGTATGTGCAATTTACCCAAGGTTTTAGGTGCACTCATATTGACTTCTATTAGACCGGGTATTTTCTGAAAGTGCATCATGCAGAACTTTGATGTGCCTTCATGAACACGCAAAAGTCTAATAGAATTCAATGAGAGCATACCTTAAACTGAGGGTAAACTGCACATACATTCACGCTGCAGTCAAACTGCAGCGCTCTGGTATAATCCCACTGTTATGCCCCGTACACACGGTCGGACTTTGTTCGGACATTCCGACAACAAAATCCTAGGATTTTTTCAGACGGATGTTGGCTCAAACTTGTTTTGCCTACACACGGTCGCACAAAGTTGTCGGAATTTCCGATCGACAACCACGCGGTCACGTACACCACGTACAACGAGACTAGAAAAGGCCGGTTCAGAACCAAGCGCGGCACCCTTTGGGCTCCTTTTGCTAATCTCGTGTTAGTAAAAGTTTGGTGAGAGACGATTCGCGCTTTTTCAGACTCGTGGCTTTCAGATCGTTTTCTGCTGTTCAGTTTGTGCTTATGGGTTTGTATCTGCTCTTCAGTGCGTGCAGTCAGTTCGTATCAGAGTTTTCTGTGTGATCTTGCCTGCTCGTTGCTGTTTTTCAGGTCGCTCTTCACAGGCCTTGCTGTTCTTCAGTGCGTTCTGTTACTTCGTTCTGAGCAGCCGACCGTTTTCTAGCCATGTTTCGTATGCGTACTCCTCGTACAGTTCGTGCTGTGCGGGGGCTTGGTGTTGGGGTCCTGACCTTGACACAAGTCCAGTCCATGAACAGGGTGGGGAGGAGTTCATGGACCAAGAATTGGTTGCTTCAGCGTGACCAGTTCTGTCACATGCCTTTGCTCCGTGAGATCCGTGAGAATAATCCTGATGATTTCAGGAACTTTCTCCGGATGACGGACCCCGTATTTCACCGTTTGTTGGCTTCGCTGACCCCCTATATCAGCAGGCAGGATACCTGCATGAGGCAAGCCATCACTCCGGAGCAGAGGTTGGTCGCTACCCTGCGGTATTTGGCCACAGGGAGAAGCCTGCAGGACCTCAAGTTCTCGACAGGCATCTCCCCCCAGGCTCTTCTTTGTGGACATTTACTGCTTGTGTTTGTTTGAGCTGACCCTGACAGAAATGTGTGGAGTCCAGAAAATGTCGTGATTGTGTAACTTTACAAAGCACTGTTGGCTGTTATTTACTAAATGCAAAGACACTTTGCACTACTACACTGAAACTGCACTTGTAGTGCAAAGAGTATTTGCCCCTAGGAAATTACCCCCATTTTCTCATAAAACAACAATTACATCACCCCAAAAGTGTTGTAGCGTTGAGACAATAATCCACACATCCTTGATGAACAATCTTTTTAATACCTGCACAATCACATGTGCATTTACCCAAGGTATTTCTGACAAACCGACATGTTTGTTGTATACCAATTTTTGTGGTGTCATTATCCAAAATCAAAATGTCCATTTTATAGAAAACAGGCCTGTGTAAAACCAACAAGAAAGACACAAATCTTGATCTTACAAAGTTCACATTTGGTAGAACTTGAAGGCAATATCAGACATGAGTATTTAGGAACTGTGTTTGATATTGCGTTCAGATGGGGGGAAATCACCCCTGGAAAAGCCAAATTTGGAAGATGCACACAAATTTCACAATGTCAACATGTGCTATCTGCCATCACGGGGGATCAAGGGACGTGTTTTGGGGGAGAAAGCCCTTCCTCACCGCTACTTTATTATTGAGGAAGGAGTTGCACCCCCAAAACGCGTCCATTGATCTCCCGTGATGGCAGATAGCACATGTTGACACACTGTGTGCATCCTCCAAATTTGGCTTAGGGAAAAATCACAAAAACATTTAGCACATTGTAGCACACAAAAGAAGAAAGTGATTTGGAGGGGCTTCAAACTCGCCCCAAAACATTAATGATGTTTTTATATTTTGGAATAACATCATTGATGTTTTGATTGATGTTTTCCAATTGTAAATTACACCCCATGATCTCCCCGATCAGGATCTGGGCACTTTCGGATGTGAAAGGATCTGGATCCACAACCTCACGATCACCTAAAAAGAGAGGAACCCCAAAATAAATTAGGTTTGCCAAAAAATGCTACCATCCATCTCTTATCTGAGCCTGTGGTCGCAGACACTCACCTGTTGTGGTGACTATTTTCACCACGTCTTCATCCTCCTGCTCATCTTGTGTTGGGGGGATTTCCCCTTCTTCCAGAGGGGGGGGGGGCTCTGGTCTCCTCGGATGAGGGGTGTCCTCCGAGTCTTTTATCCCCTATGTAAAACAAAAATGGTATAATTAGCACACAGATATTTGATGGCAGAACTATAACGATGAAACATTGCTTGGAAGTGGGGTACAATTGTCTGTTTTAGCCGAGTTTCAAGATGTAATTTTATTAGTGTCCTTTGTCAAGCTGCAATACTTTACCTGTTTGGTACAAGCTTCACAGATGGAGACCCCCCTATAGTATACACTGGAGCACCTGTGTGGCCCCCCTAATAAAAATGGTGTTCTTTTGTCCCACACTAGTGCTCCAGTGTCCAGATGTGAAAACAGCTGCTCAGTGTCCTCTCCTTACACACAATCTAGTTTGCATTTCATTCTAGTAACAAAGCCATCTACACAACCCAATTCTTTGAAGACAAGTATAGGGCGTCAAAATGGTGGCCAAATGCATATGGCCTAAACAATGGTATTTTATCGTCCAAAAGAAAAATGTGTGATCCGAACGAATAATGTGCCCATGAACATGAAAGTTGCCATTTTAAACTGTACAACAGTTCCTAAAAGCACATGGAGCAGCACGAACGTAAAAAACACCAAAAAAATAGGAACAAAGCACAACTACTTACTTTTTTGCAGCACTCTCTGGATCTTTCTGTACTGCTCATGTTCTCGTAATTTCAGGTCTGACCACCGCTTCCTGAGCTGATCTTTTGATCGTCGTACCCTGAAATTCCGGTGCAGACTCCTGACCACTTTCGCCATGATCTTGGCCTTTCGGACATTGGGGTTGGGGTAAGGCCCATACTTCCCGTCATAGTCGGCCTTCTTCAGGATGTCCGCCATCTCCAACATCTCCCCAAAGGACATATTTGAGTCCTTTAATCTCCTTCTGGATCGGGACGTTTCAGGCTCCAGCCTTTCCTCCTCCTCCTCCTCGTTGCTACAGTTAGCACGCACCTGCTGTCTATCCGCCATGTGCTCTTCACCCACTGCGCCGAACGAAAAGGGGCGGGGAATAGACTAGAAAGAACGTCAGGGGCAGGCGGAGTTATACGCATGCGCAGTGTGTATAAAGCGGAACGCACGCGTCTTACGTACGATCTGTGAGCGGAGGAAGGAGCATCGGAGACGCCGATAGTGCTAACGAAGGTAGGATCTAAACTTGGGCCTATACTGCTTCGAAATGGAAGCCTATATTGTAACAAGATTAGGGGAGTTTGGCCTGACATTAGGGTTTGTCTTGTGTTGTGTCTTGCAGAGAAAATGGATGGCTTCAATGACCACAACTTCCTGCCCCTGTTCATAGATAAATACAGGGAGCTGCCCTGTCTGTGGCAGGTCAGACACCCCCATTACAACCACAAACAGAAGAGGCAGGCAGCGCTGGAGAAACTGCTGGAGTTGGTGAAGCCGGTGGTCCCCACAGCAACCATCCCTTATTTGAAAGCTAAAATTGGTGGCCTGAGGAGCACATATCTGAGGGAGCGCAAGAAGGTCACAGATTCCCAGAGGTCCGGAGCTGCAGCAGATGACGTTTATGTCCCCAGGCTGTGGTACTACGAGAGACTGCGATTTCTGTCAGACCACACTGGAGGCGGGGCTAAGTGTCAGCCAAGAGAAGCCTGGGACCAGTCGCAGCCTGACTGAGTCTCAGGTTCCTCCCCTCCGCCTGCCATACAAAAGGGCCAGGAAGATGACTCCCAGTCCTGTGCAGGATTCAGCATACAGGCTGATCCAGGAGGCTTCTGCGTCCCTCAGAGCCTTCCCCAGTCCTGCAGAGGCCTTTGCCTGCATGGCTGCCACAAAATTGCAGGGCATGCAGGAGGGCCAACGCAGGCTCTCTGAGGACCTGATTTATAAAGTCCTTCGTAAGGGGGAGAGTGGGGAACTGACACCCAAGACGGATGTCATGGAGATGGACGATCCTCCTCCTCCTCCTGCTGCCACAACTCCACCACCACAGCCAAAGCCTGGAAGGAAGCGTGGAAGGAAGACCAAAGAGTGATTGCCCTGGGTTCAGTCTGGTCTGACAGAAGATGCAGTCTCTCGTATGACCACAGCCTGGGGACACAGATGTCATCTGCTGCTTTCTGGATCTCTGGGACTTCTGGACCAGACTGCCCTCCCTTAGATATGGACTCCTCAGGCCACCAATTTTGCTTTTAAATAATTGATGTCTGCCCTGGGGGTCCCAGGCTTCGCCAATTTCTGCAGTTTCTCCAGCGTTGCCTCCCTCTTTTTTTTTTTATAGTTGTGACCCCTTAATAAAACTTTTTTCGGTAAATTCTACTCTCCTGTGTGTGTTTTCATACAAAAAAGACAGTTTGTTGGTGACGATTCTGGTACATTTCTAAAAACATAAAATGTGAAATTAACAAGGGACAACAACACCAAACAATCTCCTACAGATTAAATAGAACAACATATCAATGGTGTTGTGGGAACTTGTCACAAAAAACACACACAAACATTTTCGGGAGTACAAATCAAAATCACCAAAAAAAAAAAAAAAAAGAGAAACCCCAAAAAATAATCTACATTAAAGTCAAAAAAAAAAAAAAAATATGTTGTCAGATGTGAGAAATCAAAATATATTGAGGGAATCCCGATAAATAGTAACGAAAGAAGTTAGTGAGAAGTGTGTGTGAATATGAGCATCAAAACTACTTAATTCTTGTCACATTATAAAGAGGAAGAGAGTGCGCTGTATTAAACCATTTTGAACATTGCAGCGTGACGAAAGTGCTGTATCCATTGCGAACGCTAAGTTTACCAGAACGAGCTGTCCCGTGTCAGAATTTCTTCTGAGCATGCGTGGCACTTTGTGCGTCGGAACAGGCCACACACGGTCGGAATTGACGCGATCGGATTTTGTTGTCGGAAAATTTTATCTCCTGCTGTCCAACTTTGTGTGTCGGAAAATCCGATGGAAAATGTCCGATGGAGCCCACACACGGTCGGAATTTCCGACAACACTCTCCGATCGGACATTGTCCATCGGAAAATCCGACCGTGTGTACGGGGCATTAGAATAAATGCTAAGATTAAGGCATGCTGCTTTTAGAAGACTTTACATTTTTTTTGTATGCCTCTGAAAGCAGATTTATTTCAACCTATGTGTCCATTCACATTGAGGCATTTTGATATGTATTTTGAAGCGGTAATAGTGTATAGACAAATGTAAATGCATGTATGTGGGCATATATTCATTTTAGTAGCTAGAATAAATTTATATTCTACCTATTAGAATGAGTTTATGTACATACGCTTCTAAATGCCATAAGCCTGTAAATGCACTTAATTACACATCAAAATGGGCCTTTTTTTATGCTGCTCCTGGTAGAAAGATCCAGATAGGAATGTTTGAATATGCCTGTGTGCATGAAGTTTTACATTCATCATACAGAACAAGGGAAGTGGTGCTGTGCAATGTGTATGGAAACAGAATTAAAATGTAATCCCAGTTATCTCTCTCTCTATCTCTCTCTCTAACATTCATCATATTTTCTCCTCCCTCATCTATTCATATTTAAATACTCACCTTTGCTCCTTGTTTATGTGGCACAAAAATGTACTGCAGATGAATCCTCCTGGTATATGTGTTTTAAAATAAAAGGAATGATTAAGCAACTCTAAATGTTTGCTGAATGTCACATTTGTTGCTTTAAACAATTGCCCCCGGGTGGCAAACATTGCTTGATCTTTATAAGTATCACAAGAAATAGAATGGATAGGACTCCTCTTCCTCCTCCTTTTCTTCTTCTGATGCGTTTTTCAGTTTTGCAACATTTTATATGATCGTATTCCGCTGCAGTTGTCATTTGTAATCTTGTAACTCTGACACTTTATAAATAGGCACATTTCTTCTTTCTTTCTCTTTTTTTTAGCTTTGGAAAGATGAGAAAGTGAAATCACAGATTTTTCTATAATTTTTATAATCAGGTCCCTAAATAATAACAATAAAAGAATAAAATAAATACCAGTAGATGGCAGCATTGCCCAAAGCTTCTTCATCTAAATTCCATGTCTGAATATTTTGTTTGGTGAAACATCTAATTCACAGTTTATGTCTGACAACATAAGCAATTTTTTCAAGGCCCAAAACATTAGAAAAAATGGTGAATACATAGTAAGTAACGAACTGTGCATTTTCAATAAGATGTGAATAAATGGCAGATAGAAATGCCTGTCAACAGACATGGTTCATCACCTAAGCGCTTTTCTTAATGTATAATTCTCAGCAAAATCATGATTAAAATATTAAATATTTAAACATTTGTCCTGCCTTTGTGATATGAGCTTTTAGAGTTTCATTTGAAGACAAAGAGTAGTTGACTTTCCTTGAATGGATCTCTTTATGTGAGTAAATAGCAGGAAAATGTAGTCTTTTTACTTAGATGCACTCTTGGGTCCATTTTGTTTCAAATGAAAATTGGACAGCGTGATTGAATTCTTTTGTGTAGCAAACCCCCTGCTTGTAAGGACCAGTGGCAGTGTTTTATTACATTTGAATGGGCTAGCTTTTATACAAAAGTTCAATCTGGCATTGCAGACTGACTCTGGGAAGTTTGGGGGGTGGGTTGTCAGGATAGGGAACCACAGTGTGCAGCTCCACTGAGAGATCTCCGACAAGATGCCAAATTTTCATGCCATTTATATCTAATCATACAGGTTTTATTTTTGTATACTTTCCTACTACTACATATTATTTTCACTCAAATGAACAACTGTCTGCTAAATATTTAAATGTAATAAACGATTACCCAGTATCCCCTTTTCCCTCCATAGTTCTGACAAATCCTATATCATATTTATTAATTTAATAAAAAAATAAAATGTATATGTACTTTCTCATACAGTTTTTATCTCACTCAGTGATTTTATGATAGGAATTTATAGACTACCATCTGTATCTTCTATCTTTTTTTTTTTTACTTTTTTTTAATATCTTTTTTTTATTATTGATACCTATATTATGCTATAGTTATATACATATACATTTTTATACATATACATTTTTTATACACATAACTTTATGTATATATCTTTATTTATATTAATTACATACATCTTTGCTGTATACTGTATATTTTGGTATTTTAAACAGTGTCTTCCCAAGCTTTCCTGATGAAGCGGCTGTTAGCACCACAAAATGCATTGTGTTTATATGCCATCTATGATCAATAAAGACTAGTCCTTGATGTAAAAGATTCACTTACAGGATAAGTTCACCTTTAGTAACATGTTGTTATACCCATATTTAAGGTGTAACATTTTACTATTAAGCGTTCCCCTCAACCCCCCTGTGACAGCAGGCAGTAGATCCTCTCCCAGATCGCGCTGTCACTTTTTAAAAATGAAGGGTCATTCAATCTCAGATCTGTGGTAGACTCACTTGTGGTTTCAATTAACTGCAAGCATGCTGATCAGCGCCCTCGTAGTTCATGCCTTCTTCTTCTAGCTTTGTAAGACCCCTTTCACACTGAGCGTTTTTAGGCTTTTTAACATTAGAAATGGCTTCTGCTAAGCTCATGAAAACCGCCTCCCATTCATTTCAGTGTGTCTTTTCATATTAGGACGGTACACTTGCGGGACCTTAGGAAAAGTCCTGCAAGCAGCATCTTTGGGGCAGTTTAGGAGCGCTGCATTTAGCGCTCCCAAAGCTCCCTGTCCATTGAAATGAATGGGCAGTGCTGCCAAAGTGCCTGAAAAGTGCTTCGTGAGGGCCACAACACAGGGTTTTTAACCCCTTCTTTGGGGTTAAATTCGCGCCGCTAGCGGCCAAAATTTGCCACTAAAACGAGTGGTGCTTTAGCACTAACGCGGCGCGGCCCCAGTGTGAAAGGGGTCTTACAGAAAGCCCATGCAAAGGTGTGGGCACAAAGCTGGAGGAAGACTGTGCAGGAGCCTGACATTGCACCTGCAATCCGCTCATCGTGCGTGCAATGCTCTGCAGGTTCCTGTTAAGAAAAAAAAAAAATAATAATAAATGCACATTTTACCTGCAAAATCATGTGCATTCACTTTTTTTTTTTTTTTTTTTTTTTTTTAAAGGTGAGACGTTGGTAACATGTTACATGTTACACATGTATTTATGGTGTAACGTAATATGTTCTTGTTAGGCTTCCCCCATGCCTCACAACCACCCCCTCCCGTGATAGCGAGCAGAGGTTCTTCCCCCTCATTCATTGCCACCTATTAAAAGTGGTGCACCTGTGTGGAGCTCTGCCTATCAGTGGCGGCTGGTGAATTTTTTTTGGGGGGGCGGCAAACAGTATGCCACCCCCCGGCCGGTGGGTTGGTTGGTAGCACTTACCCCATCACCGGTGGCTTCCCCCTGCTCGGTAGCGGCGGCCTCCCGTTCTCCTGCTCTCCATCACCGGCAACTTCCCATTCTGCTTTCCATGGCGACGGCTTCCATTTCCTCCCTCCTCCTTGGCGGCCAATCGGGAGTGTTTTCTTTTTGGCCAATCGGAAAACGAGTCTCACACCCGCTTCTGATTGGCCAGATTGAGGATCAGTGTTTCAACAGCGAATGTTCATTTGCTGTTGTAACACACCTGGGTGGGCTCCAATCGCATGCTTTGTGACCCGAGCCCACCCAATATTGAAGCCTATTAGAGCCTCTGGCTCTAATCAGGTGCTTCAAAAAAAAAATCCCCTACCGCTGTAATCTATGCACCCGGTGCCCTGAAAGGGGCCAGATGCATGAATAGGGGGTGGCAGCGGTGGCCATGAATCTATCCATTATGCATATAGGGGGTGGCCTGGAGAGAGGGGGTGGCACCCGGGCGTCCCTAATGGGCAGGCCGCCACTGCTGCCTATACAGCAGTGTCATTCATTTACAGAGATCTGTGAATGAATAAGCTACAAATTCTGTCTGCCACCGCAGCAGGTGGCGTGCGCACACTTATCATCATGCTCCTAGTTTATTCAGTCGTCCTCTAACTTTGTAACAAAAGCCCATGCAGGGATACAAACACAAAATTGTAGGAAGACTGACATGCACCTGCAATCTGCTGGGAAAAAAAGATAATATTAAAAAAAATATATAATAATTATAAAAAATAAACAAATTGTACAAAAAATAGGAATTATTTTACCTGCAAAATCATATATACAGGGCTTTTTTTCC
Organism: Lithobates septentrionalis; assembly: GCA_037952835.1. Taxonomy (NCBI): domain Eukaryota; kingdom Metazoa; phylum Chordata; class Amphibia; order Anura; family Ranidae; genus Lithobates; species Lithobates septentrionalis. The sequence continues at coordinate 384,831 of JBBDGP010000509.1, forward strand.
TCAGAGAATAGGTGCAGGAACCCCCCCCCCTCTTCTGAGTCACTTCTTGGCTCCACCTCCTACCCACTTCTGAGCACCGTTCCTTGGTTTCACCCCCCATCCACCTCGCAGTACTGCCCCTTTTAGATAATACAGAGCCAAGTATAATTTTGTGGTAATGGAATTTGTATGGAATTTGTTAAAGTATTCAAAAATATCCCCCACAGCCAGCAGCAATAGACCCCCCAGCAACAATAGATTTGATCAGAAACAATAGACTCCCCAGCAACAATGGACCCCCACAACAAAATACCATCCCAGCAGCAAGAGATGCCACCAACATCAATAGACTCTCCAGCAGCCAGTATAACAATAGACCCCTATTTGTCAATTGTAGATCTCTTCCAGCAATAATTGACCCCCAGCAACAATAGATCCCCAACCGGCAACAATAGACCTCTCAGCAACAATAGACCGCCACTCAAAAATAGATCTGCTCCAGCAACAATAGATCGCCCAGCAGCCAGCATTGATAGACCCTTAAGCCCACCCCAGCACCCCTTGCCATTACACACAGTACACAGTGCTGGAGGTGCCGGAACTGCGTCCCCCCGCATTCCTGCTGAAAAAAAGCCCTATATATATGTGTGTGTGTGTGTGTATGGTTGTGCAAAACAGTGAGCTGACAATACACCAGAAGTGTCTTCAAGGCTTTTTCTGCCCTCTTTTATTTTAAAGAAGTTCACAAATCTTCTAATGCAGGGGATTCTCACCATCAATGCAACAAAGCAACAATATTCAGCCTTGTGGCTCTCTTTGCAGCTCTACTGCTCAGGCCTCATGCCTTGGTCCTCCAGACCATCTAACACACTTCCCGATGCTTGTGCACCAACCATTGTACCTCTTGCAGCTGGTCTCTTATCCTGCTGCTCCATCTCACAGGCTCGTCCCTTTGTCTGTCTCTCCTGTCCTGGACAACACCATGCAGACATGCACCTCTCTTTTCTCCCAACACACACTGACCCCCTCGAGAGGGTTGGGCACTGACCACTAATCCTGATACTACTAAGAAGCCAGCACTCACCTGTGCCATTAGTGTGCTTGTTTCCTGTAAAATCTAGACTAGACTGCCATTTTAGACCGTGGAATGGGCTCATCCTGCCACAATATATACAGTGTGTATATATATATATATATATATAGAGATATATATATATATATATAGATAGATAGATAGATAGATAGATAGATAGATATATATATATATATATATATATATATATATATATATAGATATATATATCTATATATATCTATATATATCTATATATATATATATATATATATATATATATATATATCTATATATATAGATCTATATATATATCTATATATATATATATATATATTATAGCGCCCTGCTCCTGTTGACAAGGCGCTTGCATGTAAATTTAGTTTTTGTAACCAGCTCAGACTGAATGTATACAGTTTACTGGATCTGTTCTGGAATTGACTTGGTTGTACAGTTCCCACTGTTGCCAGTAGGTGTCACTGGTACCACAGGACAGTGTGCGAATAACAATATAGACTCTAAGGCTGGGTTCACACTGGTCCGACAAACGCTCCGACTTTGGGAGCTCATGTCGCATGACGTGTGAAATTCAATGTTTCCCTATGGGAGCCATCCTAACTGTTCCGACTTTAGAAATGCTCCCTGTACTACTTTGGTCCGACTTTGATCCTACTTCAGCCCATTGACTATCATTGAATTCGGATCAAAATCGGATCGCCGTCTCGCATGTTCCGACTTCGACATGCGACTTTTGCTCAGATGATCTTGAGGGGGAACTCCGCGCCAAATTTTTAATAAAAAAACAGCATGGGTTCCCCGTCCAAGAGCATACCAGGCCCTTGGGTCTGGTATGGACCTTAAGGGGAACCCCCTACGCCAAAAAAACGGCGTGGGGGTCGCCCCCAAATCCATACCAGACCCTTATCCGAGCACGCAGCCCGGCTGGTCAGGAATGGGGGTGGGGACGAGCGAGCGCCCCCCCTCCTGAACCGTACCAGGCCGCATGCCCTCAACATGGGGAGGTGGGTGCTTTGGGGCAGGGGGGTGCCCTGCGGCCCCCCCACCCCAAAGCACCTTGTCCCCATGTTAATGAGGACAAGGGCCTCTTCGCGACAACCCTGGCCATTGGTTGTCGGGGTCTGCGGGCGGGGGGCTTATTGAAATCCAGGAGCCCCCTTTAATAAGGGGGCCCCCATATCCCGGCCCCCCACCCTATGTGAATGAGTATGGGGTACATGGTACCCCTACCCATTCACCTAGGGAAAAAGTGTCAATAAAAAAAACACACTACACAGGTTTTTAAAGTAATTTTTTAGACAGCTCCGGGGGTCTTCTTCTGGCTTCGGGGGTCTTCTTCCGACTTTGGGGTCTCTCCGGCGTCTCCTCCCGGTGTCCTGATCTTCTGCCGGCTCCTCCGATATCTTCTGCAGCTCTTTTGCAAGCGGTGGCCCGGACTTCTGCCTTCTGCCATGGGGAGGCACCCACCTCCCCATGTTGAGGGCATGCGGCCTGGTACGGCTCAGGAGGGGGGGGGCGCTCGCTCGTCCCCACCCCCATTCCTGACCGGCCGGGCTGCGTGCTGGGATAAGGGTCTGGTATGAATTTGGGGGGACCCCTACGTCGTTTTTTCAGCGTAGGGGGTTCCCCTTAAGGTCCATACCAGACCCAAGGGCCTGGTATGCCCCTGGAGGGAGAACCCATGCCGTTTTTTTATCTAAAATTTGGCGCAGAGTTCCCCCCAAGATTCATACCAAACACAGTGCCGGGCATTGGCGGGGATCCAAGTCAGATCCCGTTCATTGAAAGTCGGACGCATGCCGGCTTCATGTCGCAGGGCAAAGTCGAATCCAAAGTAGGACGGCTGTCGTGTCACACCAGTGTGAACCCAGCCTGAGTCTCTGATATGGTGAACTGTGGGTAAGGGGTGATAGCAAAGACCCAATTTAAACCAGCAGCTCCTTCGGGGGTCAGTGCTACATCTATATATCTATATATCAGTTGGATTGTGTGTATATGCAATAAGAAATTGTGTCACAACTATATTCATTGGCTTCATTAGCCCAAGTAGACAATTCCACAGTTCCTACCTTCTGTGTTGACTGAGTTCACTTTATAGTGTACTACAGCAAAAGCACTTAATATAGTAGAATTCTGGTGCTGAGATGCCTGATGTACTGGGGTCCTGTTGGTCCCCAAAGATCAGTGGTGCTCACTGCTGTAATTGGAGGTACATTCTTCAGTAGAAACACAGATGATAAAGCATAACTGAAGGCAAAACTTTTTTCTTTAGTTTTGGATAGAGTGGAGGGGGGATTAGAACACCTGTCAGTTTGTATTGCTGCCTGTGCCCCCATTAAGGAGATTCACCTTCTCTATTTGTCCTGTTTACCATTCTCATTGAAAGTGAAAGTAAAAGTAAAAGAAAATTCCCACATTTTGGGCTATCCCCAGAAAAGTAATAGAAGGGAAATCCTCCAATGGGGACACTAGTTCTGGTGACCTGAATTTGCAAGGATTTACCCTCACTTCCTGTTTGCCTATGGGACAGGAAGTAAAAGAAAATCTCCCCAATAGGACACAGATGGTAAAAAATCTGTCAGGGGCTATGACCCTCCCTTACTCTATCCAAAATGAAAAAAAAAGCTTTTCCTACAGTCCAACTCTAAGTAAAATAGCCTTTATTGCAACTCACAATACAGTGCCTTGAAAAAGTATTCATACCCGTTGACATTTTTCACATTTTGTCATGTTGCATCCAAAAATTTCAATGTATTTTATTGGGATTTTATGTGATAGACCAACACAAAGTGGCACATAATTGTGAAGTAGAAGGAATATAATAAATGGTTTTCAACATTTTTTACAAATAAATATGCAAAAAGTGTGGCATGCATTTGTATTCAGCCTCCTTTACTCTGATACCCTTAACTAAAATCTAGTGGAAACAATTGCCTTCAGATGTCACCTAATGAGTAAATGTGTGTAATTTAATCTCAGTATAAATACAGATGTTCTGTGAAGCCCTCAGAGGTTTGTTAGAAAACTTTAATAAACAAAAAACATTATGAAGACCAAGGAACACACCAGACAGGTCAAGGATAAAAATGTGGAGAAGTTTAAATTAGGGTGAGGTTATAAAAAAAATATCCCAAGCTTTGAACATCTCACGGAGCACTGTTCAATTCACCATACGAAAATGGAAAGAGTATGGCACAACTGCAAACCTACCAAGACATGGCCGTCCACCTAAACTGACAGGCCAGGCAAGGAGAGCATTAATCAGAGAAGCAGCTTATGCTGCGTACACACGGCCGGACTTTCCGGCAGGAAAAGTCAGACGGAATCTTTTCAGCGGACATTCTGATCATGTGTATGCCTCATCTGACTTTTTTTTCTAAAGTTCTGACGGACCTAGAAATAGAACATGTTTCAAATCTTTCCGACGGAATCAGTTCCTATTGGGAAAACCGCTTGTCTGTATGCTGTTCCGACGGACCAAAAACGACGCATGCTCTGAAGTACGAGACAGCAGCTATTGGCTACTCGCTATTGAACTTCCTTTTCTAGTCCCGTCGTACATGTTGTAGGTTACCGCGTTCTAGACAGTCGGACTTTGGTGTGATTGTGTGTACGCAAGACAGTTTCAGTGGAACTCCGTAGGAAAAACCTTCAGAGTTCATTCTGACTGAAAAACCGGGTGTGTGTACGCGGCATAAGAGGCCCATGGTAACTCTAGAGGAGCTGCAGAGATCCACAGCTCAGGTAGGAGAATCTGTCCACAGGACAACTATTAGTCATGCATTCCACAAATCTGGACTTTATGGAAGAGTGACAAGAAGAAAGCCATTGTTGAAAGAAAGCCATCACAAGTCCCGTTTGCAGTTTGCGGGAAGCCATGTGGAGGACACAGCAAACATGTGGAAAAAGGTGCTTTGGTCAGATGAGACCAAAATGTAACTTTTTGGCCTAAAAGCAAAATGCTATGTGTGGAGGAAAACTAACACTGCACATCACCCTGAACACGCCATCCCCACTGTGGAAAATGGTGGTGGCAGCATCATGTCGTGGGGATGCTTTTCTTCAGCAGGGACAGAAGCTGGTCAGAGTTTTTCTCTTTCGTAGATGCTCTGCACCTGCATTTTGACTATACAGTAAGTTTGGTTTTGATATCTTGCTTTATATACATATGTGTATGTATATATGTTTTGATACACTTGGTTGGAGCAAATTTCCTTATTGTGGCGTATGTTCCAAACTTGCACATATCTATCGATAGATAGATTTCTCCATGTAGTGCATCAAGTTTATGTTGGAGTGGTGTTCATGCACTTTACAGGCAGTATATTCAGCGTGAGTTTTAAGCTTAACTGTGTGTAATTTTATAATATGTATTAAAGATATTTTTTATTGCAAATTGTGTATTGGTGTGCCTAAAGTCCAAGTTCAATGTTCTGTTATCTATTTCCAAATAATTAGGATGCGGCACATGTACTATTTCTTTGTATCCACAGTACCTCTCTGTGGTGATACAAATAATTTTTGTTAGCTGGTCAGAGTTGATAGGAAGATGGATGGAGCCAAATACAGGGCAGGCTTAGGCTTAATGTACACGGGACGTTACAACCTCCCCTGAACGATTTAACTTGACAGATAGTAAACGACGTTTAAAAACTTTCGTTTTGCTGCATTTACAGTACATGCCACGTTTAGCCGCGTTTGCATTTAGAAGCTTTTTTTTTCAGTCAAATTACAAACGTCTGTAAACAAAATGCAGCTAAATGCGAGTTGCCGAATTTACACACGTTTACAAGCTGTTACAGGTGTTTGGCGTTTCAAATGCCTCTGAACATCCGTCCTGAACACATTTTCTTTTTTTTGCATTCTAAAAAATGCTTCTAAACTCAACTGCCTAGAAATTACTATAAACGACCCTGTGTACATTTACTGATAAGATAACAGAGGAGAGTCCAGGGGCAGCTGAAAAAAATGCCCAACTACTTCCTAAATATCCATTTACCAGCAGCAGTATACATGAAGCCTTATGCCCCGTACACACGGTCGGACATTCCGACAACAAAATCCTAGGATTTTTTCCGACAGATGTTGGCTCAAACTTGTCTTGCATACACACGGTCACACAAAGTTGTCGGAAAATCCGATCATTCTGAACGCGGTGACATAAAATACGTACGTCGGGACTATAAACGGGGCAGTAGCTAATAGCTTTCATCTCTTTATTTATTCTGAGCATGCGTGGCACTTTGTGCTTCGGATTTGTGTACACACGATCGGAAATTCCGACAACGGATTTTGTTGTCGGAAAATTTTATAGCCTGCTCTCAAACTTTGTGTGTCGGAAAATCCGATGGAAAATGTGTGATGGAGCCCACACACGGTCGGAATTTCTGACAACAAGGTCCTATCACACATTTTCCTTCGGAAAATCCGACCGTGTGTACAGGGCATTAGAAGAAAACCTGTTAGAGATTTTAGACAGGGGCGTTGGTTCACATTCCAACAGGACAACCACCCTAAACATACAGCCAGAGCTACAATGGAATGGTTTAGATCAAAGCATATTCATGTGTTAAAATAGTCCAGACCTAAATCCAATTGAGAATCTGTGGCAACACATGAAAAATGCTGTTCACAGATGCTCTCCATCCAATCTGATGGAGCTTGAGCTATTTTGCAAAGAAAAATTGGCTCAAATTTCACTCTCTAGATGTGCAAAGCTGGTAGAGACATATCCAAAAAGACTTGCAGCTGTAATTGCAGCGGAAGGTGGTTCTACAAAGTATTGACTCAGGAGGGCTGAATACAAATGCACGCCAAACTTTTCACATTCTTTTGTAAAGAATTTTGAAAAACATTTATCATTTTCCTTCCACTTCACAATTATGTGCCACTTTGTGTTGGTCTATCACATAAAATTCCAATAAAATACATTTAAGTTTTTGGTTGTAACATGACAAAATGTGGAAAATTTCAAGGGGTGTGAATACTTTTTCAAGGCACTGTACATGTTGAGGTGCCACTCTGTCTATTGGTCAGGTGAATATACGCATTCGAAGATAGTATAATGTAAATGTATTCTCCTGTACTTTTCTTATAATTAATTAAAAGGGGAAATCTTTTATTTGGATCAGTGAAAACAGGTACTCCACCACTGCCACCTGAGGAATCCAGACTGCCATACTTCAGCTGCTTATATTAGAGCCAGGCAACATGCTGTGTGTAGCAATGATGTAACCAAGTATACCAGCTCAAAATAATTCTAGCTTTATCCTCATGTAACCAGAAAAAGACTTTAGACTTTATTGACTAAACTATCATGGTTGTTTACCATAACGACCATACTTTCAGCAATAATGGCCAACAAGAGCTGAAAATAATAATCATCATGGAAAATAATAGATTCATGTAAGCATTTGGCTTTTTTCATAAAGAAGCTCTTGTAAATAAATAATACGGATGCCCTTATTGTCAGAGGATAGCTGCTATTACATGTTCTTTGCTTTACAGATCAAAAGCTGAAATCAGAAAGCTCTGCACCAACGCTGACCCTTATCTGGTTACATACTTATTCTATTGACATTATTAAGAATGTTCATTCCTATACTCATACATAAACATAACATGGCCAATCAAACACTGCAGTTTTGATCACTTGTTTATGGTGTAACTGAAACTCTTGCAGACACCCTGAGCAGGGCATCAATAAAGCTGTGTTAAAGTGGAACTAAACCCATGGTTTTATGGGTTTCCCAAAACAGTTATATTCAAGTCATGCCGTGAATAATAGCTGTCACAGTCATTGTGCTTTCCTTGTCAAAAGCAGTTTATTGAGCATACAATATTATAAAGATACATAAAGTAAGTTTACAAGGATCTATAAAGTAAGCTCATTGTTTCACAGTAGGGTTTATATAGGTAAATATCATGAAATTTCAAATATTAAACCTTGGGTTCACGTAAACCTAAATTAAAGATATATATCATTTCCTTAGTTACTTTTGTAGGTATTTAAATGATTTATACCTACTATACATATTGTTTACAGGTAGAGTGTATATAGGTCAAATAAATTCTGATAATGAGCTTTAATCGTAAGGTGGAGAAAAGGAAAGAGAAAGAAGAAAAAGGGTAGAAAGGCAGAGGTATGGTCCATAAGGTTGTCCCGCTCGTCAGTTTATTATTCTTTTTAGTTCTCTTTGAAGCCTTAGAATGGGTGTCTCTGTAAGTCATTTAATCTGTTACCATGGCAACAGGACAGTCATTGAAATTTGACAGGAACTGTTGTTTTATCCAAGGATGCCAAAGTTTTTCAAATTTTGGAATTTGATTTTGATCGATGGCTACCATCTTAGCATGGGACATTGTATTATTCATTCTGTGAATTGTTTCCGCTAGTACCAATGTAGGAGATTTCCATGCCTTGGCCACTGTTTGTTTTGCAGCCGTTATTAGTTGGATCATAAGTTTGAATTGAGAGAGTGTTAACCATTCTGGTTTTATATTAAGTAAAGTTATATATGGATCTGGTTGTATTATTTTTTTAAATATTTTAGATGCAATCACGAAGACTTCCTTCCAGAAGGTTTGGATTACTGGGCACGTCCACCATATGTGTAAATGTGTGCCTATTTCTGGGCATCCTCGAAAACAAAGAGCTGAGGTATTAGGTGAATATTTTGCCACTCTAGCAGGTACAAGGTACCAGCGAGTTAGGACTTGTTATAATTTGTCTCCAGTGCTAAGATGTTGGGTGAAGATGACTTAGATGTGAGCCATATGTTAGACCAGTCCGTGTCTTCTAAAGTTCGTCCCAGGTCCTCCTCTCACCTCTGAACGTAAGAGGGTCTATTAAGATTTACTACTCCATATAATTGATTATAAAGTGATGAAATTGTATCTTTAGCAAATGGATCTTTTGTACAGATTGATTCAAAAATGGATAATTGGGATAATGGTGTATCCCCCTTTAGGAATGGTGTATAGAAATTTTTGATTTGGAGATATCTAAATATCTCAGAGTTTGGTAGATCATATTTTTCTCTAAGCGATGGGAATGAAAGGAATGATTTAGATGCTATGAAGTCATTTAGTGTCTGAATGCCTGATGTTGTCCAAGCTTTAAAAGAATTTGGGTAGATCCATGCCGGATAAAAGGCAGGATTTCTGATAAAAGAAAGGAGAGGATTGTGTGGAGATTGTAACTGATATTTGGTTTTTAGTTTATCCCAGAGAGATAAGAAGTGTTTAGTTATGGGATTATGAATTTTAAAGCGGTCTTTAGGATCAAGCCATAACAAGTTTGATATTAATAGAGGGTCATTTTCTGAAGCCTCTATAAATACCCATAATGGGATTTCCTGTTTTGCATGGTATTTGGACAGACTGGCCAAATGTGCTGCTCTGTAGTAGTTAGAAAAATTAGGGTATCCCAGGCCTCCTTTATTTTTGGGAAGATGTAGTGTGTGTATAGGTATACGTGGTTTAGAAGAGCCCCATATAAACGAAGTTGCTCTTTTTTGTACTATTCTCAAAAAATAGGAAGGAATTGGAATAGGGAGGACTCTGAATAGATAAAGCAATTTGGGTAGAATAGTCATTTTGATTGCATTAATCTTCCCTATCCAGGATAAAGGAAGTTGCGACCATTGTTTTATTAGATTTGTGATCTGTCTTAATACAGGAGGATAATTGGTTGAGAATAAGTCAGAATGAGATGCTGTTAAATGAATTTCAAGATATGGAATTGATTTTTCTGCCCATGTGAATGGGAGTGCAGCCCTAGCCGGGATCAATTCCATGTTTGTGAGCGAAATATTAAGCACTAGGCATTTCTTAGGATTAATCATAAGGCCGGATAGGGCTGCAAATCCATCAAGAGCTGGTATTAAGTTAGGACCAGAGACCTGTGGTGATGATAGAAAAAGAAATATATCGTCTGCAAATATACATAATTTGTGTGTAATACCTCCTACTTCAATGCCAGTTATAGTTTGGTTTGTTCTGATGTATTGGGCCATGGGTTCGAGTATAAGGGCCAATAATAAGGGAGATAATGGGCAACCCTGTCGGGTACCTCTTTCGATATTAAAGGCATCAGATTTGTATCCAGCATATTTTATATAGGCTTTGGGTTTATTATATAATGCTTTGATCCATGTTAAAAAGTGGGGTCCAAAACCCAATTTTTGTAATGAATATTGCATATATTGCCAGGATACTGTGTCAAATGCCCTCTTAATATCGAGAGATAGAAAACATAAAGGGATTTTCCGTTTTTTAGCAATATGTGCCAATAACACTGCCCTGCGTATATTATCGCCTGCCTGTCTATTTGGCATGAAGCCTACTTGATCTCTATGTATTAATTTTCCTATAATGCTATTGAGGCGTTTTGCTATTATTTTTGCTAATAATTTAATATCAAGGTTTAACAGAGAGATAGGCCGATAATTCACACAGGAAGTATCATCAGAAAGGGGTTTTGGGATCATACAAACAATTGCCATTAGTGTTTCTTGCCGAAAAGAATGTCCTTCTAGAAGTTTGTTAAAAGTTTCAGTGAGAATGGGAGAGAGTATTTCTGAGAATGTTTTATAGTATAAAGCCGAGTAGCCATCTGGGCCTGGTCTTTTGTTAAGTTTTAGGTCTTTTATGGCGTTAGCAACTTCATCTATAGTTATAGGCTCATCCAAACTGCTTTTTTGATTCTGAGACAACTCAGGTAAGGTTATTTTTGAGAAGAAGGATTCAGCCTCTGTAGGATTAAATTCATTGTTTGTCTTGTATAAAGTTGCGAGATGTGAGTGAAATCTATGGACTATTTTAACTGGATTACAAGTATAAACATTTTTTGATAATTTCAAACGTATTGGTTTGAAAGATTTGTTAGTTGAATTTAATGCCCGAGCCAAATATGTACCCGGTTTGTTTGTATTCATGTAGAAATTGTGTTTGGAGCGTTTGAGGGATTTATCAACTGACTCAGTGAGAAATAGATCGTATTCCAATCTAGATTTTTCCAGATGAGATTTTGTACTCTGCGATGGATTATCTTGGAATGATATGTAGGCTGCATTAAAATTGAGTTCTAGTTTTTTTGCTAGATTTTTGCGTTCCCGTTTAAATAGTGCCATTTGTCTTTGTATTGTACCACGCAAGACAGGCTTATGAGCTTCCCACAGTGTTATTGGGGAAATGTCTGTTGTATTATTAATTGATATGTATTCCTTTAAAGCTTGTTCAATGGCCATCTGATCTAGTGGGTGTTTGAGCATTATGTCCGGTAAGTACCACGTTGGGTCATGCGCTTTTGGTATGGCTGAGGCTATAGTAGTGTATACTGCATTATGGTCAGACCACGGAATCGGAATTATATCTGATGCAATAATTTCTGGTATCATTCCTATTGTTAGAAAAATATGATCTATTCTGGTGAAGGTTTGATAAGGGTGCGAGAAATAAGTGAATTTCTTTTTCATTGGGTTACTTTCTCTCCACGAATCTACCAGATTGTATTTGGAAAGAAGTTGAGAAAAAGGTAATCTAGAGGTTATTTTGGATGGTGTAAAAGGTGATTTATCTAGAAATGGGAGGAGGACCTGGTTCGAATCCCCGCACATTATCACTGTTCCTATTTTGTGTGTATTAATCACTTGTAATATATGTGAGAGGAATGGTGTAGGTTGTTTGTTAGGAGCGTAGTAGGAAATCACCGTGATTGCAGTATCCATTATATGAGTATCAGGTATCTACCTTCTGGGTCTTTAATTTCTGATGATAAGGTGAATGGTGTGGATCGGTGAAATGCAATTAGAGTACCCCTTTGTTTGGTACAGGCAGAAGCCATGTAAATTTGTTGATAAAAAGGAGAAATAAATTTTGGAGTAGAATCTTTGGTGAAGTGTGTTTCTTGGAGGCATACTATGTGAGCCTTCTTGTTATGGAAAGTACGGAAGGCTTTGATCCTTTTTTGAGGGTCATTTATTCCCTGAACATTCAGGGAAAGTATATTCAGTGGTGCCATGGCAACAGATCAAATAGTTTTGACTTACTTTTTGTTATGCAGAGCTGACTGCGCAGATCAACCTGTGTGGACTGAAGAGATGAAAAGATAGAAAAGAAACCAGTGAATTCTGGAGTAAAGAGTAAACAAAAAACATATGAGATTAGATGATACATTGTATAAATTATTTTTTGCAAGTAATCACAATTTACCCGTGAAAGAGAATAAATATCTCTCTCAGGGGAATAAGTGCCTTCGTCACACTCCCACATAATATGGTTGGGAGAATGAGGAGGGCTAATGGGGGTACACGGATCTTCGCTTACAGGAGAGAAGTGCTATGTCAAAAGACATCAAAATGATGATTCATTAATTGGAGTGCAGAATATAGTTTTTGTTGAAATTATTTATTACAGGGTGGTTGTATATGGTTAGTCTTGCCCTAGGCTAAATAATTCAGTTAGAAAGGTACTGTTAATAACTTTGGTATTGATGAAGATAGTTTGAATTATTTTGGGATTTTAACCCTTTTAGAGTAAACAATTACATATTTAATTCATATTTAACTGTTTAGATATGTTAACTCATAAAATTGAGGTTGTATTGCTTCACATTAGAATAAACAAAAACATAGTTCTAGGAACTAGTTAGGCAATAATATATTTGTTTTAAGAAAAGAAAGAAAAAGCTTCCATTACTTCTGGATTATTGAACATATTTGTCCTAAAAAGTAATAAATCTATTGTTATTACCTGAAAATATATAACTGAACAAGAATTTCCTTATTTCACTTATATATTCTAAGGCTATATGAATCAGAAGTAATAAGAAATATAACTGGAATGTAACATGATCCCACACAGTGTGTGACTATCAGAATGCAGTTACATTCAGTTATAAATACAGGTTTTTTATAGAGAACCATCTCTTAGTATAATAAATGAAGAAATATCAGGAATTAGGATGTCAGTCCATTGAATCTTCTTGGGCCATGGATGATGTGGCATAACGGCCTCTTTTGTGAGAATGATGATTCCCATTTTGTTCTGAAATTTTCTGGGTGCTGCCTGAAGGTGAAGATGATGCCATTCTTCTACGTGTGGGAGAGTTGCTGCTTGTGGGTTCTGTCAGATTTAATTTTAAAAGGGTTTGTTGTAGTTCATCTGCTGATCTGCTTCTGTAAATTGTACCTTGGTAGTTAAATCTGACTGAAAAGGGGAAGCCCCATTGATACATAATGTTGTGGCGTTGCAGTTCCATTAGTTGGGGTTTCATGGATCGTCTTTTGGTAATAGTAAGTTGGGATAGGTCAGCAAAAATTTGATAATTGTGTCCTTGAAAAATAAGTTCCTTTTTTTCTCTTGCAGCAATTAGTATTTGTTCTTTCATTCTGTAATAATGAAATTTTGTGATTATATCAAGTGGGGGTCCATCTTTCTTTTTGGCTGTGAGGGCTCTGTGTACTCTGTCCAGTTCTAAACGTTCAATAGGGATATCTGGCTTTAGTTCTTGTAATAGAGCAGTAATAGTAGATTGCAGGTCTGTCTGGTTTCAGGTATTCCCCTTATGCGCAAGTTTGAACGTCTGGCTCTATTTTCGTAATCTTCGAGCTTAGTTTGAAGTATTAAATTCTCTTCTTTTAATTGTTCCAATTCTGTTATATTTTCTTGGGTTGTAATTTCAATTTCATCCATTTTCATTTCTAAGGCTGCAGTGCGGTTTCCCAGCACTCTTATTTCTTTGGTTAGGCTGTTTGTTATTTGGTCTGAGGTTTGTTTTAAAGCCTTATGAAGCATCTTTTCAAATTGTAATAATATTACTGGGGATGCTGAGGAGGCTTGTGGAGAAGTTTGTGAGAGGATTTGTTCTGTATCTGACTCAAATGGAGAGTCTTGCTGTGACATTTTCTGTCTGTGAGAGCGCCCTGATGCTGTATATTGTGAGGTGACTGGAGCTGCTTTAGTTGCAGTGAGTGCCTGTGAGCTCTTTGTGAGGTGATTTTTATTTCTGCCACGGCTTCCTCCCAGTACCATATTTCCTGCCCAAACTTTCACAGTTTGTTCCCTGGGGCAAAAAGGTTCAAATGGATACCTTTTGAGCCTGCAGGCTCCGCTTTGTCCTTCTCTTCTCTCCTCAGCGGTGCGGAGCTCTAACAATGCATGTCTGCTCCGCTAGGCTCCGCCCATGCACCTCCAGTCATTGTGCTTTCAACAGTACTGTCAAGCCATCAAATGACTGGTGTCATAATTGACCACATGTGAAGCACCATGGCAGCTGCAGATCACACAGTGGTTAAGATGGCAGCTTCCTTGGCTGTAAAGGTTTAGGAGGTTCTAAAGTTTGAACGTTTTTTTAACCTAATGCATTCCTGCATGAATGCCCCCATAGCATAGGGCTTGCTGTGGGGCACTCAGAGAAGAGGAGGAGTGGAGAACACCAGAAAAGGGAAGGCTTGGGGCCACTACCGTTGGACAAAGCTATTAAGAATAACTTGTTTAATTTAATGTTATACATTGTAGCTTACCAATCGTTAATTGCGGTGGCTGCCTTTGTTTTGTTTTTTTGTTGTGTTTTTTTTTAAGGCTTTTTTTCCTGTGAAGCCAGTAAGGCCTCTTGCACATGATACTCCTGTTTGAGCATCTATTTTTTGGCACATTTTTTTTATTTTTATTTTTTTCAACGTGTGCAAAAACGTATTCTCACATTCACAATTAGGGATGGGCCGAACGGACCCCTGTTTGGTTCGGACCAGAACTTCCAAACACCGCGAACGTCCGGACTTGAACACCGAACCCCATTAAAGTCAATGGGACCCGAATGTTAAATATCAAAAGTACCCATTTTGAAGGCTTAAATGCAAGTATTTAGTTATAGGGGTCCGGGTCCTGCCCTGGGGACATGGATCAATTAAAAAAAAGTTTGTGAAAAATGTCAATTTTAAATGAGCAGTGTTTTTTTTTATTTTTAAAGTGAAAGCTTGGGGGGCGTGGCCAAGATGGCGGACTGAGCAGACGTGCTTCTTGAGCTCTCTTGGAGTGTGATCCGAATAATACATCCGCACCTAGTGACTGCGTGGATCGGAAAGATCCTGACACAGCTGGATGCCTTCGAAATCCTCTGGGAATCAGAAGAGGGGTCAGCGGCTGAGATTCCCGCCGGGTGCCTCGGTGGAGGCCTCTCCGATCTCCTGTGCCCTAAAAAACTCCTGCACGCCTCCACAATATGGCGTCTTAAACTGACCATGAGGAGACCCCTATACTAACAACTCCTGGCATACCAGAGGTTATGGCAGCTATCAGCTCCTGTCAAACTATTCTTACATCCAAGATCGAAGAAGTGCAAATGGATGTGGGTTTGATCCGGCAAGACTTAGATAAAATCAGGACCCGAGTGGCCTAAACTGTGCGACGTGTGGGGGATGTGGAAGATACAGTGACTGACCATGTGGCGTCTATCCGGGCTCTGCAAACTAAAGTACAGGCACTAGAGTACAGAGCGGAGGACGCGGTAAACCGGAGCCGCCGGAACAACTTGCGGATAGTAGGGCTCCCGGAGGGGGTTGAGGGTCGGTCCCCTGCTCTGTTCATTGAGGATCTCCTGCGCTCTCTGCTGCCAGCAGCCCAGCTCTCCCACACTTTGCCGTGGAGAGGGCCCATCGTGTTCCACCTAAGCCTGGACCGGAAGGGGCTCCACCACGCACGTTCATACTGAAGCTTTTAAATTATCCGGACTGGGATGAGCTGCTTCGAGCTGCCCGGGCAGCTGGTGTCCTACCCTATCGCAATGGCAAACTTCTGCTGTTCCCGGATTACATGATGGAAACACAGAGACAGCACCGTTCCTTTGACAGTGTAAAAGCTGCTCTAAGTGTCAAGGGAATCAAGTACAGCGCCATGTTCCCGGCTAAACTGTGAGTGGTGGATGGAGAGACTGTACGCTTTTTCACTGCCCCCAAGGATGCTGCTGCTTGGCTAGAAGCGCTGCGGCCGTAGCGCTGTTGCTCCTGCTGCAAATCGTTCTCTAATTCTTGTGTATGACTTACAGTTAAAGTTTATCCCGGTAAGCAAATTCTTCTCTTCGGATATACAATGCCTTGTGTTCCCCTGACTTTGTTTGCCCCGACCGCATGATGGAAGAAGTGCAGTGGAAGTCCATGAAGTTTGATGGGCCGGTATAGGTCCCCTGTTTCAATGTGACATTTGCTTCCTATACCTGCCTATATGTCGGTAGGCTCTTCCTAATACTGGCTATGCTGGAGTTGTATACCCTGGCTACTCCACTACACATTGGAATGTTAACTTCTTGCAACTGACTCATAAGTGTGTGCCCCTGCTTGGTCAGGAGAAAGCAGTTTTAAGTTTTTATGCATATTCACTCCACTCAGCTCTCTGGACTAGACTTTGTACATTTAATACTACCAGTCCCCGTGCTCAGAGTGAACTGTGCTATGTCTTAGCTGGTTGCATGTCCCCAACCTGTGTGGTTTTAGTCCTTAGACTGAGGGTGTTATGGGATTGAAATGCAGCTCTCTGTTTCGAGTTGCATGGGGTGGGGGGTGGGGGAGGTTGGCTGTAGCTGACCAAAGGTTTTGTTATTGGTTGTTTTTTTGTTTTTTCTTTTCTTTTCTGTTAAAATTAGGTTGGTCTATTAAAGCTGCTGACTGCCCATGGTGGCGTTTATCTGGGTATGATACCTCTCGGCGGAGGAGGCGCATTGCTGGGCTCTACTGCACCGAGGAGGGCGCCTTGCCTCCCTTGGTCCAGGGAGCCTGGGTGCAGCCACTATTATTTTTCCGCTCTCTTCTCCCAATACTTCTGCTATGGCTAAATGTTTGATAGTATCATGGAATGTACGAGGGCTTAATTCAGCTGTTAAACGTTCCTTGGTAGTTAATTATCTGCGGAAACTCCATCCACACATCTGTATTTTACAAGAAACGCATCTGGTGGGCTCGAAAGTCATGTGCCTGAAGAGGGCCTGGGTTGGTGCTCACTATCACGTCCCCTATTCTAATTATGCTAGGGGTGTCAGTGTTTTGGTCCACCGATCCTTGCCCTTTCAGCTCATAGATGTTAAATTAGACCCCAGCGGCCGTTATATTATGTTACATGCAATGATTTCTGAGACCCCTTATGTGATAGTGGGGGGTCTATCTACCTCCCCCTGTGGATATTGATGTACTTCATAAGGTGATGCAGCAGATCACGGTATACAATGTAGAGAATGTTTTGGTGATAGGTGACTTTCATTTGGTGCCATCCAGGGAGCTGGATAGGCAGCATGCTTCAGGTCCTCCGCAATATGGTCTCACTCATTGGGCTACCGCCTTTCACATGACTGATGTCTGGAGACATTTTCATCCCTCGGACAGGGAATATACCTGCCTCTCCACGTCCTACCGGACTATGTCACAGATTGATTTAGCATTTGCCTCCCCAGCAACGTTGCATGAAAGTGACCTCCGAGTGTGGAGTGTGGAGGCTATCCGGGAGCTGGATTGCAGACCCTGAGATTCAGGCAGTAATGCCTGAAGCTCTCTGTAATTTTTGGATAGACAATGCAGAGTCTGCAGACCCCAGGGTGCTCTGGGATGCCTTTAAGGCATGGCTTAGGGGGGAAATTATCACCCGAATAGCTCAACGGAAAAGACAATCTGTGCAGTCTCTGCGGCAAATGGAGGAACAGGCGAAGTTACGTAAGGCAGAATTGGTGCGAGCCCCGGTACAGAATAATTATATAGTTTGGCAAGACATGTTGAGGGACCTATCCTTACTTAGAATAGACCTCACCAAGAAATCTATGCTAGACGGAGCTCAGAGGGTATTTGAATTTGGGGATAAAAACGGTAGGCTGTTGGCCTGGTTAGCCAAAGGGCAACATGCAGTAACCCATATAGGGCGTTTGAGGGGACCGGATGGCCGCCCCCTAACGCTACAAGCTGATATTATTGAGAGACTCCTGGGATTCTATCAAGTCCTGTACTCTTCTAGGGTCTCCTATAACAGATCTGACCTACTTCACTACCTGGACCGAATCCAGCTTCCCTCCCTTGGTGCAGAAAAAAGTGAGCAATTAGATGAAGACATTTCCCTGGAGGAAGTACAGGAGGCACTGGGTTCTATGCAATCCGGTGAAAACCCCTGGGCCAGATGGGATACCAATAGAATTCTACTCCACCTACCAGGAATTGTTGGCGCCCAGGCTTACAGCATTGCTGAAACAATTTATGGAGATGGAATGTCTTCCTGAATCAATGTATGATGCGATAGTGGTGTTGGTGCCCAAGCCTGGTAAGGACCCCGAGGAGTGTGCCTCCTACAGGCCGATATCGCTAATTAATGCTGATGCCAAATTGTTGGCTAAAATACTAGCCACTCGGCTCGGTAGAGTAATGGATGATCTTGTCCATGTAGACCAAACGGGGTTCATGATAGGTAAGGGCACCGATTTTAATATCTGTCGCTTATTTCTTAATTTGTCTGCCTCTCATGACAATGCTGGTGAAGAGTCATAGCCTCTCTGGACGCGGAGAAGGCTTTTGACTCCGTGGAGTGGGAATACCTGTGGGAGGTACTGAGGAGGTTTGGATTTGGTCCGAGGTTCCTCCACTGGCTGGGTCTGCTTTACTGTGCTCCTAGAGCTAGGCTCCGTATAAACGGCAACCTTTCGGATTACTTTCTCCTCCAGAGGGGGACCCGGCAGGGGTGTCCGTTGTCGCCCGGCCTGTTTGCCTTAGCGCTGGAGCCGCTGGCGGTCCCGATTAGAGATTCTGATCATATTGTAGGCCTTCGGGTTGGCCCTCTGGAGGAGAAGATATCCTTATATGCAGATGACACCCTGCTATACCTGCAGGATGCTGAGTCGTTATTGAATGCTGCCTTAGCAGCCTTCGATGAATTCAGAGGGTTTTCTGGAATTCGCATCAACTGGTCCAAGTCTGTCTTATTCCCCTTAGATGCGCAAGCCAAGGTGTACGGGGCTCAGACCCCACTGCAATGGGTGGAGGAATTCACATATCTAGGTATTAGAATCTCGAGGGATCTGGGCTCCTTTCAGCCTCTTAATCTCCAACCTGTAGTCCATCATCTTAGAGATCATTGATCTCGCTGGGCTAATCTCCCGCTTAATCTTCTTGGTCGTATTAATATTTTAAAGATGATTTATCTTCCCAAATTCACCTATATCTTCAGAAATTGTCCTGTTTGGATATCCCCGTCCTTCTTTAAGGGCATAGACAGCTGCATTGGCTCTTTTCTGTGTCAGGGGGCCTCTCCCTGGTTGGCCAGACAAACCCTCCAGCTTCCAGTGAGTTGTGGTGGCCTCGCCTTGCCCAACCTATTGCTTGTCACAGTGAGGTGGTGGTTTCAGCAGTCCAGGGCGAATGCAGCTGTGTGTCTGGAGGCGGCCATAGTGGGATCTCTTAGGGAACTGGGCAACTTGGTATATAGGGGCTCCTCGGCGTACCCCTCTCTTCCGACCTCAACTGTGGCGACCCTTCGGGTGTGGGGAATGGCTAGAAGACGCTTTGTATGCCCTAACAGGTGGTCCCCTTTCTGCCCCCTGTGGGGGATTCCTTCTCTCTCTCACTTCCGAACTATCCCAGACCCACAGCTCTGGGCTCGCTATGGTATTAAACTGTTGCGAGATGTGTTTCAGGCTGGATCTCTTATCTCGTTTCAGGTTCTTGCAGGCAGATTTGGACTCCCAACCTGGATGGTGTTTAGATACCACCAGCTGCGTCATGCAGCCAGGGCACAGTTCCCATTGCCCCCTAGTCTCAAAGCAGACCCTATTGAGGAGTTACTGGCGCAGGAGTCCCTCCCTAAAAATATGTCCACATTATACCTAGCCCTCCTTCAGAAGATTTTCACCAAAAATGGAAGCCCCATGGAATAAATGGAAGGCAGACTTACCTGATTTTGATAGAGAGACCTGGGAGGAATGTTTTGAGGATGGCTCTAGGTTGGTGATCTTGTCTAGAGACAAGTTAATTCAAACAAAGTTCTTGCATAGGGTATACTACATGCCTCAGAGATTGCGCAGAATGTATCCGCTGTGCTCCCCGAATTGCCCACATTGTCAATTAACAGACAGCACCTTTTTTCACATGTTTTGGTCCTGTCCTCATTTATCAAGGTACTGGGCTGCGGAGGGGGAATCTATTAATATTTGTCTTCAGTTGAATGTCCCAGTGACGGCAGAGCTGGCCCTGTTGGGTATCCAGGATGATGAGCAGAGACCTAGATATACTAAGATATTGATTTCACTGTTGTTCTTTTATGCTAAAAAAGAAATCTTGCTGAAATGGTCCTCACATAGGCCCCCCATGTTGAGATCGTGGGGGGATTTGGTTAATGCAGTTTTACCATTATATAAGTTAACCTACATGAGCAGAGGGTGTCCCCTGAAGTTTGACCGGATTTGGCGGCCGTGGAAGGACCCCATGTATAACGCCTGCCCTTAATTGTTGTGATTTGTGGGTGTACCGGTCTTAAAGATGTACCTGTGATGTCTGCCTCCCCCATGCCCCTCCCCTCTCTCCCCCTTTTTCTTCCTTATTCTGTGTACTTCCTATTTACTGTATGACTAGTTCATTATCCAAGACGTATCTTATACTATACTAATATTTGCAAAGTGTTACACTCCTTGTATGATTGTAACTACAGTTATCTACTGTCAAGACTACTGTGTATTGTACCAATTTTTTCCTTTCTTTCAATAAAGACCAACCTTGTTGTTAAAAAAAAAAAAAAGTGAAAGCCTAAAAATGAAAAACTCCTTCCAATATAGTGCCAGGGGGTTCCTCTTAGCCTAACTGTAAAGTGGCAGATCTGTACCATGTCTAGAATCTGCTGCAGCAATAATTTAATTTATAAAGCCAAAAAAAAATGACACCTCAGCTGACTCCTCAATGGCTGATGTTAGGGCTAAGGCGGGAATAGATGTGGACAAGGAGACAGGTTTATCCACTCTGGCAACTGCAGGGGACTGCACAATTGTCTCTGCTTGTGTGACAGGGGATGAGGAGGATGCGGAAGGTTTAGTAAGCCAGTCCACCACCTCCTCTGCATGCTGTGGCTGGATAGCACAGGCAAACTCACTAAACAGAGGAAATGATGCCCTGCCTGAGGACTGACCACCACGTCCACCTTTGCCTATGGACACATTTGTTGCTGGCCCCCTTACAGTGCCAAGGGAACGTCTGCCTCTCCTTGTTGTTCTCCCAGACATTATTGGGAGGGAGGGGGCGGTGCTTATAAGTAAATGTAAAGGGGAAGTTGAAATCTGTACGTAGATGCACTTTAATCAATGTAAAGAGGTGTTTGGTGCCCTTTAATTTGAGTACTCACACTACACAGGCACACTCCACGGATACAATATAATATACTGCAATATAATGCGCCAAATGTACAGTGATGCACAGAACTATATGGTGTTAAACTGGCAGTAACGCACGCAAAACGATATGGCATTAAACTGGCAGTAATGCACAAAACTATATGGCGTTAAACTGGCAGTAACGCACGCAGTAGGATATGGCGTTAAACTGGCAGTAACGCAATCAAATAGACAGTGTTCAACCGTCACTACACTGAAGCTATCTAAACTGTCCCTACTCTAGCTATATTCTAATGTCAAGATTACTGACATGGTCTCACTACACTACACTGAAACTATTTGAGCTGTCCCTACTCTAGCTGCACACTATGCAAAGCTGAATGATGATCCTCCTTGCTACACTCACACTATCCCTAGACCAGTGATTCTCAACTCATGTCCTCGGGACCCACTAACAGGCCAGATTTTAAGTATTACCTTGGGGAGATGCAGACTAGAATACTGCAATCACTGAGCAGCAAATTATATCACCTATGATGTATTTTGGTTATCTTGCAAACCTGGCCTGTTAGTGGGTCCTGAGGACAGGAGTTGAGAAACACTGCCCTAGACTGACACTAAACTAATATTCTACACTGACAATTGAAGCAAAATAGCACAGTATAGCACACTAACTAATAGCACTGAACAGAGCCCTGTTCTATCTCTCTCCACACCAAAATCACACTGAAAATGGCTGCCATTGAAAGAATACTTTTATACTGTGGGGTGGGAATGAGCCCTGATTGTATAAAGTCATGATGACAGTGCTCTGACTGACAGTGCTCTATGCCCTGCTTGACTGAAGCAGTGAAAGCTTCAGCCAATCAGGGCTCGCAATGCACTGTTCAACGCCACAATGCATTGTGGTCGGTTCGGGGTTCCAAACAAACAGTCGAACGCCCCCTTTGTTCAGCTGTTGTCCGAACAATGAAAGTTCGGCCCGAACTTATGCTCGGGCCGAACCGTTCGCCCATCCCTATTCACAATATGTTAATGTGCATTTGCGCACAAATGTGCGTAGGTGCGCGCATTTGCACGCATAAGGTATAAATTACTGACCAAAAATGCAGATTTTTCTATTTTTTTTTTACTGAAGAAAACACGGCGCTTGTTTATGCGCCTGTGTGCATAGGCACATTACAATTAATGGGTTGTATTTTAGCTCATTAAAAAATAACCTGTACTGAGCTTTTTCGTTTCAGTATATTTTATTTTGTCAAAAGTGAATGAAAAGAATTCATCACATGTTATAGATACAATGTGAGACATCCGTCATAGGGCAACCAACACGGTCATGTGGAGAACATGTTAATCAAGGTTATTATTACAAAACATTTCTGCATAAAACAAGCATAACCTGTCAAGTGAATTGATCGGAATCCCTTGGTGTCAAATATGGTCACAGAGGCCTCATCCAACGAGGGGGGCAGAAGGGGGGAAACCCTCGCCACCCCAACTGGGCACAAGCTGTGGCGGGGCTTCCCACCCCTCCCAGCCTCCCCTCATCATTGATAATGAAGCGATTGTTGTATCATGTGTAAAGAAAAAGAAAATGTATGGGTTATCAAAAACTGGTTTTAAAACAGTAAGTGTATAAACTAGTCAAAAGTTTTCTGGACAAAGGGACAACTTTGAGTCCTGTGAAAGACAGACTTCTCAGTATAATACAAAAAAAAGACACACTCATGGGAACACATGGTGTATATAACAGGGAATTAGTTCAGTGATATGTCTGCAAGAATCTAGGTTGTAGTCGGAGTTGGGACCGGGAGCAGGGTGATTCTCGACCCCGGCCCCGGTCACAACCAGTCCGTCAATGGCTGATGCCCAAGACTGACTGAAAGATGTATGTGAGAGAAGAAGGATAAGAGAAGGAGGAAAAGGGAGGAAAAAAAAAAAGAGAGGAGATAAATGATAAAGGCGGTGATTACGAGTCGGCTGGGGGGAAAGAGAGCCGGAAGGTGACATCCACGAGGAGATAATTAGAGGGTAACTCCCACAAATGTAGCCCAGGGTTCCCAAATTCTTTCAAATTTGGCCGATCGATCCAAGATTACACTTGCCATCTTCTCTTGGTTCATAATCCAAGAGATCTTTCTTTTGGCTAGAAGTGATGAAACCGAAGGTTTTTTCCATGCTTTAGCCAAGGTGAGTTTGGCACCTAAGATGATAAAGAATATGAGGCGTTGAGTAATCCTGGAGACTTCTTTCACTGGAAAGTTAAGGAGCGCTATGAGGGAGGACATTTGGATAGGCATTGTGGTTAGCTTGCCAATCCAAGAGAATATCTTGTGCCAAAATGGTCAAACTCTGGGGCAGGTCCACCAAATATGGAGCAAATCGCCTTTAAGACCACATCCCCGAAAACAGAGGGGAGATGCAGACGGGTACATGTGAGCTAGCTTCGAAGGGACCAGGTACCATCTAGTCAGCACTTTTAGACTAGCTTCCACGAGGCTGGAGTTAAGGATACCTTTGTAGGATTGGAAAAAGTTCCTGTGCCATGTTTCCAATGTCCAGTGTTGGGAAAGGTAATTTTCCCAAGCCTGCATGTAGGACTGCGTGGAGGACAGAGCTGTATAGATTACCGAGATGCCCCCCTCTTTCTCACCGGCCTGACCACACCATACTTCATAGGGGGTTATTTGGGGCCCATTCGGGAGTGTTTTGCACCTTTTGTGTAAGAAGTTTGAGATTTGGGAGAATCTGAAGGATTCAGAGATAGGCATGTCTAGGTTGTTAACACAGAATGCTTTGTAAGGTGGGCCGAGAGGTCTAAGGAAGTGCCCTATTCTGTATAGCCCTTTGTCGAGCCACTATTTAAATGCTGATATTAGGGATGAGCCGAACACCCCCCCGGTTCGGTTCGCACCAGAACCTGCGAACGGACCGAAAGTTCGCACGAACTTTAGAACCCCATTGACGTCTATGGGACTCGAACGTTCGAAATCAAAAGTGCTCATTTTAAAGGCTAATTTGCATTGTATTGTCCTAAAAAGGGTTTGGGGACCCGGGTCCTACCCCAGGGGACATGTATCAATGCAAAAAAAACTTTTAAAAACGGCCGTTTTTTCGGGAGCAGTGATTTTAATGATGCTTAAAGTAAAAAAAAAAAAAAAAGTGAAATATTCCTTTAAATATCGTACCTGGGGGGTGTCTATAGTATGCCTGTAAAGTGACGCGTGTTTCCCGTGTTTAGAACAGTCCCTGCACCAAATGTCATTTTTAAAGGAAAAAATCTCATTTAAAACTGCTTGCGGGTTTAATGTCATGTCGGGTCATGGCAATATGGATGAAAATCAGTGAGACAAACGGCATGGGTACCCCCCAGTCCATTACCAGGCCCTTTGGGTCTTGTATGGATATTAAGGGGAACCCCGCACCCAAATTAAAATAAGGAAAGGCCCTATATACTCTGAACAGCAGTATACAGGCGGTGCAAACAAGACAGGGACTGTAGGTTTGTTGTTAAGTAGAATCTCTTTGTAATTTTGAACGGGTACATTTTTAACGTGTTTAGCTCCAGCCAAAAAATCTTTTTTAAGCTTTTTGGAAAACATAGGGAAGGGTTATCACCCCTGTGACATTTGTTTTGCTGTCTTTCCTCCTCTTCAGAAGATTTCACCTCACTTTTTGTCCCAATGAAAAATGTTTTTTGAAAATTTGGGTTTTTTTGTGGAACAAGGATTGGAAAGCATCAGTGGAAAGGAGAAATTGTTTTCCCATATTAACTCTTACAGGAGAGAATTTCCCTTCCTAGGGGTAGATTTCATCTCACTTCCTGTTGTCTCCTTCCGTTTGCAAGTAGGAGTCGTTTGTAAGTTAGATGTTTGAAAGTAGGGTCCTGCCCTATATACTCAGCAGAAATTTGGGCCTTAGGTGTTGCTGTGGCCACAACACTGTAAGCCCTCACAGGGCCCTGCTGTGAAATATTAGATCAAGAATTGTAATTACATGCCCCTGTTGAACAGGAGCTGAAAAATTAGGCCTTAGGCACTGGTGCTGGTGCCACAACACTGCAACCCCTCACAGACACTCTAGTTGGAACGCAGGAACGAGCCCTGCTGCAAAGTATTGCATCAAAAATTGTAATTACACGCCCCTGTTAGACAGGGGCAGAAAAATTGGGCCTTAGGCACTGGTGCTGGTGCCACAACACTGCAACCCCTCACAGACACTCTAGTTGGAATGCAGGAACGAGCCCTGCTGCAAAGTATTACATCAAAAATTGTAATTACACGCCCCTGTTAAACAGGGGCTGAAAAATTGTGCCTTAGGTACTGGTGGTGGCGCCCAGAACCAAAAATGTTCTTACAAGCTATCAGCGTGATGATTGAGGAGGAAGAGGATAATTACTCAGGGATAGTCACTCAGCATCAGCATAGGCAGTCTTTGAAGGGATCTGAGATTTCAAAAAAAATTATTCGGTTACATCAGCATCAGGTGCTTGGTAGCTGGTGGTGATCCAAGACTGATTCATTTTTATGAAGGTCAGCCGATCGACCGAGTCGGTGGACAGACGCACCCTGTGATCGGTTACCACGCCTCCAGCAGCACTGAATGTGCGTTCCGAAAGAACGCTGGATGCAGGACAGGCCAGTAGCTCAATTGCATACTGTGCAAGCTCTGGCCAGTGATCCATCCTCAAGACCCAGTAACCCAGAGGATTTTCGGTGGGAAAGGTGTCCAAGTCTGATCTTGCCCCTAGGTATTCCTGCACCATGTAAAACAGACGCTGGCGATGGTTGCTGGAACCGATCATACCTTGGGGCTGCGGACCAAAAAATTGTCTGAACGCATCGGTCAGACGGCCACCTTCTCCACCGCTCCTTCTTTGACTGACCGAAGCCTCAGCAACACGTTGTCCAGAAACAGGAGTTTGTAACCTCCCAGTCTCTGGGAACGCGTTGCACAGACCTTTCTGCAAGGCCTCCCGAAGATGTTTCATCCTCTGCTCCCTCTGCGATGGCAAGATAAGGTCCGCAACCTTACCCTTGTAACGTGGATCAAGGAGGGTTGCCAGCCAGTATTGGTCCTTCTCCTTGATACCACGAATACGAGGATCCTTACGCAGGCTTTGCAGGATCAGGGAGGCCATGCAGCGTAGGTTTGCTGAGGCATTCGGTCCGGAGTCCTCTGGGTCACTAAGGACGACAACGTCCGCAGCCACCTCCTCCCAGCCACGTACAAGTCCATGTGTTTCTTGGGACTGATCCCTTAAAGACTGCTGCTGATGCTGAGTGCCAGGCTCCACCTCCATACTGACACAATCTTCCTCCTCCTCCTCCTCCTCGTCCTCTTCCTGTGTGATCGGCGGGCACGCAGGAACACTGTCTGGATAAAGGGGGCCTTGAGAGCTAAGGAAGTCCTCCTCTTCCTGCCTCTGTTCTGCCTCAAGTGCCCTGTCCATTATTCCACGCAGCGTGTGCTCCAACAGGTGGACAAGGGGGACAGTGTCACTGATGCATGCACTGTCACTGCTCACCATCCTCGTGGCCTCCTCGAATGGTGACAGGACAGTGCATGCATCCCTGATCATGGCCCACTGGCGTGGGGAAAAAAAAACAAGCTCCCCTGACCCTGTCCTGGTGCCATAGTCGCACAGGTACTCATTGATGGCCCTCTGCTGCGTGTGCAGCCGCTGCAGCATGGCCAACGTTGAGTTCCACCTGGTGGGCATGTCACAGATTAGGCGGTTCTTGGGCAGGTTAAACTCCTTTTGGAGGTCCGTCAGCCGAGCACTGGCATTATATGACCGGCGGAAATGCACACAGACTTTCCTGGCCTGCCTCAGGACATCCTGTAAGCCCGGGTACCTGCCCAAGAACTGCTGCACCACCAAGTTAAGGACGTGAGCCAAACAGGGCACATGGGTCATTTGTCCCTGTCGGAGGGCAGAGAGGAGGTTGGTGCCATTGTCGCAAACCACCATTCCTGCCTTAAGTTGGCGTGACGTCAACCACCTCTGAACCTGCCCCTGCAGAGCTGACAGAACCTCTGCCCCAGTGTGGCTCCTGTCCCCCAAGCACACCAGCTCAAGCACCGCATGGCATCTTTTGGCCTGCGTACTTGCGTAGCCCCTTGAACGACTACGGAGCACCGCTGGTTCCGAGGAAGAGGCCATGGAGGAAGAAGAAGAGGAGGGGGTGGAGGAGAGAGGTGTGTCACAATCATTAGCATTTTGGAGGCGTGGTTGCGGAACAACCTCCAACACTACTGCACCTTGTCCTGCATCCTTCCCAGCTGCCAGCAGAGTCACCCAATGCGCCGTGAAACTTAGGTAACATCCCTGTCCATGCCTGCTGGACCATGAGTCAGCGGTAATATGCACCTTAACGCTGACCGCCCTGTCCAGCGAGGCATGGACATTGCCTTCCACATGCCGGTAGAGAGCCGGAATCGCCTTCCGTGAGAAAAAGTGGCGTTTGGGTACCTGCCACTGAGGAACCGCACATTCCACAAGCTCATGGAAGGGGGCAGAGTCTACCAACTGAAAAGGCAGCAGTTGAAGTGCTAGCAATTTTGCCAAGCTAGCATTCAACCGCTGGGCATGTGGATGGCTGGGAGCAAACTTTTTTCGGCGGTGCAGCAGCTGGGGCAGGGAAATTTGCCTGGTACAATCTGACGTCGGTGTACCAAAAGCAGATTGCCCACAAGTACTTGGCTGTGACACACCTAATTTTACACCTTCATTCCTCTCACTGCAGGTCTCAGAGAGGACTGGAGGTCTAGTGGGGTTGGAAATCTCAGCTGATGAGGAGCAAGGAGAGATCCTCTTTGTTCTTTGGTGTGGGTCTTTTAGATACGCTTGCCAACTAACTGCATGGCAGGTCAACATATGTCTGGTCAAGCATGTGGTACCCAAGCGGGAGATGTTTTGGCCACGTGAGATACGCTTGAGACATATGTTGCAAATAGCAGCGGTGCGATCTGATGCACTCGTCTCAAAAAAGGCCCACACCAAAGAACTTTTTGAATAACGCGCAGAGACTGCAGCGCCCTGCACATGTGGAGCTTTGGGGTGTGATGCAGTCAATGTGCTGCCCTTAGGCTGGCCCCTGGGAGGGCATCCTGCCTCGTTGGTGATGTGCCGCCTCCTCCTCCTCCTCCTCTCTCCTATCAGGCACCCACGTTGAGTCAGTGACCTCATCATCCCCTCCCTCCTCATCACTGGAGCAAACCTGGCAGTATGCTGCAGCAGGGGGAGCATGACTGCCAGATTGCTGTCCTTCTTGGGCACCCCCTCTGTCCGTGCTCATGTTACTGCCTTCATCGAGCTCAGTATCATCATCAGAGCCTTCCAAACGCTGGGCATCCTCCTGGAGCATGTACCCAACACTGTGGTCAAACAGTTCGAGGGACTCCTCAGGAGGACATGGTGGAGCTAGGGAAGGAGTCACTGATGACATTGAGCTGAGGGAAGAGGCCGCTGCTTTGCCAGACAAAGCACCCTGGGCATGGGTGAGAGAGGATGAGGAGGATGAGGACGGCTTGGTCATCCACTCGACCAAGTCTTCCGCATGTTGCGGCTCAACATGGCCAGCTGCCGAAAAAAAGGCCAAGCGTGTCCCATGGCCACGTGCTGATGAGGATGCACCGTCTCCACGACCAGCACTAGACACAGAGCCTGCTTGCCCTCTCTTATTGGCTTGTGACTGTCTGCCTCTCCTTCTTGGCCTTCCAGACATACTAATGGCCTGTAGCTGCACTAAGCTGGGATATATATATATATATATACATACTGATACTGCAGCTAGCAAAATCAACTGCTTGCCTGTAGTATGAGAACACCACCAACCTTCTACAGGTAGCTGACCGTAGTACTAATAGGATCAAAAGAACACCAGTAATTTTCTTCAGGTAGCTTTATATACTGTAACCAGACAAGCCTGCCTGTCAGTAGGAAGATAACAGGAACGCATCTAGCTGAACACTGTGAGCAGGACGCACTGTACTAAATGTAAATAGTCTAGCTGCCTGACCGTGGTACTAATAGGATCAAATAGAACACCAGTAATTTTGTTCAGGTAGCTTTATATACTGTAACCAGACAAGCCTGCCTGTCAGTAGGAAGATAACAGGAACGGATCTAGCTGAACACTGTGAGCAGGACGCACTGTACTAAATGTAAATAGTCTAGCTGCCTGACCGTGGTACTAATAGGATCAAATAGAACACCAGTAATTTTCTTCAGGTAGCTTTATATACTGTAACCAGACAAGCCTGCCTGTCAGTAGGAAGATAACAGGAACGGATCTAGCTGAACACTGTGAGCAGGACGCACTGTACTAAATGTAAATAGTCTAGCTGCCTGACCGTGGTACTAATAGGATCAAATAGAACACCAGTAATTTTCTTCAGGTAGCTTTATATACTGTAACCAGACAAGCCTGCCTGTCAGTAGGAAGATAACAGGAACGGATCTAGCTGAACACTGTGAGCAGGACGCACTGCACTAAATGTAAATAGTCTAGAAGATAACAGGAACGGATCTAGCTGAACACTGTGAGCAGGACGCACTGCACTAAATGTAAATAGTCTAGAAGATAACAGGAACGGATCTAGCTGAACACTGTGAGCAGAATGCACTGCACTAAATGGAAATAGTCTAGAAGATAACAGGAACGGATCTAGCTGAACACTGTGAGCAGGACGCACTGCACTAAATGTAAATAGTCTAGAAGATAACAGGAACGGATCTAGCTAAACTGAATACAGTGTATATATATATATGCAACACCTGGGATGCATATATATATATACACACAATACACTGTAAGTGCAGCTAACTGACTGACTGTTCTGCCTAATCTATCTAACTCAAATCAAATGACACGGTCTGTCTCTCTCTATCTATGAACGCCGGAACACACACTACACAGGGCCGCCGTGCAGGCGGCCTTATATAGTGTGGGGCGTGTACTAAATCCCCTGAGCCATAATTGGCCAAAGCCTCCTTGGCTTTGGCCAATTACGGCTCTCTGTTCAGGCGGCGCTGTGATTGGCCAAGCATGCGGGTCATAGTGCATGCTTGGCCAATCATCAGCAAGCAATGCACTGCGATGCCGCAGTGAATTATGGGCCGTGACGCGCCACACGAATTTGGCGCGAACGGCCCATATCGTTCGCAATTCGGCGAACGGGCGAACAGCCGATGTTCGAGTCGAACATGGGTTCGACTCGAACACGAAGCTCATCCCTAGCTGATATGTCAAGACCTGGGGGAAAATCAGGATTTCGAAATAAGTGTTGCAATGGTTTTGTGGGGGAGGTTAGAAGTTGGTTGCATCGCAGACTATCCCAAAGTGCGAAGGAGTGCGAGAGGGTTGGGGAGAGTATGGAGGGTCTGAGTTTTCTATGGCTCCAAAGGAGGTAGTCTAGAGTGTGGAGAGGGACTGCCTGCCTTTCTATGTGAATCCATTCAGGTTGTTCCCAACCAAAGCAGATTTGGAAGTCCCAAGCCCCCTTCAGTTCTAGATCTGAACAGGACTGCCTTGGGGAATCTGTGTCCCCCTCTTCCCCAAATGTATTTGACGATTTTAGCTTGGAGTCGTTTTAGGCGAGTTTTGTCTACAGGAATCGGGAGGGCCCTAAAATAGTAGAGAATGTGGGGGAGTAGGGTCATCTTAATCATGTTGATTCTACCCAGCCAGGACAGGGACAGCCGGGACCATCGGGAGAGGTCTTCCTCCAGTTTTTTGTAAAGAGGAGGGTAATTGGCTTGGTGTAGGAGTTCTATCCTGGGGGTCAGTTTGATCCCCAAGTATGAAATGGAGGAGTCGCTCCAGGAGAAATCAGAAGCTCTCCCTGAGTCTGGCCAGAAGAGGGTCTGGGATGTCAATATCGAGAGCCTGCGATTTATCATAGTTAACCCTAAGGCCCGATGCTGCCCCAAATTCATCAAGGAGATGACATACGTTGGGGAGTGATGTTAGTGGAGAAGCAACAAATAGTAAGATGTCATCCACAAATAATGCGCATTTATGACACTTGGGGCCACATTGAATGCCTTGGATATTCGGGTTGTTTCTGATGGCTATCGCCAAGGATTCAATTGCTATGGCAAAGATTAATGGGGATAAGGGGCATCCCTGTCTTGTGCCTCTAGCTATGGGGAAGGATTCCGAGTAAAATCCCTGCAGAAGCACCTGAGCCGAGGGGGTTGAATAAAGGGCATGCATGACATTAATAAATGAATTCCCAAATCCCCACCTTTGAAGAGTGTTGAAGATATATGGCCATTGGACAGTATCGAAAGCTTTTTGAAGGTCCAGAGAGCGTAAACATCCCTGTCTGGATGGGCCCCCATCCCAGTTAGAATTGAGAAGAGATATTATATCAATCGCTCGTCTAGTTTGGTCAGGTCCCTGTCTCCCTGGGATGAAGCCCACTTGGTCTTTGTTAATGTATAATCTAATGAAGGAGGCCAGGCGGTCTGCAAGGATCTTGATCAGAATCTTTAAGTCATTATTAATGAGCGATATTGGTCTATAGTTACTAACCGAGCTGGCATCTTTATCAGGTTTAGGGATGACCGTAATGTAGGCCGTGTTAAGTGAGGCATCTAGTGGAGTACCCTGCCTGAGTGCGTTAAAGAATCGGGCCATATATGGGGCAAGAATGGAAGAGAATGCTTTGTAATATGGTATGGAGAAACCATCTGGGCCAGGTGCTGAGTGGGATTTCAAGTGTTTAATAACTGCACATACTTCCTCAGCAGAGATAGGGGAGTCTAGTTTCTGGTGGTGTCTGTCCTCTAATTTGGGGATTTGAATGTCGTCTAGGAAGTGGTCCACCGTTTCTGTAGTGGGACTGTTCTCACCACTGTATAGGGATTTGTAGAAGGTCAGGAATTCCCCCATGATTCGTTTAGGGTTCTGGGACAGAGTTCCGCCCTGGATTTTGATTTTGGGAAGGGCTGCGGATTTAAATTTTGGGGATAGGCTGCCTGCAAGCATAGAACCAATTCTTTCGCCTTGGCAGTAGAATCGGGATCTATTCCACCGCAGCCATTTTTAGGCCCTTGTGGTCAGGGCTAGGTTAAATGCTGTGCGAGCTGCGTCCAGCTTGATGATGGGAACAGCTCTTGGGTCGGCCTTGTGTTTTTTAATTAAGGCTGTATAATCCTTATCTAACTTCTCTATGTCAGCTTTGTTGGCTTTATTAATCTGAGAGGCAATTTGAATCAGATGACCTCTAATTATGGCCTTATGTGCTGCCCAAAGGCATGAGGGGCTAGTTTCCGGCAGATCGTTAGTGGTGAAGAAATTACAGATATTAGTTTCGATCTCTTTGGTTCTAATCAGATCACTCAGGATGGACTCATTAAGTCTCCAACGCCTGTAGGGTTTAGGGCCCAACAGGCGCTGAATGGAAAGGATCACCATTGAGTGGTCCGACCAGACTACATCTTTGATATATGCCCTGTTCGTTAGTGGAATAGAGGCTGAGGCGATGAAGATATGGTCAATTCTTGCAAAGGATCTATGGGGGTTAGAGAAGTGCGTGTAGTCTCGTAGGGTGGGATTTATTTCCCTCCATATATCCACTAAACCTTGTTAAAAGATTAGTTTGGCGATACATAGGCTCTGTTTAGTGGGTCTGGTGAGGCGAGACTTGTCCAGGCCCTGGTCAAAGGCCGAATTAGAGTCACCTCCAAAGATCACTGTGCCCTCCAGTAGAGGAGTTAGTGTTGTAAACAGGCGCTGAAAGAAGGCGAATTGGCCCCTATTGGGGGCATAGTACGAAATCAAAGAATATAGTTGGTTGTCTAATTCCCCCACAATGAGGATATAGCGCCCATCAGGGTCCCTGTGTTCAGATTTGAGAGTAAATTGGCATCTTTTAGATATAAAAATGCCCACCCCCTTAGTTTTGTCCTCCGCATTGGCTAGGGCGAAGAAGAGGAATTTGGAGTGTATAAATGATGGACAGAAGCGTTTGGGGAAATGCATTTCCTGGAGGTGAACTACGTCTTCCTTTTGAGCATGTAGGTATTGGAAGACCTTGCGCCTTTTTGCCGGTGAGTTCAGGCCTTGAGCATTATGTGATATTATTTTAAGTGGTGCATTTACTGGTGGGTCATCAGCCATCGAGCAGTAGAGGGGGCATGGCTATGAAATCCGCAGCACTTACAATCTGACGTCCACGGATACCAAGACATCCCGCATAGTGGGCGAAGACTGGTGAGACGTCCTGTTGTAGTCCGGATAAATCCCCCCAGTCGACTTCTGTGGGTACAAGTAAAATAAAACATTGTTGGAGAAGGAAAAAGGAAAAGCAGGAAAGAAAGACGGGGGACAAGAGAGTCTCCCGTAGAATGGAGGGGACAGAATCCTCCATCGGAGAGAGTGGGTCACACTGAAGTCCCTCCCGAAGGCAGGGAATGGTCCTGTCCATGGTAGGGTAAATTACCTGAACCACTAGACAGGAGGGGGCGCATGAACACCACTTCAGCAGAGTGGCCGCTTAATATGGCTTGTGATTGATATGATAAAGGCACTGGGGCCGGCATTAACTAAGTATCCTCCTTGCTAACATTGCCGTATCTCAAGAAAAACGTGGAGGTGGAGGTGCATCAGTTAGCTGTTTAATTACTACAAACATTATCAGTTAACAAATAAAGAAATGTGGACCTGGATATGTGGGGGCGAGCTGTGACTAAGTGCATGGAGTGTACAGGAGGGGGAAGCAAAAAAAAAAAAAAAAGGGGGGGGGGGCGATGGGGTATGGCTCCTCAACACATTGTGGATTGTAGGAAAATTTCATTGAGACTAGTCAGGCGCCATAAGTACTCCCCTCGACTCCCACCCAGGGGCAGTAATGGAGCGTCCCAATGGGGCCAAAAAAATTGAAAATCTTATTCAGTGTCCCCCCCAAGTTGAGCGCTACCCGAAACCGCCTCAGCCGAGGCGTGTGGGTCTCTAAATGGGAAACAGAAAACCCGTTTCAGGGATCACAAGTGGGGGAGGCACTGTCATCTCAGCTGGTAGCTGAGAGGAAAAGGAAGCAAAAGGAAGTCCTTGAGTAGATGCGGGTGATGGAAGTCATGGAGGGATGGTTTCTTTGGACTTCTTGGATCTGGCCTTCTCCCAAACCGGATTCAGGGGACTGGTGGGCATATGTCTTTTCGCAGAGTTTGGTTGAGGCCCCGACTGACGGGCATTAGGATCCTGGTTGATGAGGCCCAGTTGTAGAAACAGCCGTTCTCCTTCCTGTAGGGATCCAAAGGTGTGCGCTTTGCCTTTGAAGATTAGTTTAAGTTGGAATGGGAAGAGCCACCAGTATTTAATTTCTCTGTCCATTAGGATTTGAAGAAGTGGCTTTAGGGCCCTCCTTTTTTGGATGGTGGAGGGGGATAAATCAGCAAATATTTGCAGTTGATGACCCTGGAACATTATTTTAGTCATGGATCTTGATTTCCTCATGACCTCCTCTTTGACTGAGAAGAAGTGCGGTTTCACCACAACATCACGGGGAGTCCGTCCGCTCTAGGAGGTCTGAGAGCTCTGTGAGCCCTATCCAGCTCCAGTCTGTGCTGAGGTGTATCTGGGAGTAAGTCCTTAATAAAAGATTGTATAGTTTCAGGAATGTCCTTATAGGATTCAGGGAGCCCCCTGACTCTAAAGTTGTACCTCCGCTTTCGGTTTTCGAGGTCATCAATTTTGGCATTGGCAGTCTCTAATTGGTCCTGAAGGGTCTGAATACAAGCAGTGTTCTGGTTTGTTCTTGAAATGGTGGAATCAAGGTTGGACTCAATGAGGTCCATGCGGGTGCCTATGTGCTGTAGGTCCGCTTTAATGTCACTTGTGATTTTTATGGCTGTATTGTGTAGTCCTCTGTCCAGTAAATCAGCAAACTTGGCAAACATTTCAGCTACAGAGGCTGGCTGTAGTGGGCCTAAATCCCCGGGCTGTATTAGCTGGTGAGCCTGGGGGGGGCCGACATCCATGGGGGAGTACTCCAGCCCAGCCAGGGGGTGTTCTAGGAGAGATGCGGTGGATGCTGGAGAAGCTGGATCCAGGGGAAAGTTACCTGTGAGGGAGTCTTGCTGCAGTAGGGATGGGGAAGCTGCGTGCTGGACACGGAGAGTGCGTAGCTGCAGAGCGATGAGGAACGGCCGCCATCTTAGCTGTCTCAGCGCGGGACAGGGCGGCTTCAAATGCAGGCTTTAGGTTTAGTTTCACCGCTCCCGAGTACATCGGGGGAGTCCCCGAGTCTTCCAGCGGCCGTGGGGGGTAAATCCAGGCGTCGATCGCCGGTCAGAGTGCCGCTGTAGGGGCCCGGTCTGCTAAAGCGGGACGGAGCTCCCTGACTAAGCGTCCATGTCAGGAGCCGCCGCGCATGCGCCCCATACTGAGCTTTTTCAAGCTGCAGTGTGCAAGAGGTCCAAGTCTGTTTTTTTTTTTCAATTTACTTTACCACTTAAGGACCAACCGTCCCAATTATACTGCGGCAGGTTGGCTTCCCTGGGTGAATTACCGCCATGGTACGTCGGCCACTTTAAGAGCTCTAGCGGGCGCGTGCATGACACTGTAAGCAGGCAGATCTCCGTTCTGTCAGGGGAGGAGAGACAGATCTGCTGCTCCTAAAGATTATGAACAGCGATTGGTCACCTCCTCCAGGCACTCCCATCCTCCCTACAGTTAGAACACACATGTGGGAACACAGTTAACCCCTTGATCTCCCCCCTAGTGTTAACCCCTTCCCTACCAGTGACATTTATACAGTAATCAGTGGCTATTTTTAGCTATGATCACTGTATAAATGTCACTGGTCCCAAAAAAGTGTCCGCTCTGTCCATCACAATGTCATAGTCCCGCTAAAAATCACTGATCCCTGCCATTACTAGTAAAAAATAAAATAATAATTAAAATGCCATAAATCTATGCCCTATTTTGTAGATGCTATAACTTTTGCGCAAACCAGTCAATACACGCTTATTGCGTTTGTTTTTTTTGGATATTTATTATAGCAAAACGTAAAAAATGTTTATTTTTTTCAAAATTGTCGCTCTTTTTTTTTGTTCATAGCTCAAAAAAAAAAAAAAAAAAAACCCACAGAGCTGATCAAATACCAGCAAAAGAAACCTCTAATTGTGGGGAAAAAAAATGTCAATTTTGTTTGGGTACAGAGTTGCAGGACCGCGCAATTGTCAGTTAAGGCTACGCAGTGCCGTATAGCAAAAAATGGCCTGGTCATTAAGGGGGCAAATTCTTCCGGTCCTTAAGTGGTTAAAAAACAAGTTTTTTTTTAGACAAAATAGCAATTAGAGGGATGAAAAACATTTAACACCAATAGAAGTGCTTACAATGGTCACCTTTTTTCATTTCTGTAAACCTTTATCCCAAAAGTAAAAAAAAAACAAAAAACAAACAAAAAGAAAACCAGTTTGCTGTAACTGCTTATAAGGTGTTAGCTGGAGTTTATCTTCAAAGTGGAAGTAAAGCTGGTTTGTCGACAAATGTCTGACAGGCAGGGTATTAATAACAGAAGAGACCCTATTGGTCTCTTCTGCCATATATGCATTCTTCTGCCTGTCAGCTGTCATGTTCACTGAGCCGCGCATGCGCAGTTCAGCGAACATTTATGGCGCTGATTGCCCCCCGATCCATGCCACGGTGATTTGACTCCCATGCGCATACGTGGGAGGGGCATTATTGCGGCCTGGCTTATCAAGTGGCCGAAGGCACAAGACCCAGAAGGAAGACTGGATGAAGATGGAAGTGCCGGGGGGCCCGCTGGATTGGTCCCAGCAGTGCGCTGGAGGACACCATATGACAGGTAAGTCTGCTTTGCATACTAGTACCTTTTGGCATAACCCACCTGCGGGGCTTATAAAAAAAAAATTATAGTGGACTTTACTTCCGCTTTCAACTTGTTAGTCAAAACCATTATATCCTCTTCCCGTATTGACAATGCTGCAACGGTGGCTTATGTTGCGTCTCTATAGAGTGGAGACACCCTAAGATAGAAAGCGTTTAACTGGATGGATCACCCGCTAAAAATAAAAGGGGGAAAAAAGTCTAAAAAAGAATAAAACTAAGGCATTCACTGCATTTAAGAATTGGTGAGCTGCAATGTATTATATGCATTAAAACACTGACGGTAAGTTTATACTGTATAATCACCTGCATAATGCAATGCTTTATAAAACTTTAACTACGTGATTAGTTGCACATCCCATTATACTGATATTACTGCAATTACAATGTTCATGGTATTGAATGCTTACCATGTGCCTGTATAGGGTACTTAGCAGGAGTCAAGCTGATTCCTAATAAATAAAAGATCTCAGTGAATGTCTTCTTTCCCTATTAACACTAGTTAAAAGCCTGTTTAATGTCTTCTAAGAAAAACATTATTCAGTACATGGCTCTTATTACTGAATTATTCAGGTAATTTAATATAGGCACACAGGGGTGTTCATTCAACAAAACGTGATAAGTAAGACATAACAAGATTGTCACATATGCCTTTTGTCACCGTATTGTTTATTCTGGTGCTCATCAAACTATGTCATGCAATATCTGGTGCACATAATATTGTAGCAAAGTTATAGATACTGCATAGTGCACTCATTTGCTATACAGCTTGAAGCAGCATGTTTATTGTGGTCATTGTTTCTTTCTGTTGCAAAGTTTACATCAGACCTAGATCACCAGTTCTTAAAGTAAAATTGAAGGCAAGACTTTTTTCTTTTTAGCTTTGAATAAAGGATAGAGGGATTTGAACCCCTCCTAGGTATGTGCCCTGTCTATCAATCACCATGAAAGAAAATCCCAAATTTTGAGTTGTCACCAGAACAGCAACAGAAGGCATTTCATTCAATAAGGGCACTAGTTCTGATGACCCCGGTGATAACCAAGGATTTCCTCAATATTAACCCTTTCCACATGTTTTACCCCCTTCCTGCTCAGGCCATTTGGAAGATTTCAGTGCTGTCACACATTAAATGAGAATTACTTACTTTTGCAACACTGTACCTAAATTAATTTTATTTAAAAAAAGGAAAAAGTTTTGGGACTTTAAATGAGGCTAGCACCAAAGGGATGCTCGCCTCCATCCCGGTCATTGGTTATAAAAAAAAGGAGGAGAAGTGGGACTTTAAATGAAGCACACAGCAGCACAACGCAGGTCAAGTGACCAAAATTCATTTATTTGGTATAATCCATGGTATGTAAAAAACATTTCGGGCATCCAACCTCTAAAATGCTGTGGGCATCACGCCTCTATATAATAAACCATGGATTGATTATACATAAAATACACATAAGTTGCACAATAAGTCATGATCCATTGTCACACAGAGAGCAAAGATAACAATCAACGTACATGTGTACAATTGTTACTGTGATTAGACCCAAAGAGAGCCATGAAAATTAGGACAAATAATGCAAATACTAAAAAGGATTTAATGCCATGACAGATACTTATAGAGGTAAATGGAATCATTGAAATCTTGGTATTCCATGATATGTGAAGATTGGTAATAATCAAAGCTCTACGCGTTTTGCGGTATAGCAACCGCTCATCAGGAGCATACGTCATGGAATGATTCTAAAAAATATATTTTTATAAAAAAAAAAAATATATATATATATATATTCAGTAAATAAACAGGAAATGAAAAAAAAGTTTTGTATACAAATATTTTACTTGTATAAAATGAATTAAAGGTTGTGCGTCCAAACTCACGTTTGCATTAGCGATCCAGTGAAACAGTATCCAGAATCGCAGAGAGCTGCAATGCAAAGCCGCCCGACGCCAGGGTGGTCTGCGGGAATGAGAACAACAGCCATAGGCAAAACCATTGCTGGTACAGTAGGTGCAATGAGTGTAGGATGCGGACCTCCGTGTGGGAAACCTATATGAAACATATCATAGTGATGTGTGTTGGTGTGTGAATGTGAAAAAATGTAAAAAAGAGTGATGTGGGGACAAAGGTTGAAATAGGGAGAGAGAGTGGGGTAGGAAGGGGTGGAGAAAAAGCAAAAATAAAAGGAAAATTAGAAAAAAAGGAAGGAATAATACCTGGTGTGCACAGAGTGGACAACTCCATGCATGTGAGTGTGATGCTGAACAGGAAGGAAAACGGAAAATTGTATACTCACCTTTCCGTAATTTTCCTTTCCTGGTGCATCATCATGGCAGCATACATATGGGTTGTGACTGCGCCCCCACAACCTGATAGGACTGGTTAACTATAAATCAAAGACAGACCCGGCTCACAGCATTCTCTGTAACTCTCACCATTTGGGTGGGTATCTGTATGCTGCCATGAAGATGCACCAGGAAAGGAAAATTACGGAAAGGTGAGTATACAATTTTCCATTTTCCTGGTGCATCATGGCAGCATACATATGGGGACTAACTCGCCATACGGGAGGGTGAAAGAAAACTGTTGTAATCATCAGTAGCGCAAGAATGCACCGTGAATTTTTCCAAATTTTACTGTCGCGAGCCGGGTTTACCTATAACAGTGTAATGAAGGTGTCCTGGGAGGACCATATTGCTGACTTGCAAATAACCTCAGGAGACACTCAGCGCTGAGCTGTCCACAGAGCTGGCACTGCCCTAGTTAAATGTGCTCTTAAGACCTCCAAAACAGGAAGGCCTTGAAGAGTAGGCTCTTTTAATTGTCTGAACAATCTAGGAAGTGACTGAACGTGTTGATGCTGACTGACCCTTCCTTAAGCCATGCTGGAACCAAGTACATATTTCAGCTTTCCTGAAAGAAAGTGTAGCTACCAAGCAGGTCACCAGCGTTAGCTCAACCCACAGGGGATGTGGTTCCCACTCAACCCAGAAAGACGGGAAATTGACTTCCTGGTTGAATTGGAAGGAGAAAGACACCCCATGGATAAAAGCAGTCTGGAGTTTTCGGACTATTCTGTTCTGTCTGGGTATAATGTTAAGTGAGGCTCCTTGAGTGCAAAGCCTGTAGTTCTGACATTCTTCTTCAGAGGTTGTAGCAACCAGAAATACGGCCTTTAGGGTTTGCAGAGTGTAGTCAATTCTGTAGGATAGAAATGAGTCTTTGATAGAAATGGGGACTATAAGCAAGTTCCACAAAGGGAACAATGGTTTCCTTGGAGGCCTTTAACTTCATGCAAGCCTTTTAAGAATTGCATCAATTAGGGTTAAGGACTCCTTAAACCCCTGCAAGTGTAGACAAAGGAGAACTTCAAACTTTAAACATATTTGAACCTAGGCCCCTGTTCAGCCCCAGTTGTAAGAACTGTGGAACCTTGGCTGGTTTAGGTGATAAAGGACTCCAGGCTTTTGCTGTGTGAGATCTGCATCATTTTCCCATATTCTTAGGTAAGTCTTCATGAAGACCTCTCTGGTTTGACATAAGGTAGGCACTACCTGCACTTAGCATACTTGACTTGGTAGCCACTGCCTCAACTTCCATGCCGTCAAAAGTAGTCTCTTGGAGCTGGATGGCAAAACTGTCCATGAGAGAGCGAATCTGTCATCACTGGAAGGGGCAGTGGTGATTCAATGCTTAATAGTAGGAGAGAGAGACACTAGAACCTCCTAAGCCAAAATGGTACATTTGCAATTATTGATACAGGAAGCTCCACTGACAGCCTAAGAATTCTACCCTTCCACTGCTGCCTAGGCACAGTACAAATCTTGCTCCTCTTGCTAAAAGGAGTAAATGACAGAAGTGCTTTGAACACTACTCGGTTCAAAAAATTCAATACTATTGCTCATAAGCTTAATATCCCATGACCTTAAGCAGCCTGGTCTTTGAAATGAGTCCCCCAACCTTTCTAGCTGGGGTCTGATGTGATAATGTTCCATCTGAAAATAATTGGTCAGTTACGAAGAGCCAAGGATATTCCGGCACTGTTCTGCTGGAAGAGACTTCACTCCCAAAGTACCTTTGGCTTTCTCTATCAGAGGATGGAAATTCCCTTGAGGAGGAATTGGGACAAGTAGGTGTCTGATAAACCTACAGGAGAATCCAGTCTCCCAGATTTATGAATATTATAATTGATTGGAGGTTTTCCATCTTGCACGACTAACTTCCTGTGCTGCTTGTCAATTTTTATTTTTTTTTAACTTTAGCACTGGGCACAGATTACCTGGTTTTTCATTTTTTATTTTTGCTAGAAACAGGTGAACCGAATCCTCATCTCCCATGGGTAACTGGAACCTTCATGATTGCCCTTTTTTTTCTATCCAGCTACAAACGGGAACAGAATTTTTTACTTTCCCATCAACTCTGGTAGCCTGGCTGACTGGAAGAGATTGAAAGGTGGACTTCCCACCTGTCAATGTTATATGATCGGTATGCTCATTGAATTATGCCCCTGCATGGGTGAGTTTGTCATGTTATACTTTTTCAATAAAAATTATTGTACCAGAAAAGCGGACCTCCCTTAAACTTCTGCCAATGTCACACCAATATAGCTGAAATGGCCCACTGATCCTGAAGGTTTTCCCTCCAGGTGTGTGCATAAAGCTTTGCACAGGCACCCCCTGGATTAGTGCAACCTTAAAAGGGACTTCCACTGTTCTCCTAAGACAGGAGCCTTAGAGCTTTAAGGCTTCAATAATGAAGATTGGGTACTTCTCCGGTTTGTTTACTAACCTTTTTCCCGGTCCATCGGATCTTGCCTCCTGGTGTCTACTTGGGAGTCGCCACCTGTATGCTGGACCTTTGAATTTTCTGTTTTTTGTCAGATGATATTCGCCCTGACCTGCTAATGGTCACCCTTGAGGTGGCTGTATCCTGTCTACTCCCAAATAGATTGGATCTGTGTTCTGGTGTCTTGCACCATTTTTTTTTTTTGGCGGGATCCACCAACCATGGCTTCAGCCATAATGCACTCCTTGCCGTGACCGCGGGGAACACCGCTCTTGAAAAACATCAATGTCTGACACATCCACCACAGAGTATGCCACCAATTTCAGCTCTTACAAAGCTGTTACCACCTTGTCTCTTCACTTCTTCCAGGCGGGCTTATTTAAAGGGTTACACCACTTTTTCTTTTTTTTTTTTGGGCTGCAGTTTTCTGTAAATTACAATTAAACATGACCATCTGGAGGTGCTCTGCACACAGAATGTGTACATAACACCCCCCTAAACATAATTTCCCAGAAGTCTTCACCAAGATAAAAGTCAGATTCCTATGGATCCACCACAATAAAAAATTCATTTTTGATAAAAA
Organism: Lithobates septentrionalis; assembly: GCA_037952835.1. NCBI lineage: Eukaryota > Metazoa > Chordata > Amphibia > Anura > Ranidae > Lithobates > Lithobates septentrionalis. The sequence continues at coordinate 427,468 of JBBDGP010000509.1, forward strand.
TACTCCCAAAAGGGAATCACGTCTAAAGGGATGCAGACCCTGCCACTTTCCTCCGGCAGGTACAGCAGCTGGTTGACAATTATGAAACCACTCCCATTAAGACTCATTCAGTACATGAGCTGGTTATTGCTGGTGTGCCAGCACCTGCAGATGCTATAGTATGAAGTAGCACTTCAGATCTAGATCTAATTTTCGGACTAGAGCCTCCTTGAATGTGCCATGTCTTGCCAGCTACATTCATGATGCATCCATCATCGGAGAAGACTGCAGCAGGTTGACCTCTAGCTTTTTCAGGGTATACAGTTTTGACAGCCTGTTTATAAGGGCATTTTTCTCTGACCGCTTCAATTCTTCCTGGATTAACTCTTCCAGTTGTTCAATGAAGGAAATTAGTACTTTCTAACCTTGTGGAGATTTTCCTCTACTTTAACCCAGGCAATTGCGTCCTTAACGGTCCTTGCAAAAAAAGTCTCTATTGGGCAATCTTCAAAGCTTGTGCAAGCTTTCCTATTTGGACACCACCTACTGGTTCTGGTTGGAAGTGCTAGGCAATTTATGCACTGTAGCTTGTCAATCAATGACTTTCCATCATGAATGCAGCAACCATTAGGGCTGGTAATCTGTGGTGTTCGTAAACGGGGAGCAAACAAAATAAGAGGTGAGAAGATGACATTGATCAATGTTGCCTGTATGTCTGTGCTTTGAACGGTGACTGTTCTGGCTTTTAGCAGGATCTCTTCACCTTGAGGTCCTTGCAGGGCTGTATAGTGCTTGCTCCAGGCAGATTTGACACACTAGCTTGGAAGGCAAATGACCTTCCACCACAAATGTAGCGACTATTAGGGCTGGTAACTTGTGATGTTTGTAAACGGGGAGCAATGATAATGAGGAGTGAGTTGATGAGTTTAATCAACATTGCCTCGATGTCTGTTCTTAGATGGTGACTTTGTCTTGACCGTCAGAAGGCTCCCTCCATCTTGAAGTCCTTTTAGGACTATAGATGTTGGCTCTCTTTTTCTCAATCTTCACTACTTACCTAATCCCTATACCTTAAAAGCAATGGGTGGTCTGGCTGGACAGTGTTTCCCATAGAAACAGAGCAAAGCAGCAGACTGAAATGAAAAACAGCATAAGCTAAGTCTCCACTATTGCGACCTGAAAGTCGCAAGATTTTGCTGCAATTTGATGTGACTTGAAGCAATGCCTGTGTATTTTTAAGGTCTATGAACAAAGATATGGACAGTACTCATTGGAAATCATGGGGTATGGCTTGTCATGCGACTTTGCAGAGACAAGTCGCACTAGTGGAAACTGAGCCCAACACAGTGATCCCAGAGCAAGCATAGAAAAGGGGATAGGAAGAGCCCAGGTGAAGGCCATAAAGAGCACAATGATCCTAGAGCAACACTGAGAAGGAGATAGGAAAAAACACAGGTGAATGCCATAAAAAGTAAAAACATACCTGCAAACAATAACCACATAAGCATCCAGCATGCATGAGTAGAGAGCTCCACCATTTGTTGCCCAAAAATGCCATAAAACTATTTAGAACTCACATTTGCCATTAGCGATGATATCAGTGCCTGAGCATGATCAGATCACCATCCTGGAAAAGCTCTAATCAGGAAACACAGAGGCCGCATCACTTCCTGCCTCTCATGCTCAGAGTGTACTTGCACTGCTGCAGCCATCTTGGAAATGGCAAACGCCCATAACACAGAGAAAAGAAATAAAAAGCATATGGAAAGCAAAAGGAAACGCTGTCACTTATGTCAAAGCTTGTTTAAAGCTTTCTTTGAGAAGCCTGCACCACCAGAATGGGGCTCCAACCATCTAGCTCATTTAGAGGCTGTACAGGAAGGATTCTGCCCAGGAGAGGCTGAAATATGCCCCCAGACCACCAGAATGGGGCTCCAACCATATAGCTTAATTTAGAGGCTGTACAGGAAGGACTTCCACCCAGGAGAGGCTGAACCTGGCTGGGGCGACAAGCGGTAAGGGATACCTCACGACTCCAGTCTTGATCAGGTGAGGAAAAAAAGGAGAATGCTGTGAGCCGGGTCTGTCTTTGATTTATAGTTAACCAGTCCTATCAGGTTGTGGGGGCGGAGTCACAACCCATATGTATGCTGCCATGATGCACCAGAAAAGTGCAGTGTGTGAAGGCCAGCCTTGGAGATGCCTATATAGGTGTTCCATCATGGCCCAGCCCCCCACATCAAGTCAGCAGACAACACCTGGGAGTGGAGCACTTTCACCTGGGCGGCTTAGCCGTCGGGCAATTAGCGCCAGTCCATCTTCCCAGTGTGTCCACCGAACAGCAACACACCGCCGGAAACATAGCGCCACAAGAACGCCCTGCGACCGGCGGATGTGACGTGACTCAGAGAGGGAAGGACCATGCATCCGCCCCCTCCCTGACACCCATGGGAAGGGAGAGGGGTAGGAGACCCACATGAAACACCGCAGCCAACGGAGGCGAGCAAATGCAGACAGATCAGCGATATCAAAAACACTGTCCAGGGATCGCAGACACAGACCCAGCAGGACACACAACCAAACATCAGTATGAAAGGTTGATTGTGGGACCACTGATACCAATGGCCTACATAGATATAGAAATAAATGTGTGACTGCTGCTGTGTGCTTCCATCCCGGGTTATGTATTTAAAAAAAGGAAAAAGTTTTGGGACTTTAAATGAGGCTAGCACCAAAGGGATGCTCGCCTCCATCCCGGTCATTGGTTATAAAAAAAGGGGGAGAAGTGGGACTTTAAATGAAGCACACAGCAGCACAACGCAGGTAAAGTGACCACAATTCATTTATTTGGTATAATCCATGGTGTATAAAAAACATTTCGGGCATCCAACCTCTAAAATGCTGTGGACATCAAGCCTCTATATAATAAACCATGGATTGATTATACATAAAATGCACATAAGTTGCATAATAAGGCATGATCCATTGTCACACAGAGAGCAAAGATAACAATCAACATACATGTGTACAATTGTTACTGTGATTATTGGTTCATTATATAGAGGCTTGATGCCCATAGCATTTTAGAGGTTGGATGCCCGAAATATTTTTTTTACACCATGGATTATACCAAATAAATGAATTTTGGTCACTTGACCTGTGTTGTGCTGCTGTGTGCTTCATTTAAAGTCCCACTTCTCCTCCTTAAATACATTTTATGTAATCCAGGGAGCACCTTAAGACTCTCCAGGAGCCATAAATTATTCACCTAATTTCCTGACTACCTTTCACATTTTTGGAGGAACTGGAGTGCCAGAACAGTAGAAAATCCACGCAATTACCACATTTTGGAGAGTAAAAAAATCAAGATATTTTTTAAATGGCATGGTAAGTCTTTTAAAGACACTTTATTTTTTAGCTGTAAGTTTTGGAAAATACAGAAAGAAAAATGAAAATGAATTTTTAAACAAATGAATTCTTATTATAAAATATTTTTACACACATCATGGACATACTTACACACCATTCTGCTACTCCTCCTGAGTATGGGAATACTATGTTTGAGATGTTTTGAGTGTTTGATTAGAGTAAATATGTACCAGACATTGCATCTTGTGTATCACAAAAATCAACCAATTGTATCAAAAACAGTGTATTGCAATGGTCACCTCTGTATGAGTGGTCGGGGAATACAGCTTAGTGTAGCATTACCTATAGAAGCCCCCATTACTATAAGCCAAACAATTCTAGCCTAATGGTAGGTGGCTGTCATATTAACTGACCAGGAGCTACAGGAGTCTAAACAAAGGGTGAATAAAAGAGTTCCTGTGATTCCAGTAGTGCAGTTGTCCACAGGAGATGGCTGGGGCTGGTGCCTCTCAGAAATGTAGTCAGTGGAACATGCAGATAGATCAGTTCAGGCTGCAGACCGAGACATGATCAATAAATAGACAAAGGATCGGTTTAGACAGCAGGCAGAAACATGGTCAATAAACAGGACAGGGGTAGTACCAGGGGTGGCTGGTGGTATATGTTTTTGTTTGGGGGGCAGCAATCCGTCTTTCGCCACCCCCCCAGCAGTCGGTGGGGTCACCCAGACACTCCCCCTGATCTGTCGATTGGTCGGTTGGTCCCCACACTTAACCCATCTAGGTCACAGACTTCCTCCAGGTGGCAGGCAGCAGGCCTCTGTGTCTCCTACTTCCTCGGCTTCATGACAGTGCGGCTTCCCCTGTGTCTCCTCCCTCCTCCTCCTCGGCTGCCAATAGGATCGCCTCTCCTCTCAGCCAATCGGGTCTCAGAACCCGCTTCCTGACTGGCCGGGGGGAGAAGCAAGAAGAAAATAGCAAATATTAATTCACTATTGTCACACAACTGGGTGAGCTCTGCGCCCTGAGCCCACCCTCCGGCTCTAATCATGTGCTTCTAAAAAAAAAAAAAAAAAAAAAAAACTCCCATTGGAATCCATGCGTCCAGAACTCTGCATGTAAATTAGGGGCCGGGTGCATTAATTAGGGGGGTGGCTTGTATAGATGGACTGCTGCTGGTGAGTACAGATGGCTGGCAGAGACAACAATGCACTGGTGTGGTGGTGATCAGGAATGCTGTTGCTGGGCTGCACTGGCTCTGGTGACTCTGTACTGATATAGGAGAGATCAGGGACACTGTTGCTGGCTTTGATGTGCAATTGACAGTGGCACTGGTGTGGCTAGTGAACATGAACATTGCTGGCTGCACCAGTCTGGCGACATTGTCCCTAGTTGTGACGGTGAACAGGAACACTGTTGCTGGCTACACTGGTCTGGCAGCACTGTGATTAATGTGATCATGATCGGGGACACTATATCTGACTGATCGCACTGTCTACGTTTGTGACTTGGCAGCTGCACCCCCACCTGCACAGACGTCAGATTAGGAGCAGCATCTTTACAGCTTTTCCATCCCAATAGACATCAATGGGACTGCCTGCACAGGGATGCACAGAACACCTATTCCCCATACATGTAAACATGGCCCTGGCACATGGTACGCATTGATACGTCCCATGTGAACGAGACCTTATGCTGAGATTGAGATTGGTTTGGTAGTGATAGGGGACACTGTGACTGGCTGTACTAATAAGCCTCATTCACATGGGGTGTATCAACCTGTACCCTGTGCGAGGGCCACGATTACTCACACGAGAATGCACAGGTGTTCCATGCATCCTCATGCAGGCAGTCCCTCTTATGTGTATTCAGATTCATGGACAAAGCCTCTGCTCCCAATCTATCTCTGCTCCCAATCTATCATGCATACCTTTAACATTTATAGGTAAAGTTGATCCAGGGAATACCCGATTGCCTCTTGGGGAATAAGGAAGGAATTTTTTCCCCTGCTGGAGTAAATTGGAGCATGCCTTGCTGGGGTTTTTTGCCTTCCTCTGGATCAACTGTGGGTGTAGGATTGTGTATAAAGGATTTTATATATATTTTTTTCCCTTTTATTGACTGAACTGGATGGGCTTGTATCTTTCTTCAACCAGACTACCTACACTATGTAACTATGTCCCCAGGCTCACACTGTCTGCATTCAGGCCTTGCACCTGTATTATTATTATTACAGGCATACTCCACTTTTAAGTACACAATGGGGTTTATTTACTAAAGCTGGAAAGTGCAAAATCAGGCACACTTCTGCATAGAAACCAATGAGCTTCCAGGTTTTATTACCAAAGCTTAATTGAACAAGCTGGGGTTAGAAGCTGATTGGTTTCTATGCAGCAGTGAGCCTGATTTTGCACTTTCCAACTTTAGTAAATAAACCCCAAAGTGTACTTTAAAAGTGGGGTATGCCTGTATTATATATGATTCAAAATTCTGTGCAGCTTTTACAAAATTAAGGCCGGCATTACAGTTACAATACAATCTGGTACAAGAAGAATCAGAGGGCCCTGCTCGTTAGAGCTTACAATCTAAGAGGGCAGGCCAATTGATACAGCTGGTAATAGCTGTGGGGATGAGCTGATGTAGAAAGTAAAAAACAGTGTATTAGTCAGTGGCGGCCCATCCATTAGGGCAGTGGTTCTCAACCCTCCTGGTGCCATGACCCCTTGATAACATTTCGCAAGTTGTGGAGACCCCTAACAGTAAAATTATTTTCGTAGCGTGGGTTGTCAGCACCCAAGGCAAAACAAGTAATTTGCACCCCTAATGGACATTTAGCGCTCCCTTAATTCCTTCCACTCATACAATATTAAACCCCTTATGGTACATTTTAGGATGCATCACTCTTTCTCTTTGTTCTCCTTTCTTTCTCTTTTATCTCTCTCCATCCTAATTTCTTGTTTTTTCACCCATCCCTCTCTCTAGCCATCTTTCTTGTTCTTTCTCTTATTCTTTCTCTTCCTTTTTCTTTGTTCCTTCCCCTCTTTTGCTCTCCCTTCCATGTATTCCCTATTTTTATTCCTTCTCTTACTGCTTGGTGGGTGGGGGGAATGGGATGAGTGGCAGTGTTGGTGGGGAGTGGGGATGAGTGGCAGTGCTGGTGGGGGGTTGGATGAGTGGCAGTGCTAGGAGGAGTTCTGATTAGCCAACTTAGGTGCTCTTGATCAAGGTCATCTGCTGATCTGATAACTGTAGAGGGGACTTTTAATGGCAACTCTAATCACAGGTAGTGTTTTCACTTCACTGTGTCTCCGACTTTGTGTTGTCTTGCAGCAGCGACACCTATGCCGAAATCAGGAGAGAGGGTCTCCTCTAGCCCCTCCCACTTCACATTCCTCCCCAGTCAGCTGACCTCTAGTCTCTGCCCCCCAGCCATGCTGTGAACTGAATGGGTGGCCGCAAAAAAGGCTACGAGAGTGGTGCGGGCTTCAGGAACAGCCCAGGACTCGGTGACCCCTGGAAAATCATCATTCGACCCCCGAGGGGGTCCCGACCCCCAGGTTGAGAACCACTGCATTAGGGGGTCCCCCAGGTGTCGCCCCCTCTATCCACGGCCGCCACATCCTAATTGATGCTCTATGATCCACATGCCGCTATCCCCTATTCATGTGTCCAGCCCCTTTTAGGCCGCCGGGCGCATGAATTACAGCGGCGGGGGTGTTTTTTTGAGGCACCTGATTAGAGCCAGAGGCTCTAATAGGCTTCAAAATAGAGCGGGCTTGGGTCGCAGAGCATTGCACCATGATACCAAAAAAACCTGGGGAATGCCCAGGAAAAAATTCCAAGCCTACTTACCACCAACTCGCAGACAACCAATTGACCTGTCTAACAGTATGCGTTAAAAACAGGGGTTCAGTCCGCACGCATTTGCAAACGCATGCGTAAGCCACAGAGCCACGTCACGGCACCCTGTAATCTGTGGTCCTAACACTAAAATTTGGGTGTCCCCACAGTGGAGGCACATGCATTCTAATGGATAAGTGAGGGCAGGTGGACTGAAGGGAGCCCACCCCTTCTTAAAGGTACAGGGCACACCAAACACCCAGCAGGTAGCACAATGGCTGCAAAGGTGCTGGTGCGTTGCTGGACCAGTACACACACCCACGTGATTGCAAAAAACTTGCCACCACCCTCACTTATAGCTGGCTATTGCAGTAAGAGGCATTGGAAGGCCACAAACAGATACCAAAAAAACCTGGGGAATGCCCAGGAAAAAATTCCAAGCCTACTTACCACCAACTCGCAGACAACCAATTGACCTGTCTAACAGTATGCGTTAAAAACAGGGGTTCAGTCCGCACGCATTTGCAAACGCATGCGTAAGCCACAGAGCCACGTCACGGCACCCTGTAATCTGTGGTCCTAACACTAAAATTTGGGTGTCCCCACAGTGGAGGCACATGCATTCTAATGGATAAGTGAGGGCAGGTGGACTGAAGGGAGCCCACCCCTTCTTAAAGGTACAGGGCACACCAAACACCCAGCAGGTAGCACAATGGCTGCAAAGGTGCTGGTGCGTTGCTGGACCAGTACACACACCCACGTGATTGCAAAAAACTTGCCACCACCCTCACTTATAGCTGGCTATTGCAGTAAGAGGCATTGGAAGGCCACAAACAGATACCAAAAAAACCTGGGGAATGCCCAGGAAAAAATTCCAAGCCTACTTACCACCAACTCGCAGACAACCAATTGACCTGTCTAACAGTATGCGTTAAAAACAGGGGTTCAGTCCGCACGCATTTGCAAACGCATGCGTAAGCCACAGAGCCACGTCACGGCACCCTGTAATCTGTGGTCCTAACACTAAAATTTGGGTGTCCCCACAGTGGAGGCACATGCATTCTAATGGATAAGTGAGGGCAGGTGGACTGAAGGGAGCCCACCCCTTCTTAAAGGTACAGGGCACACCAAACACCCAGCAGGTAGCACAATGGCTGCAAAGGTGCTGGTGCGTTGCTGGACCAGTACACACACCCACGTGATTGCAAAAAACTTGCCACCACCCTCACTTATAGCTGGCTATTGCAGTAAGAGGCATTGGAAGGCCACAAACAGATACCAAAAAAACCTGGGGAATGCCCAGGAAAAAATTCCAAGCCTACTTACCACCAACTCGCAGACAACCAATTGACCTGTCTAACAGTATGCGTTAAAAACAGGGGTTCAGTCCGCACGCATTTGCAAACGCATGCGTAAGCCACAGAGCCACGTCACGGCACCCTGTAATCTGTGGTCCTAACACTAAAATTTGGGTGTCCCCACAGTGGACAGTGGACACCACATTGCACCATGAGCCCACCCAGGTGTTACAACAGCCAATCGAGAAGCGGGTCTGTCATCTGATTGGCTGAAAGGACAGGTGATCCTATTGGACGCCTAGGAGGAGGGGAGAAAACCCACAGCAGAAGCGAAGAGGGGAAGATTCAGTAGCCACTGCCCGATTCCCGCCGCAGCCTGATATCCACTGATGCCCCAAAGACCGCGGTTGCCCGATGTGCCCGCCGATGCCCTGATCCCTGCCGCTGCCTGATGTGCCTGCCAATGCTTGATCCCTGCTGCTGCCCGATGTGCCTACCGCCTAGATGGGGTAAGTTCCGGTGGGCCAGCAGACAGCGGGGGCGTTTGAGGTGCCGCAGTGGGGGGGTTGTTGTTCGCCACCCCCCCAAACAAAAAAACACCAGCCTCCACTGGTATTAGTTAGAAGCAGAATAGGCTTCTTTAACAATCCTGGCAGCAGTCCCGAGTGTGGCTCAGGGTTAATTTTAAGTACCATTAGTGGTAACTCCGAGCCACACTCAGGATTGCATTGCAGAATACTTATATATTTACATACTTACAACATACTTACCTTGTCACCAGGATCCTGCAATGTCCCCTGGTGTGTCCTCTGCCTGGTCATCTGCCTGATGTCCTGTGTTCCGGGCTCCGTTCCCTGCAAGTGTCGCAACGCATGGGGCGGAGCCTCGCAGCAACTTCAAAAAGTGCAAAAAACATAACACATACAGTACACTGTAATCTTACAGATTACATTACTGTAACAAATCATTTCACATCCATTTTGTCCCTAGTGCTTTGTTCAGTGCCCTGCCTGCACTTTTATATTATATATACTTTTTTAAAGCGGCGTTCCAACTATGTAAATTTTTTTTTTCGTACAAATATATTATTTAAAATGCTATTATTTATATGACTCCCTGTTTAGCAATCGACGTCCGCTCGATTGCCGATTTAGATCAAACGATGTCTTTGATTTTTTTTATCCCTGGCATGTTCCATTTTGCTTGTGGGCATGTGAAGCCCACAAGCACTATCTTCCTGGTTAGGGTGCTGTTGCTGGTTCAGCATGCACCGCCCCATACTCACGCATGCGCAGTAATGCGCCGTAGCGGCGCTGTAAAGTATACCGGTTGCCATAACAACGGGCGTCGTCGTCGGAAGTGCCCGCCCCATTGTTATGGCAACCCCGCACTCAGGGCAAAGCCCAATGACTCCTGGGAAATGATGACACACATCTCCCAGGAGCAGTAGCAAGCGGAGGCTCCGAGGGAAGCGACGTCAGGAGCCGAGGTGATGAAGGAGGCAGATTTCGAGGGACCACATAGCAACAGGCATAAAAAGGTGAGTAGAAAAAAATTTTCTCCAAATTTTTTTTTTTATTTATTTCATGCACATTAATAATTTTTTTTTTTTTTTGGTGGAACTCCACTTTAATGCCTGGAAACTAGAGATTGTCCATGGCTACCAAAAAAATGTCCCTTTACGTCAAAAGCGGTTTTAGACCAGCTTTAAAACAGCGATAGTAAATTAGAACACTTGCAGAATTGAGTGATAGTGAATTGTGGGAAAATTCATTTTATTATATTATTAATTTTTTTATAATTATTTATAGTTATTTATTATATTTTAATTTATGATTTAGTGTTTCAAACTTTTTCATACTCGGGATGTCTACTAGACTCTTGTTCAGACAGATTTAAGTGTGTTATTACTATGAAATGAATTACAGGCCTACAATATAAAATTTCCATGCAAAACAATGTACCATTTTGAGATTCAAAAATCTGACATAATCATACCGCCAGGGAGGTTAACCACTTGACCTCTGGATGATTTACCCCCCTTCATGACCAGGCCATTTTTTGCGATACGGCACTGCGTTACTTTAACTGACAATTGCATGGTCATGCAACGCTGTACCCAAATAAAATGTTTTCTCCTTTTTTCCCACAAATAGAGCTTTCTTTTGGTTTCTTTTGACCTCTGTTTATTTTTTTTTTTGCGCTATAAACAAAAAAAGACAGACAATTATAAAAACAAAACAAAAAAACAATATTTTTTACTGCTATAAAGCCTATCCAATAAAAAAATTTAAAAAATCTAATTTCTTCTTAAATTTAGGCCAAAATGTATTCTGCTACATATTTTTGGTAAAAAAAATCCCAATAAGCGTAGATTGATTGATTTGCGCAAAAATTATAGCGTTTACAAACTATGTGATATTTTCATTCATATTTATTTAAAAAGATTTTTTTTCTAGTAATCAGCAACCTATAGCAGGACTGCAATATTTGATGGACATTTTGACACTTTTTTGGAGGCCAGTGGCACTAATACAGTGATCAGTCCACAGAATATTTGGCTTAAAGTCTTGGGGAGAATCAAGATGTTTTTTGGTAAATGCGAGATGAGCCTTTGTGTTCTTTTTGGTCAGCAGTGGCTTTGGCCTTGAAACTCTCCCATGGATACCATTTTTGCCAGTCTCTTTCTTATTGTTGAATCATGAACACTGATCTTACCTGAGACAAGTGAGGCCTGCAGTTCTTTAGATGGGTACTTTTATGACCTCCTAGATGAGTCGTAGTCATGCTCTTGGAGTAATTTTTGTAGGCCAGCCACTCCTTGGAAGGTTCACCACTGTTCCAAGTGATCTCCTTTTGTGGATAATGGCTCTCCCCGTGGTTCACTGGAGTTCCAAAGCCTTAGAAATTGCTTTGAAACCCTTCCTAGACCGATACATGCATATTACTTTATTTCTAATCTGTTCTTGAATTTTTTAGATTGTGGCATGATGTGTGGATTTTTGTGATCTGTTATGCCGCGTACACACGAGCGGACTTTACGACGGACTTTGCCCGGCGGACTGGATTTCGTCGGACAATTCGATCGTGTGTGGGCTCCAGCGGACTTTGTTTTCTCAAAAGTTGGACGGACTTAGATTTGAAACTTGTTTAAAATTTATCAGTTGAAATCGAGTCCGGTCGAAAAGTCCGCCGTCTGTATGCTAGTTCGACGGACAAAAAGCCACGCTAGGGCAGCTATTGGCTACTGGCTATGAACTTCCTTGTTTTAGTCCGGTCGTACGTCATCACGTACGAATTCGACGGACTTTGGTGGATTGTGTGTAGGCAAGTCCGTTCATTCAGAAAGTCCGTCGTAAAGTACGTCGAAAAATCCGCCGGGCAAAGTCCGCCGTAAAGTCCGCTCGTGTGTACGCGGCATTAGCGTGCTTCACTTTGTCAGACAGCTTCTATTTATGTGATTTCTTGATTCAACAGTATTTCTGGCAGTATTTAGGCCTGGGTTTGGCAAGTGAAATTTAACTCAGCTTTCCAAAAAATTGTGGTTAATCACAGTTCATTCATGATTCAGCATGGGAGGGAGCAATTACCATTTCACATAGGGCCAGGCAGGTTTGAACAGCTTTTTTCCCTTAACCATTTCAGCCCCGGAAGATTTTACCCCCTTCCTGACCAGAGCACTTTTTACAATTTGGCACTGCGTCGCTTTAACTGACAATTGCACGGTCGTTCAATGCTGTACTCAAACGAAATTTGCGTCCTTTTTTCCCACAAATAGAGCTTTCTTTTGGTGGTATTTGATCACCTCTGTGTTTTTTATTTTTTGCACTATAAACAAAGAGCGACAATTGAAAAAAAAACAATATTTTTTACTTTTTGCTATAATAAATATCCCCAATTTAAAAAAATTTCATCAGTTTAGGCCAATATATATTCTTCTACATTTTTTGGTAAAAAAAATCGCAATAAGCGTATATTGATTGGTTTGCGCAAAAGTTATAGCGTCTGCAAAATATGGGAAAGATTTATGGCATTTTTATTATTGCTTTTTTTTTTACTAGTAATGACGGTGATCTTCGATTTCTAGCTTTACTGTGACATTGCGACGGACAGATTGGAGATTTTTGACACTTTTTTGGGATCATTGGCATTTATACAGCGATCAGTGCTATAGAAATGCACTGATTACTGTGTACATGTCACTGGCAGGGAAGGGGTTAACACTAGGGGGCGATCAAGGGGTTAATTGTGTGTTCCCTCAGTGTGTTCTAACTGTATGGGGATAGGATTGATTAGGAGAGGAGACATATAGTTTTTCCTACTTAGTAGGAACAAACGATATGGCTCCTCTCCTCTGACAGCACAGGGATTTTTACACACACAAATCCCATGCTGGCGCTCGTGCACGCGATCGCACATGGCTGAACTGGGGTAGGACGTAGCCATACGGGATTTCGCCCAGGAGAGCCATTGTGCCGCAGTTTATCTGTGTGACATGGTCGGGAACTGGTTAATACATGAAATAATAATTTAAAAACTGCATCTTGGATTTACTCAGGTTATCTTTGTTTAACCACTTCCCGCCCAGCCTATAACAGAATGACAGCCGGGAAGTGGTTCTGTTATCCTGACTGAGCATCATATGATGTCCAGCAGGATAACATGCCAACGCATGCCCCCGGGGGCGTGCAGTGCGGCGATCGCAGCGTGTCAGTCTGACACACCGCATCTCCGATCATGATAAGAAGCCCCTGACAGAGACTTCTTACCACGTGATCAGCTGTGACCAATCACAACTGATCATCACGTGAACCAGGAAGTGCCGGTAAACAGCATTCCTCGGTTTGTGCTGACAGGGAGAGCCAATTGGCAGCTCTCCCTGTCAGGGGGTCTGTGCTAAAAATCAGCACATTAATTATCAGCACAGCCCCCATCAAATGTACTAATAAGCTGCCAATCAGTGCCCATTTAGTGCCCCATCATAACCCCCTGCCAGTGCCCAATAAAGTGCCAATCAGTGCCCACCACAGTGTAAATCAGTGTCCATCACAGTGCCAATCAGGGCCCAGCATTAACAGACCTGCGCAATCAGTGCTGCCCATCAGTGCCATCTATTATTGTCCATCAGTGCCACTGGTCAGTGCCCATCAGTGCCGCCTGTCAGTGCCCATCAGTGCTGCATATCAGTGCCACCTATCGGTGCCCATCAGTGCTGTATATCAGTGCTGCCTATCAGTGCCCATCAATTCTACATATCAGTGCCTCCTCATCAGTGCCCATCAGTACCACCTTATCAGTGCCAACTCATCAGTGCCCATCGGTGCTGCTTCATCAGTGCCCATCGGTAGACACGTGCATTCGTTTTCGTCCAAATGCATTTTTGTTCGAATTTCAGGTATTTTTGTTATCGATTTAACAAACGATAACAAAAGTGCAGGGTGTGAAAACCGAAAGATCCGACATAAACAAATGCTTTATTTTCATTTTTGTTGCGACAACAATTCGATATAGATAGGAGATTCGACATGACGCTGACAATAACAATCTGTGTCTGTTGAACCTGTGGTCGAATGTGCCTAACCTTAACTCTATTAGTCCAAGATTATTCTACATAGAGAGAAAAGATTCGACTTATGCCCTGTACACACGGTCGGATTTTCCGACGGAAAATGTGTGATAGGACCTTGTTGTTGGAAATTCCGACTGTGTGTGGGCTCCATCAAACATTTTCCATTGGAATTCCATTGAAATTTCCGACACACAAAGTTTGAGAGCTTGCTATAAAACTTTCTGACAACAAAGTCTGTTGTCGGAAATTCCGATCGTGTGTACACAAATCGGATGCACAAAGTGCCACGCATGCTCAGAATAAATAAGGAGATGCAAAAAACAAACAAAGGCGCCTCTAAGTGCAGAAGATTAACAGTTTTAATGCCCCAACTGGGTTAAAAAACACTTACAAAATAGAAGTTATAATCAGGCACATCGTGGGTAAAGCTGCATTGGAAGGGGTCACGGTCAGAGGAAGCCTTCAGAGGGGATGGATGTAGTCACTGACAGCAGCGGTATGGGACACAGGGAGCCGCTGTGAAGCCGGCGTCGTCAGCATGGAAAGACGGCGAACCCGGAAGTGATGTCATCCGCTGAGCGGCTCTGTAACCAGCCTGAACCGCAAACAAATAGCCAGAGAGGGGATGTGATGTCATCAATAAGGGACGCGTTTCGGAACCGTCAATCGTTCCTTTTTCAACCTATGGCTATACTGATGACTGGGGAGGATATATATACACACACACTATCAGTGGATTGGCCAGGGGGCGGGGACAACAAAATTTAGTAACGATGAGTCCATTAAATGCATATAAACAAATACCTGCTACAGCATTCTTAAAAACGGGGCAGTAGAAAAGGAGAGAAATATAATGATGGAATGAATTAAAATAAAAGATTTAGAACAATAAGAGTTTAAAAAACAGATCTGTAAAATGTCTGGTAATGACCGGTCCTGGAACTTGCAGTGCACATAACAAAATATAAACAACTGGAGCAAGCAAGATAATGTCAGTGTTAAGATTTAGACCAAAGAGGGACATACGTGACATTAATACTATCAACGTATTATCATATAAAAATTGTGTAAATGTCTTTTGTCCCCACCTCTCGGGTGATTGTTGGTCTCCGGGGGTGGGGACGGTAGGTTTCCCAGGTAGGCCGCAATGCTCTGATTGGGTCGGACGGAATCCTAACACAGTATGTTCCCGTTAGGGGTGTTGGGACTCTCTGCCCATACAGTTAACATCAACATTCGGTTTGCCTAACGTAACAAAGACTAATGTATTCGGTCTTGAACCTATGTTTGCTTGCGTTATCTATGCATAATTATTATCCCATATTTACAAGGGATTCTTCCAATATACATATGTAACTTTTGTTCATCTTTGTACTGCACTGCTCTTTAATAAAGCTTTAAAATCAAAAAAAAAAAAAAAAAAAAAAAAAAAATAAAAAAATTGTGTAAATATGGCATCAAAAACACCCATGAATTAAAAGATTTAAAAGATAAAAAAGGGGGTGTTTAAAAGTGGAGGAATAAAAATAATAATGATGAAGGATCTTTAAGAGAAGGAGCCTAGATTAATATCTATAAAAAAGGAATGCCATGTCAAAGTATGGCACTAACGTCAAAATCCTCGTTTAACCCTCCAGGGGCTAAAACATTTAATAAAAATATCCAATACATTTCTCTGTGGCATAGTCGTCGGTAGCGTTCAGCAGGGGGGAGATCTTTTGGCATTGCCTCAATAACCCATACTTTGAGGCCACTAGTGAACTTGTCATGGACGTGAAGGTAATGTCTGG
The DNA here is from genome assembly GCA_037952835.1 of Lithobates septentrionalis. NCBI lineage: Eukaryota > Metazoa > Chordata > Amphibia > Anura > Ranidae > Lithobates > Lithobates septentrionalis. The sequence continues at coordinate 443,312 of JBBDGP010000509.1, forward strand.
GGACACTGTGGTTATCTAGTCCACCTTCGATTAACCGGCGATGTTCGCCAAAACCGTTTACGTAGTGGCCGTATAGTGCGCCCTACATAGAATAGACCACAGGGACATGTGAGGCAATATATAACATGGTCAGATGAACATGTGTGAAAGCCCTTTATTGGGTATGTTTTGCCTTTGACGTGAAAGTCTTTCTGGCCATGTGTCACAAAACTACAGGTTTTGCAGAGGGGCTTACGGCACTGATACATCCCAGAAATTGCTAAAAACGTGGGCATATGGTGGCCAGGAGGCAGAGGTCTAGCCCTAAGTTTACTGGTCGCTACCTTACTTTTAATGTTGGGTGCCTTTCTATAGGCAAATTGAGGTCTATTAGGCAGAGTGGAAAGTAGATGTTCGTCTTGTAGTAATAAAGGCCAATGTTTTTTAATGATATTTTCCATTTGTTTATGTTGGGTATGGAATTGATCATTACCAGACATTTTACAGATCTGTTTTTTAAACTCTTATTGTTCTAAATCTTTTATTTTAATTCATTCCATCATTATATTTCTCTCCTTTTCTACTGCCCCGTTTTTAAGAATGCTGTTGCAGGTATTTGTTTATATGCATTTAATGGACTCATCGTTACTAAATTTTGTTGTCCCCGCCCCCTGGCCAATCCACTGCTAGTGTGTGTGTATATATATATATCCTCCCCAGTCATCAGTATAGCCATAGGTTGAAAAAGGAACGATTGACGGTTCCGAAACGCGTCCCTTATTGATGACATCACATCCCCTCTCTGGCTGTTTGTTTGCGGTTCAGGCTGGTTACAGAGCCGCTCAGCAGATGACATCACTTCCGGGTTCACCGTCTTTCCATGCTGACGACGCCGGCTTCACAGCGGCTCCCTGTGTCCCATACCGCTGCTGTCAGTGACTACATCCATCCCCTCTGAAGGCTTCCTCTGACCGTGACCCCTTCCAATGCAGCTTTACCCACGATGTGCCTGATTATAACTTCTATTTTGTAAGTGTTTTTTAACCCAGTTGGGGCATTAAAACTGTTAATCTTCTGCCCTTAGAGGCGCCTTTGTTTGCTTTTGTGTCATTATAGATCCTGCTTCAGTCTTTTAAAGCTGCAGCCCTGTTTGCTGAAGATCATCCCACCATCCTCATCATCCTTACCAACACTCTCCTTTTTATTTTGGACTGCCTATCTCTAATAGAGACATTATCTGGACTACGTTAGTCCTGTGCGCCCTATATACTTTTTTAAATTAAGAGATGAAAGCTATTGGCTACTGCCCCGTTTATAGTCCCGACGTACGTGTTTTACGTCACCGTGTTCAGAATGATCGGATTTTCCGACAACTTTGTGTGACCGTGTGTAGGCAAGACAAGTTTGAGCCAACATCCCTTGGAAAAAATCCATGGTTTTTGTTGTCGGAATGTCCGATCAATGTCCGATTGTGTGTACAGGGCAATAGAGAGAAAAGATTCGTCATAGAGAGAAAAGATCGCTGCTGGAATTGGGTGGGGGAAGTAAAATAAAAATAATGATGATGATGAATGTTATTGGCCGATTGTAACCAAAGAGGAGGGGCAGTAAAATAGCTAGAACTAAGTACAAACGTACAGCCAACTTACTTTCACTTACGATTTGCTAGCAGAGAGAGACACACACACTGAATCATTTCAGAAGACAGTCAATCTTAGCTGGTCAGTTTGTCAGAGAACCTGAATTATTTAGCAATTAAGCATAAGCACAGCAGCAGAACAATAGTGAAGCAAGCTACAGTTCAACTTAACTTTTTCATAATAATCTGCTGCTATTGTGTTAGTGTTGTGAACTTGATAGTGACACTAGTGTTGCTAGTTTTGTGATAGCCTCAGAGGCTGCCCGTGTTGTGGGGGGATTTATTATTATAGATTCTATATTATAATGCCATATCAATATCTGACACAACATCGGATGCCGCGCCCGCCATTGCACCTGGACATTGAGAAACGAATGTGAAAGTTGGCTGACTGTTGGGGTAGAGTAGACCATTCAACATGAACGACGAAGATTCGACAAAGCAACGAAAAACATACAAACGTCGAATCAGGGGCTTATGGTGTCTGTCGAAAGTTCTAAGAAGATTCGACGGAGCAGCTAAACTGTACGATGCTGCAATCGTACATTTCCGATCAAATGCATCCGCCCATAGGCTATAGAAAAATTCTAATGTTGGTTGACTAGTAAAATAATTAAGAAATATAATTATTACTAGTCATACAACATTAGAACTTTACTACAGCTAGCTTGTAGGCGGAAAATTCGACCGGAAATGTACACGTACAGTTTAGCTGCTCCGTCGAATCTTCTTTAAACATTCGACAGACACCATAAGCCTTCAATGACAGATTCGACCTTAATGACTTCCCGCCGTGGTTCCATTATCCTGACTGGGCATCATATGACGTCCAGCAGGGTAACATGCCGCTGCACGCCCGCGGGGGTGCTCATCACGGCAATCGGTGGAGCGGTGTGTCAGCCTGACACACCGCTCCACCGATCTTGGTGTTTGCATATGCACTGAGCAATTTTTTGTGATATATTACGTTACGCAACTTGATACTCATGTACATTAAAAATATTTATTTTTACTCTCAAATTTGTGTTTGAACCTGCCTCATTTAAAGTCCCATACTCTTTTATTATTTTTTGAATTTATAATTAGGGATGGAGGCGCACTACCCCCCTTTACTTGTGCGCTTCATTTAAAGTCCCAGTATATGGAGATATACATTCCCCCCTTTGTTGTATGTTGAAACAGGGATGAAGGCAGAGTTCCTACACAATGGGTAGCATGTAGCTACCTCTTTTATACTCATATATCTACCCGAGGGTTTGATGGGACCTTATAATCCCCAACCTCTGGATATTATGTACTATTCTTTATGCACTTGCGATACGTGGGGTTTTAGATATTTCCCCCCCTTTTTTTGTACCGACTTATGCTCCACAGTCTTTTCATCCCTAGTGGATATTGTTCATCGTGCCTGCTTTGCTTGCCTTTGTCTTCCATTTCCCGGGAGCTGCGATTCGCATCAGGCGCCGCCCCTTGCCGCCGTTGTTATTCACGGGTGTCATGGGGACGGCTGGCCTTGTGCGTATCGACGCCACGCATTCCGCACCAGTGACGTCCTTAGTTGGCGCCGTCTGGTTTCGCGGTCTCTCCATCTGGCTGATACATTGGCGGGATTAGGTCTGGCGCCATCGGCGGGCAGACGCTTCCCGCCCGTCATCACGCTTGCGTGACGTTGGTATTGTCTGCCCTATTTGACCGGCCCACCTGGGAGTCCCCATTTACAACTGACCAGATGACCGGCTTGCACTGCTTGATTTACTGCACACGCACAACCTATACCTGGTACTACAGGGTAATTCTATATGTCACGGCTTGTTTATATTCTACTTTTTCACCTTTTTTTCACTCTACACTTGTATCATTGTCTCATGAACATCACCTAATAGGTTTCTTCTCTGTAAGCACGCTCCCAGTGTTGGCTTACTTACTCTTTTAGTATTCTCACTGGTCCCTTTTACATCCCACATTTATCTCTGTTCTGCACACTATCCAGCAGGTATATCACTACCTACACCCCATCCTGCACTTTTGTCACCCTATTTTCACCTTTTTTCCTCCATGTATCCCTATTTTCTCTGTGCTTGACAGTGCTGCCGGGTATATCATATACAATACTTTTAATTATCTTACAGATTTACTGGCCACTATTGGCACAATACCCAATATACTACATTTTTTCCCTGGTTGGGGACGTTTTCGGTGTGGGCCAGTTACTTATGGGCGGACTTCTATACCTCAGCTCCCGGGGAGGCTTGATATGGTGACCCCTGCACACCGGGATTATTCAGAGTTCAGTGTCCCAATGGGATGTAAGTTTGTGGATTTGACCATCTCTATGCTCTACATATATCTTTCTACATATAATACTTTCCATATCATGGGCCCCATTTTTTGATTTAGAACATCTCCATTATTCACAGATATTCAATATCCGCTCCTGATGAGTCGGCTTACCGACGAAACGCGTCGAGCTTTTGAGGATGTAACCCCTCACATTTCCATCAAGATTTTTATGAATTTTACTGTATATTACAAGTTATACTCATGAAATATGTATTATTGTCCCCTTGTTATGGCAATTATGTTTTACACTCTGTTTATATGTATGCAATTTACTTCCCAAGATGTCTGCATATGCACTGAGCAATTTTTTGTGATATATTACGTTACGCAACTTGATACTCATGTACATTAAAAATATTTATTTTTACTCTCAAATTTGTGTTTGAACCTGCCTCATTTAAAGTCCCATACTCTTTTATTATTTTTTGAATTTATAATTAGGGATGGAGGCGCACTACCCCCCTTTCCTTGTGCGCTTCATTTAAAGTCCCAGTATATGGAGATATACATTCCCCCCTTTGTTGGATCTTGGTAAAGAGCCTCCGGCGGAGGCTCTTTACCACGTGATCAGCCGTGTCCAATCACGGCTGATCACGATGTCAATAGGAAGAGCCGGTGATCGGCTTGTCCTCACTCGTGTCTGACAGATGCGAGTAGAGGAGAGCCGATTGGCGGCTCTCCTGATGGGAGGGTCTGCGCTGATTGTTTATCAGCGCAGCCCCCCTCACACTGGACCACCAGGGACGTCACTAGGACCGCCAGGGTAGTGGGTAACATGTGGATGGCCAGGTATGTACCCCATGGCCATCCACATGTGCCCAATGTGCCCAATTTGTACCAATCAGTGCCCACAAATGGGCACTGATTGGCATCATTATATTTCAGTTTTGCCCAGCAATGCCACCAATCAGTGTAATCAGTGCCACCAATCAGTGTCATCAGTGCCACCTGTCAGTGCCCATCGGTGCCACCTGTCAGTGCCCATCAGTGCCCACCTATTAGTGCCCATTTGTGCCACCTATCAGTGCCACTTATAAGTACCCATCAGTGCCACCCATAAGTACCAATCAATGCCACCTATGAGTGCCCATCAGTGCCGCCTATGATTGCCCATCAGTGCCATCTATGAGTGCCCATCAGTGCCGCATACCAGTGCCACCTATCAGTGCCCATCAGTGCCACCTATCAGTGCCCATCAGTGCCGCCTATCAGTGCCCATCATCAGTGCCCGTCAGTGCCACTTCATCAGTGCCACCTCATTGGTGCCACCTCATCGGTGCCCATCAGTGCTGCTGTATCAGTGCCCGTCAGTGCAGCCATATCAGTGCCCGTCATTGAAGAAGAAAACATACTTATTTACAAAAATTTTTAACAGAAACAAAGAAAACCTTTTTTTTTTTTTAACTTTTCGTTATTTTTTATTTGTTGCGCAAAAAATAAAAACTGCAGAGGTGATCAAAAACCACCAAAAGAAAGCTCTATTTGTGGGAACAAAATGATAAAAAATTTGTTTGGGTACAGTGTAGAATGACCCCGCAATTGTCCTTTAAATTGCGACATCGCTGAAAGCTGAAAATTGGCCTGGGTGGGAAGGTGTCTAAATGCCTGGTATTGAAGTGGTTAATTAATTTGGATTTTCGGACGAATGCAATCTTTAACGAAAAACGAAATAAATAAAAACTAATTTCGGGAGTAACTAAATAAATTTATTTTTCGGACGAAAACGAAATTCCGAAACGAAATATTTCAGTGTGCACATGTCTACCCATCGGTGCTGCCTCATCAGTGCCCATCGGTGCTGCCTCATCAGTGCCCATCAGTGCCGACTCATCAATTCCCATCAGTGAAGGAGAAAATACAATTTTTTACCAGAAACAAAGAAAAAATTTTTTTTTCAAAAATGTCAGTCTTTTTTAGTTTGTTTAACAAAAAATAAAAACCGCAGAGGTGATCAAATACCACCAAACGAAAGCTCTATTTGTGGGAAGAAAATGATGTTACATGACCGCGCAATTGTCATTCAAAGTGCGACAGCGCTGAAAGCTCAAAATTGTGCTGGGCAGGAAGGGGCGAAAGTGCCTTATATTGAAGTGGTTAATATTAACATTTGTTTGATGATCTGAATCATTTAAGTGGGAGAAATATGCAAAAAAATTCAAAATCAGGAAGGGGCAAATACTTTTTCACACAACTGTATGCCTTCCCTCTTGCCTTGTTTTCAAAGCCAGGCCACCGTTCTGCCTCCCTACTGTATGATTGGCGGGTGCCAGCAGACATTGAGTCCACGGTATATGACCCTGGGCTCCTGCTGTGTGTGAGAACAACGTGAGTGAGCAGCCAGTGGTGCACATGCACGTCCCCTACCCGGAAAAGCCGGATCACGTATATATACGTGATCCGGCACAGAGGTGCTGCGTTGTAGCAATAAAACTGCTATAGGGTGGACCTTAAACGATTAAAGCGGTTGTATACCCGCTGTCATTTTTTTTTTTTTTTTTACACCTGCAAGGGAAAAGGCATAATGAGCTAGTATGCACCGCATACTAGCTCATTATGAGATACTTACCTTAGAACGAGGCGCCGGCATCTCACCTGGTCCACGCTGAGGGAGCCGACATCTCCCCTCGGCGTGTCTTCCGGGTATCGCGGCTCCGGCGCTGTGAGTGGCCGGGGCCGCGATGTCGTCACTCCCGCGCATGCGCGCGGGAGACTTCTGCCCGGCAAGCTCCGGAGTTTGCCGGGCTGTCAGCCGAGAGTCCCCTGTGCGCATGCGCCGCTGCAGTCAGCGGCTCATTGCGAGGGGAATATCTCCTAAACCTTACAGGTTTAGGAGATATTTTTTTTACCTACAGGTAAGCCTTATTATAGGCTTACCTGTAGGTAAAAGTTACAAATAAAGGTATACAACCACTTTAAAGAGAAGGGTTTTCAGGGATCGTCCAAAAATGGATAGATTAGGAGACAGTAGGATGGATTGGATTAAGGGATTCCAAAGAATGGGAGAAGCTCGGGAGAAATCCTGGAGGCAAACATGGAGGTGACAAGGAAGCTAGAGAGCAGGAAGTCTTGGGAGGACCAAAAAGAGCGACTTGGTTAATATTTTGAGACCAGGCTAGTGATGTAGCCGGGGGCAGAGTTGTGGATGGCTTTGTAAGGTATTGTTGGTACATATAATTTTATTTGTTGGGTGAGTAGAAACCAGTGGAGGGATTGACAGAGAGGTGTGGAGGACACTGAACATTTGGTAGGTTGGATGAGTCTTGCAGCAACATTCATGATGGACTGAAGGGGGATAGCCGATGTAAAGGTAATCCAATGAGGAGGGAGTTGCAGTTGTCGAGGCGAGAAATAACCAGGGAGTGATTTAGAATCTTAGTGGTGTCAATGGTTAAAAAGGGGCATATTCTGGAGATGTTTTGCGGAGGTTGAGGCGGCATGATTTGGACAGGGATTAGATGTGGGCCTGAAAGGACAGTTTAGAGTACAGGGTTACCCCTAGCACTCTGGCATGTAGGGATGGACTGATTTTTGTGCCATTGATCTTGATAGAGAAGTCATTGGAAGGGGCACGCGGGGGGAGGAAATATTATGAGCTCAGCTTTAGATAGATTAAGTTTGAGGAAGTGGTGTGACATCCAGTCAGATATGTCTGTTAGTAAATCAGTGGTCTGTGAGGAATCTGATGGGGTGAGCTGAGGGGTAGAGAGATAGATTTGGGTGTTATCAGCTTTATTAAGTTTTAGTTTTTAGGAGAGCAGATTCTGTGGTGTGTTGCGGGCCAAATCCAGACTGAAGGGGATCAAGAAAGTTACTCTCAATGAGGTGGTCGCTCTGGCGGTTGTAGAATAGGCATTCAAGGAGTTTGGAAGCAAAAGGTAGTAAGGATATGGGTTTTAGTTTGTTAAGATTAGTGGGGTCCAGTGAGGCCTTTTTAGGTATGAGAGTGACTAGTACATGTTTTAGAGGGTTGGAGAAGATGCCAGTAGAGAGGGAGAGATTGAAGGTATGAGTTAACCACTTCCGTACTGCTCACCGTCATTATACGGCAGTATTTTGAAGAGGAATATCATTGTTATGGCAGCAGCTAGCTGCCATAACCCCGGTATCCGCTTCTTCAGCGGGCGGTCCACTTTCAGATAAAAGTGGTCTCTGTGGCCCATTCCCTGTGAGTTCACTTTTATCGGGAGCGGGAAAGGTGCCCTCCCCCACTTACTGAAGCCGCCGGCAGGGGCGGAGGCGATTGGGTCCTCTTCTGTGTTACGTATGGAGCTGAGTGAGGGGAAGACGGCCCCCACCCGGCTCCATACCATTGCAGGGCAGAAGCGATGTCAAAACGTCACTTCCGCCCATAGCTCTTAAAGCAACATTTTTATAATTTTTTTGGGGGTTTTTTGTGTAAATATGAGATCTGAGGTCTTTTTGACCCCAGATCTCATATTTAAGATGTCCTGTCATGCTTTTTTTCTATTACAAGGGATGTTTACATTCCTTGTAATAGGAATAAAAGTGACACAATTTTTTCTTTTAAAAAGAACAGTGTAAAAATAAAAGGTAAAATAAAAAAAAACCACGCCCCGTCCTGTCGAGCTCGTGCGCAGAAGCGAGTGCATACGTAAGTAGCACCCGCATATGAAAACGGTGTTCAAACCACACATGTGAGGTATTACCACCATCGTTAGAGTAAGAGCAATAATTCTAGCCCCTCCTCTGTAACTCAAAACATGCAACCTGTAGATTTTTTTAAATGTTGCATATGGAGATTTTTAAGGGTAAAAGTTTGTCGCCATTCCACGAGCGGGTGCAACTTTGAAGCATGACATGTTGGGTATCAATTTACTCGGTGTAACATGATTTTCCAAAAAAGTGAGCTTGTAAGACCGCTGTGCAAATATGGTGTGATAAAAAGTATTGCAATGACCGCCATTTTATTCTCTAGAGTGTTAGAAAAAAAAAATATATAATGTTTGGGGGTTCTAAGTAATTTTCTATAAAAAAAAATTATTTTAACTTGTAAACCACAAGTTTGAAAAATAGGCCTGGTCTCAAAGTGGTTAAAGAGTGTGGGATAGAGCCAGAGGGTGACTGTAGAGAGTGAAGGGTAGAAAAGAATTGACAGGGACTGCGTGAGAGAGTGTTAATTAGAGTGATAAGGTACGTCTGTTTGGCAGTGTGGAGGCAGTAATTGTATTTTTGGAGGTATAGATGTCAGACTGAGAGCAGTGGTTCTGTCGGTGCAGCTGATGTGTCCCAATAGACATTGATTCCTACATGTGGATGTATGGTACACCAGAGCTGAGCTTTAATTTGAAATCCTAACTTTGTGGTCTTCAACAGACTTTTGCAAATATCTTTGTTTTTGTGCCCTGGAGCTAGTAGTAGTTAGGCACAATCTCCTATTGTCAATGTTCACCACTCATCTAAGTGGCTTTCTCAGGTAATATAAGGTTTGGGAACATATCCCACATGTGATTACATTATTGATGTCACCAGGACACTGTTCAATGAATGAAAATGTAGGCCTGAGCAAAAGAACAGTTGCAGAATTCCTAATGTAAGTGGTATATCCATCTCAACTGACTTGTTCTGCACTGTTTGAATGATAGCTTGCTTTAACATAATCTCATTCCCATGATGCTTTGAAATTTAGGACAGGTGTTTGAGTTACATGGATGAATGCATATATTGTCTCTGCAGAGGAATGTTGAGCTAGAACTATGCAGGAAGCTCTAAGCTAAAAATCCTTCCGTCAAATGTTGTCAGCATACAATAGAGCAAGTCACTTTAACAGTCAGAATGACTGTTGGAGTTCTCACAAGATCCAGGGAATTGTGCAGGAGACTCAGGGCACTTACCTTTGGGTTCTGGGTCTAGTGATGCCTATTCATAGATAGCTTTTTTAATGCTTCTTTGGCCCATCCAAAATGCAGTGAAATGTCTTAACCATTTAAATCTATATGCATGTGACAACTACTTCTAGTCTAAACGGGCTTATGCTCTGAAGATCTTGTGCATAGGCCATAACAATACCATTACTGATTTTTTTTTTAATTGTGATGCATTTTACAGTTAGGCTAAGTTCACACTGCTGCAATAAGATTTTGATCTGACTTTGTGTGATTATGTGATGCAGCTTGGATGCTACTTGGATGTGGTTTGCATATTCTATGGACCAGAACCTTGACCTGTGCTGGAATCACACCAGAATAGCACAGGACCCTTTTCCAAAATCACGCTGCATTGCATTGATGTAAACAGGCATCATTGAAATCAATGTGGTTTACATTGTCATGCGATTCTGTGTGACTCAAGGCACAAATGAAATCACACTAGTGCGAACCAGGACTTAATGAAAAAACAATATATGCTTAGTCTCGGTATTGCATTACATAATGTGCCTCCAGCATCACCTTGGAAGTATGTAATCTGTGTAACTATCTCATCAGAGGTTATACTCCCACAGCAGTTAGGACAGAGCTCTATAAATAATATTGTATGTAAAGTCAGGCACACTGATGTCTATTTGATTTGCTACAAAATAGATTTTCATAAGTCTTTTCAGCTGTACAATGTTTAAATTTAGCAATGTCGTAATCAGATGTCTCCATAGACATGGATAAGGGTGACAAGCAGTGGAGGCCCGTCCATTAGGGGCATAGGAGTGCTGCCCCCCTAATTCATGCATCCAGACCCTAATCTATATGCAGGACACCAGGCGCATGCATCGCAATGGAGTTTTTTCTTTTTCTTAAAGCACGTGATTAGAGCCGAGGCTCTAATTGGCTTTAAAAAAGGGTGGGCTTGAGGCGCAGAGCACTGTGCCCTGAGCCCACACCCAGTTGTGTGACAATAGCGAATCAATATTTGCTATTGTCTTCCTGATTCTCCCCCCCGGGCAATCAGGAAGCAAATCAGAGCCGAGAGGAGAAGCAATCGTATTGGCCACCGTGGGAAGGAGGAGGAAGCCACCGTGGAGCTGGAGATGCTGGGGAAGACACCGAGGAGGAAACCACCATGGAGCTGGAGATGCTGGGGAAGCCACCAAGGAGGAAGCCGCCGCCATAGAGGAGGAGGAGATGCAGGAAGGAGCCGAAGGTGGTAGATGGGGTAAGTGCGGGACTGGTGGGGGGACAGACGAGCGAGCGATGAGCAACTGACCAAGGGGGGATGGAGGTGGCAACGGGTGTCTTGTTTGCCACCCCCCCAAAATATACAGCACTAGCCACCGCTGGTGACAAGATTAATCACCCTAATGCAAGCATAATGGGATTGTCGCATACATGCTCCTGTCTAGCTTATCTTGATTATAATGTAACAGGAAATTCTGCTTAGTTAAAGAATAACCCAAGTGAAGGCAGTTGCGTATTCAAATATACATTTTCAATACAAATACTGTAAAAAAAACCTTGCTAGGTTTTTACTGATATTTGGGTCTCTGTTAAAAATATTACCCCACTTCCTGTCCTGGTGAAAATGGTTTAATCAGACAAAAAGTACCACTGCCATATCTGTTGCAGGGAGCTGATCAATAAATTAATAGAAATCTCAGACCATTAATCAGGAAATAATTGAGGTGAAGATGTCTACTCAGCTCGTAACTATGGAAGAAGCTAAAGCTAAGTGTCATGTTTAGCAGATCGCCTGCAGTATTCCCACCAGAAACTTTTAACTGCAGTAAGAATGCTCATAATAAAAATACACCACAGTCCGAATGCACTCACCAGGGGGTAGCTCAGCTCAGCTATGCAACAATGATATCAAACAGATATTAGAAAACAAAAAACAGAGCACAGATTGCCAGTTATCAATTTAATAAATTATAAAAAAACCTCTGTAGACTGTTACAGATCCTATATACACTGGTGTTGGTGAATATTTTTTTTATGATTTATTAAAGGGATATCATATGGAATTCAGCATGCTATTTTTTTTTTCCTAATATTTTTTTTAATGTGGTTACTGTGATATAGTGTTATGTACTGCTGTCTTGGAATAGTGAGGTTGTGGGCCCTAATCACATTAAGATAAAAGGTAGTGAACCACCAAAAATTGGGGCCCGGGCAGTTTAGGTCATAATGTGCTAGTATGAATTGCATACTGGCACATTATGAGTCATACCTACAAAAGCGAAGGCCTCCAGCGGCGCACTGTCACCGCTGAAGGTGGTTCCATCTTCACCCGGTCTTCTTTCCGGGTTCATGGGCTTCAACGATATGAATGACGAAGACGTCACTCTTGTGCATGTGTGTGGGAGTCGCTGTTTACGGCATGGTTCTGAAGGAACATCACGGTATGCCATTCCTTTAGAGCGCATGTGCCAATGATGTCACCGGCTGCATCTAAAGTAAAAGTCTCCTAAACAGTGCGCATTTATGAGATATATACTGTACCTATAAGTAAGCCTTTGTATAGGCTTACTTATAGGTAAAAATTATACATGGAAGTTTACTCCCACTTTAAGGATCTCTTTTTGTTACATCAAAAAGCCAAAATAAAAAGCACAACTGCCTTTTTAACCAAAGTAATCCTACATGCAGTGCAAATGACTGTATTACTATAGAAAAATCGAACATCCTCCATGGCAAACAATGATGCAAAGGCTTTGTGCACTCCATAAAGAACTAAATACAATATTGACACTTTATAATAATAATGTGTGACAAATATGGATGTTATATTGGAAGCTCTCCTGTTTCTCTAGGGACATATGTAAATGTTCCTTTGGACATTGAACTAATGTGCCAGTCAAGCTTTCCATATAGTAAATTGTGTACTTGTGCAATGATCTCTAGATAGGTGGGAGTGTTTACAGCATTTTGCATTCTCTTAAAGCATAACTTCACTCTTCCAACTTTGAAAAAATGTTTAATCCTTATGCTGCTAGCATTAGTAAATTGATAAGAAAGTATATCATATTTACTTGTTTTAAACTGTTTTTTTTTTTTTTTACATTTCTTCAGTTACTTCCTGGTTTCCTGGCCTACGCAAAGGATGTCATGAATCCCATAAGTTTTCAGGAGGGGAGGAGGGCTTTTCTCAGCAAAGCACACCATCCTGTCTACACTAAGGGCAGGTGGATTCTAGGAAGTAAATGCTACATGGATCTTCTACCCTTACTCAAGATGGCCACAGTCAGAAATGCTAGCGCTTTTTAATGTGATTTCTCAGCAAAATAAAGCATAGAGACATGGATGGGTGAGTTTGCTTTGAATATTAAAATGATGTAAAAAGTTTTTTTTTGATACAGTGTAGTTCTGCTTTGAAGAAATTCACCCTTTGCTGTACTTCTCTCAGATCCTATTCTCTTTGTTGCTCTTCTATCATTTATGAGTGATTGGGTGGACACAAGTGAGCAGTAACGGGAAACCTGTTTGCTTTTACAGGAGATTGATTGACCTATAACAAGATCTTTTTAGTTTTTCCTCATTTGATGCATAAGAAAACTATAATGAGCCAATGCCAGAAAGAAAAATACTTAAAGAGAAAACAATGCATACATGAACATTTTTGTCAATATTCCTGAAATTGATCAGATGTAGGAATGATAATACTCAATGGGGTCGATTTAAAACTGGAGAGTGCAAAATCTGGTGCAGCTGTGCATGGTAGCCAATCAGCTTCTAACTTCAGCTTGTTCAATTAAGCTTTGACAATAAAACCTGGGAGCTGATTGGTTTCTATGCAGATAAAACAGAAATAAATGCTGGACAGCCGCACTCGTAGATTTTCTTCGTTTATTCAAGAAATTCACATCAAGATTCAAATGACAGCAGACAGGAAAAGAGCTGACGTTTCGCACTAGCGTTAGTGCTTACTCATAGCTGGTGCGAAACGTCAGCTCTTTTCCTGTCTGCTGTCATTTGAATCTTGATGTGAATTTCTTGAATAAATGAAGCAAATCTACGAGTGCGGCTGTCCAGCATTTATTTCTGTTTTATTGCTACTAGCAATAGCCAGCACCGACAACCTCCAAACCAAGAAAGAATTACCTTTTACCTTTTGCCTGTCTAATCCTCCTGGAGCGGTGATAACTCTTTTATATTCAAGTGATTGGTTTCTATGCAGAGCTGCACCAGATTTTGCACTATCTAGTTTTAGTAAATCAATCCCATAGTTCTTTTCTATCTAAACAAGACATCAAAACACAGAATAGTGACTGCTGTAAGAGAGACAGAATTAGTAACATTGATAGACTGATTGATACTCTTTCCTCTGAAGACTTAGAAACATTTATCTTCAGCTTCAAGTATCAGAGGTTAGAGCCCCAGGGGTTGGAAAACACAAGAGAAAATAAAGAAGATTATTAATTATTGGAAGCGTCATTGAATTTGTATCCATTTTAGAAGAACCATTTCTTCATAAACCTATTAATATAAAATATTTAAAAATATATCTACATTATTGAAACTTTTTAGAGCATGATAAATGCACAAAATAAAATTTAATTCTGCATTCCCTAGTAATGAATATTTTCTTCTGTCTTCACAAAAGAATTGCTAGATGATATAGTTGAAAGCTTTAACCACTGCTTTCCATTCAAAACTGTTTGCCTAATGCAAGAAAATGTGCAATAATGCCTTAATGAAATAAGATATACATCACCTGGCCCAAATGCCACCTATTCCTATGTTCTAAGGTAATTAAGCTTATAGACAGGTTGTATTGTATTATTTACTTAAACTTTCTTTCTCCTGAGTCAGTTTCACAGGACTGGCATATGATTGATGTTAAATCACTATTTAGGAAGGTTTAAAGCTAGGAATAGGAAAGTATAAATATATAAGCCTGACTTATTTTGTGGTGTTTTTTAGGCAAGGAATAAGGTGAAGATTATACTTGTGCCATACATTAAAGTGGTTGTTACCTTTTAAAAAGATTCACTGACAGCCCCTCTGTTTTATCCAGGGATAATGCACCCTGTAAGTGTTTTTTATAAACAATGCCTCTAAATACCTTTTTTTTCGGCTCTACTCAGGTGACTCCCAGCCGCTCTTTCTGTTGACAAACAATAGACTTACTGACCAGCTCACCAGATGAAAATAAAGGAAAGAGTATAATAAATGTTTGCTTTTGGGTTTAATATGGCTTAAAAAAAAGATTTTCTAATAGTAATAGAATGCCTCATTCATGAAAAGGTGAAACGAAAAGGTGAATACGAAAACTACCTAATTACAAATTCACTTTTGTAATAAAAATTATATATCTAGAAGATTTATCCTTATCTGAGTAGATGAGAAAACAAACTGGCAAAGCTTAAGAGCATGCTCATCTATCCATGTCAGTTCACATATCCATGTTAGAGCACTTTGGGATATTTCTGTATTTCACCTGGATATTGGCAATAAGCTGTCTGCATTCAGGAAATCATTCTTTAAGACTCATACATGTTACCCTTTGCTGAACTCTTTCTAATTCAACAACATATTTCCTGAGGATTGGTGACCAAAACATAACTGCATATTCAATATGATGTTGAACCAGTGTTTTGTAAAGGGGTAAAATTATTGATTTATTTCTTGACTGTATGACCTTTTTAATGCATGAGAGCATTTTTCTAGTTTTGTTTGCCTCGGATTGCATGCTATTGCTAAATGTGTGATCTACAAGCACCCCAGAATCTTTTCCGTCACCAATTCTCCCAGCGGAGCTCATTATAACGGGTAATTTGCATGTGTATTTTTGGCTCCCAAGTGCATTTTTCAATACTGAACCTCATCTGTCATGTAGCTGCCCAACCCCCCAATTTTGTCAAGGTCTTCCTGTAATGATAAAAATATGTGAATCTTGCACCAAAAGTTATTGTGAATGATTAAATAAAAGCTGCGATCCCCCAAACTAGATGTGAATTCTAGTGCAAATGAAAAATATATGTGCTGGGGAGCGCTAGGTTTATATTTACAATTAGCTATATTGCATAAAAAAATGTCGTACCCAAACAAAATTATTAAAAACACATCAATGTGCCATACAAAAATACTGAATATATGTATAATACTAGATACAAATAGTGCATATTTCAAAGGAATAACAACCATGCAATCCCTGCATGGGTTAGAAAATAATGTCCTTGTGAAAAAATTTATATGAAAATCCCAATGGAAAAATCCACGTGCAATTCCAAAAATAAACAAAATAAGTGAATCTTCCGCTGTGTAGATGAACCACCTTCACCAGCTTTGATATATGTAAAAGGAAGAAATTGGTGGGACTTTGAGTGAGGTATAGGGGTGCCGCTCAGGTCCCCCCCTCCATGCCGATTAGATGATAAAAAATATAAAATAAAAAATAAAAAATAGAAGGTAGGGGGACTTTATATAAGCACACGGGAGCAAGAATATATAAAAATTGGTAGCTTTTAATGAATTCAGATTATCATAGAGTTTTTGTATTCAAATGATTCAATGCATTTTGCTATATATAACCATTTGTACAACTATTACAATTCATTGGAGCCAGAAAAATATACATAAATAAATATTCCAACAAGGAATCAATACATGATAAGAGATATATAAAAAAACATTTAGAACATGGTTGCATGATTGAATAGATGAAATATACAAATAGGGAGATCGAAAGTAAAATTTCTAAAAAGAAGAAAACCAATTGTATTGTAACGGCCTGACTAGATGCATCATTGTGTACACTAGGTTTTTGTTGGCTCTACGCGTTTCAAGGTCTTTGTACCTATCATCAGGAGCAAAAAAGCATAGTGATAGTCTAAAAAATAAATAAAAAGAGGAAAATGTTATTGAAAATGAAAAAAAGGAGAAAAAAGAAAAAAGAAAAACAAAAGGGAAAAAAACAAAAAAACAAAACACAGAACGGGCAAGAAGGGTCCCACCCTCTTGGACCCAGCCTGCCCATACACTTACATGGTGGTCCTCACAGTGGTGGTGCGGCCATGAGATCCCCAGACCAAACCAAATATGCCCCGCACGGGAGCTGAGGGGACATGCTACGGCGGGCAGAGCACAGAAATGGACGACACCCCGCAGGGGTGACAGTGTGAAAAATGGTGGTGGATCAATGGAAACAAATCTGGGGAAAAAAAAGGAGTTGCTGTGAAGTGGACAAAAGCAGAAAGTGAAAAACAGAGGGGGGGGAGTAGGAGGGGGTGAGAGAAGTAGGTATGGAGGAAAGAAAAGAGTGAATATAGAAACAAAGAAAAAGGTGAAGGGAGAAATGGACTGGAAATGAGAAACAGAAAATAGAGGAGAGTTGCTGTGAATTGAGAAAAGCAGAAGGTGAAAAACAAGGGGGAACAAATTAAAAGGAGAGTAGGGAAGTGAGTATTGGAGGGAGGAAAAGAATGGGGATGAAAACAAAAGGGAGGGTGAAGGAGAAGAGGACTGGAATGGGAAACAAAGAATGACAGTGAGAGGGGGATGTGTGTACCTCTTTCTTTTCTCTTTTTCAGCCATTTTTTAATAATTTTTTTTTTTTTGTTTTTTTTGTCTTTTTTCCTTACATGCACGCAGTGGTTGTGTGCGTCTGTGGTTTGGCCGGGCCTGCCTGTCTGTCCCGTTCGGGAGCTGGGACGCTCACTGCGGACCCCCCCTCCGCCCTGTTGTGACAGAGGGTGCGCGGGGCTTGTCCTCACTGCGCGTCGACGTCACACATCCCAGCCGGACACGCTGGCGTCTTCATAAGCGCGGCGCTACCGACCGAGTGATTGTTACCCACTGGCCCATTGGGGGGTTGTATGGTTGGTGCAAACCGCCTGTGGGACCATAAGAGGGCTGGTCCCCGGGCTGTTGGCGCTCTCCCCCTCCCTCCCTATTTGCGGGCCAGCGTCTGACATTGGGGATAGGTTTGCGGGGGCATGGCGGTTGTGGGCTTCCTCCCCGCTTGGACTCTATACTTTGCACGGAATTTTTCTGCATTTATTCACCATCATGCGCTTAGGCACTTTGTTTGGATTGACCCCGGATCAGGTACACACATCCCCCTCTCACTGTCATTCTTTGTTTCCCATTCCAGTCCTCTTCTCCTTCACCCTCCCTTTTGTTTTCATCCCCATTCTTTTCCTCCCTCCAATACTCACTTCCCTACTCTCCTTTTAATTTTTTCCCCCTTGTTTTTCACCTTCTGCTTTTCTCAATTCACAGCAACTCTCCTCTATTTTCTGTTTCTCATTTCCAGTCCATTTCTCCCTTCACCTTACTTACCTACTTCTCTCACCCCCTCCTACTCCCCCCCTCTGTTTTTCACTTTCTGCTTTTGTCCACTTCACAGCAACTCCTTTTTTTTCCCCAGATTTGTTTCCATTGATCCACCACCATTTTTCACACTGTCACCCCTGCGGGGTGTCGTCCATTTCTGTGCTCTGCCCGCCGTAGCATGTCCCCTCAGCTCCCGTGCAGGGCATATTTGGTTTGGTCTGGGGATCTCATGGCCGCACCACCACTGTGAGGACCACCATGTAAGTGTATGGGCAGGCTGGGTCCAAGAGGGTGGGACCCTTCTTGCCCGTTCTGTGCTTCACCAGCTTTGTTGTACACCCAAAGTGCTCTGTAAGTGGATGTCCGCTTACCAGAAGTTGTTGATATTTTTAATTAAAAGAAGGTCAAATAAAGCCTTTAGCAAGAAATGGCTTGTTGCAATGGTATGGATAAGCCGTGTGGGTAACCTTTTCCTCTCCCCCAGTAGGATGTCAGGAATTATGTAGAAGGATACAAGAAGGGCTAAAATAGTGTAATCCCGTTTATTGATAAAACGATTAAAAACGAAAGCCAAATGGCTGCTTACATTTAAAATTGCCCTCGCCCGGCACTGAGGCTGTACCGCTCATATGGGACTGAAAGCTCCGCTCTGCGCGTGGTAGCTGGGGTGTGCTTCACCATCAGCCGCCGACAACCACAGGGACCGGAACTGTGGATCCAAATTGTGTAACCAGGCACGCCTTAACGTACGTTTTGTTGCCCGTCTTCAGGAGGCGTGCCTGGTTACTAGACACACATACTAAAATAGTCAAACCATTGACCAATAGAAATTTTAGTTGGATAGTTGCTAGGCAGTTTAGGTAATAATCTGAAGGTTTAGCCAATAAAAATTAAACCTGAATAGTAGCTAGGCAGTTTGACAGCCTCAGTGTCGGTGATAAGCATGATTGGACAACACAATTGACATGCCTAATTACGGAAGCCAAAACTCCAAAGCACTACATATACAGGAAAAATTACCTCCTCTCATAAACAATCCATTCATATTATCTTGGGGTCAGTACATTTGAAATAGGTAGTAGATTTATATAATGTTAAAATGATGAAATTAAAATATAAAAATTAAACAGTAAGAATTACAAATTACTGTTTAATTTTTATGTTTTAATTTCATCATTTTAACATTATATAAATCTACTACCTATTTCAAATGTACTGACCCTAAGATAATATGAATGGATTGTTTATGAGAGGTAATTTTTCCTGTATATGTAGTGCTTTGGAGTTTTGGCTTCCGTAATTAGGCATGTCAATTGTGTTGTCCAATCATGCTTATCACCGACACCGAGGCTGTCAAACTGCCTAGCTACTATTCAGACTTAATTTTTATTGGCTAAACCTCCAGATTACCTAAACTGCCTAGCAACTATCCAAATCAAATTTCTATTGGTCAATGGTTTGACCATTTTAGTATGACCAGGCACGTCTCCTGAAGACGGGAAACGAAACGTACGTTGAGGCGTGCCTGGTTAAGCAATTTCGATCCACAATTCTGGTCCCTGTGGTTGTCGGCGGCTGATGGTGAAGCGCATGCCAGCTACCACACACAGAGCGGAGCTTTCAGTCCCATATGAGCAGTACAGCCTCAGTGCCAGGCAAGGGCACTTCTAAATGTAAGCAGCCATTTGGCTTTTGTTTTTAATCATTTTATCAATAAACGGGATTACACTATTTTAGCCCTTCTTGTATCCTTCTACATATTTCCTGACATCCTACTGGGGGAGAGGAAAAGGTTACCCACACGGCTTATCCATACCATTGCAGCAAGCCATTTCTTGCTAAAGGCTATATTTTACCTTTTTTTTAATTAAAAAGGTCAACAACTTCTGGTAAGTGGACATCCACTTACTGAGCACTTTGGGTTTACAACACAGCTGGTGAAGGTTGTTCATCTACACAGCGGAAGATTTACTTATTTTGTTTTGTTCATTTTTGGAATTGCACGTGGCCTTTTTTCCATTGGGATTTTCATATAATTTTTTTCACAAGGACATCATTTTCTAACACATGCAGGGATTGCATGGTTGT
This sequence comes from Lithobates septentrionalis, assembly GCA_037952835.1. Lineage (NCBI taxonomy): Eukaryota > Metazoa > Chordata > Amphibia > Anura > Ranidae > Lithobates > Lithobates septentrionalis. The sequence goes on from JBBDGP010000509.1 coordinate 463,520, forward strand.
TATTCCTTTGAAAGAGGCACTATTTGTATCTAGTATTATACATATATTCAGTATTTTTGTATGGCACATTGATGTGTTTTTAATAATTTCTTTTGGGTATGACATTTTTTTATGCAATATAGCTAATTGTAAATATAGACCTAGCGCCCCCCACCACATACATTCTTCCTGTAATGATACCACATTCTGTGCCTAAGCTATTTCCCTGCATAATTTGGTATTATCAGAACAATAGGTCAAGAGATTTTGGCAACGGCAGCCCTCTGTTCTCTTATTATTATTATTATTATTATTATTATTAATATAGCAATAAAATTGTTTTTGAATTTACAAAAGAAAGTAAGTACAACAATTGGACTCACATACCTAAGTATGTACAAAAAAGGCACAGAGACCAGGCAATATAAAACAAATCAACAATTTGCACTCAGAACAGAACCCCAGTAGCCCGATTTATCAAAGACAAAAGAAAAAAAAAGGAAAGAAGAGACAACAGGAAAGAGTCATTTGGCAACATTCAAAAATTTTATCAGTCTACATGAAGAAGATATCCAGTCAACCCAAAATTTCCGTGCCTGCTCAAATCTGGGGAGGGAGTCGGCTCTAAAAGCAAGTGATCTTTCATATTATTATTATTTTATTATTTTTATTTAGAATTTATATAGCCCCAACAGTTTGCAAAGCATTTTACAAAATAAAGAGAGACAGTACAGTTACAATAAAATTTAAGACAAAGGGGTTATGAAGGTCCTGCTCATTAGGGCTTACAATCTAAAGAGAAGGGGAGTGTTATGACAAGTTACTTTAAATAAAAGTATGATAACAGTTCCGCCAGGCCTAAATGTCCACAGGAAACATAACCATTTGTGTAAGTGTACATGATTGACCATTTGATGATCAGATTGACTAACTTTATAAAAGGAATCAAGAAAAGACATATATAAACCACAAAATATTGTCAAGGAAAAAAACATGTGTATTCACACTTCAACTATAATAATTTGTAAATAAAAAAAAGTTACATTTAATATATGTAGCGCTGGTAGATTTTTCAATCTACCGCTTCTAGGTAAATTTAGTGGATTATCTGTGCTGTACATAGTTCAGATCTAATTTACAGTTAGATTAGCCTCTGTTCCAGTTTGGCTGTGTTGTGTGCAGTTCCACATTCTGCCTGTGGGTGTCGTTGTCACTCTGGGTCGGTGTTGGAAAAAAACAGGCTGAAACATATGAGTGCTCTTCTGTCCCGGTGACAACTCGGCGGAGGTGGTCCTCCGGGTTGCATTCTGGGAGAGGGTATTTATGGGGCAGACGCCATGTTTCGAGGAGCTTTACCTCGTGGCCCTCCTGGCCTAGTGGCATGTGTTAGTGAGATCTAGCTCGCGGCCCTCCGGCCTGGAGGGTTGCACCGCAGCAGCCGAGCGGGTAGACTCAGAAGCCCGTCTGGGGCCTGCTATAGCTGGGATGGTCCTGTGCTGTCTGTCCTGTGGGAAGAAGCTGGACAATCGGGAAGATCCAGGGGAGGACCCATCTTGGAAGAGACCATGCAAGGCTGGTCTTAAGAAGGGCCTGGTGACTCGATTGGAGGACATATCCTAAACTACACTACCACACAAGTACTGCCGGGTCGGCTTAAAGGTTCTGGTACTGTGTTTGCTGTTCATCAAAAACTACTACATCCTGTGGCAGAGGATCGTACATAATTGTTTCACTCAAGTCTGTGGCAGAGACTTTTTGTTTGTGCTGCGTTCCGGCTGCTAGGTTGGTGAGAGAGACCTATCCGGGAGGGCAAAGATTTAATCCTAAGCTGAGGATATATTCATCCCAAAGATTTAAATTCCTTAGTGATACGCCATGAAAAGGTATTTGAACTTCCCTGCAACTCTTCTTCTACCTCCTTCCTGCTACTTCTTCCAGTTATCTCCCATTAAAGCATTGGAAAAGTACTCAAGTGACTGGTTTCTACGTTGTCTGATAATAAGCTCAATGGGACCCTAGACCCGGTACTGGTGAAATTACAGGTAAAAAGGTGACGGTAACAGCCCGAAAAAAAAACAACAGCTCCACCGTGAGTTAGTGCTACATGTGGGGGCATCGTCCGGGATTGTTTGCCATTACCCTGAGAAGTATTTCACCGGGAGTTTATTTTAACAAGAGGTTTCTGGACTTTGTCACTTTTCCAGGAGAAGAAGGGGTTAAATTGCAGGACTTTATTTCTGACTGCGTAGGCAGCGGGTGAGAATTAAAAGCCCAGGAGCTACGTGATCAGAGGAACAAGTAGGAGGAGCCTAATCTACTTGTTGCCGCGTGGGGTGCGGTGGTGTGCGTGTTTGGCGCCAAAGGAGAGAGAAGCCTCGTGATCGTACTGAGAGGATCAGAGTGCAGCCATGTCTTCTTTTCCATTGGTACTGTCGATTATGGGATCCAAGATGTTTCCTACAAGTACCGCTGCGGGTGTTATGTTAGCCGGAACCCTGCTTACAGATGCAGGCATTCGGTTGAAGCCGCAGGGGCGGTTCGTACTATACACAGTTGGAGATATCAAAGGGCTGGGCATGCTTTGCCACAAGTGTGAAGGACTGGCCATATATCTCCATCCATTTGTTCACTGTTTGCAGTGCGGAGAATATTTGTTCACAGTGGAGCAACCTACAATGTCGCCCCGTGCTTATCGTGTGGACTGGGCTACAGGTACTGCCACAGTGGAAACTACTGCCATTGCTGCTGGAGAGCAACAGGCTGTGACCTCGTCTGCTGCCATGAGTGTTCCTGAGGGAGATGTCGCTATTACTGCTTCATCAGCGGACATCACTTTTTGTTCAACTTCTACTACACCTATCCCCGCTGCACCTGTCCAAAGGAAGGTGGGATATGTGAAGGCTTCCCGCGGCCGTGGTCGAGGCCTGCCCCAGAGACTACCTGAACTGGAGCCGGAGGAGTATATGGATCTGGAGAAGTCCACGTCAGGATTGGGTGAGAGATCAAAGGGGAACATATCTGGGACTCTTTGTAAATATTTGCCAGCGGAAGAGTTGAGAGACTCGGAGATAGATTCTATGTCAAATCTCTCCGGTGATGATGATTTGTTTGAGACAATGTCACAGGAACTATTGTGGGCCCAGGGGGAAGATGTTGCTTCTGCCCTTACTTTCTCAGAGTGGATAGCCCTGGATTCTGGGAAGACATCAGCTTGTGTGGAACCGCACAGTACTACCAAAGAGACACTGTCTAAAGTTGTTAGTTTGCTTGAGAGTTAGCAGACACCCATTGGATCTATGGTGCGCAAATCGCCAAATTCTTGTGTGCCTCCTGGTTTGGGGAAAAATAGAACTTTGCGTAGACTTGCCCGTTTACAGAGAGTGCTCACCAAACGTGTTGCCACAGAATATGGTCTGAAATTTCCCTATGTGACTCAGGAAATTATGCAGGAAATTGAGGCCAACTGGGAGCAGTGGTACAGTGAAGCTGTTTGGGACTATTTGTCTGTACCAAAACCTTTCCGGAAAGCTGGGTACTCTGCTGCTATGGATGAACATTTCAATGGATGTTTGCTGCATTGGAACTATGGTCGGCACATCTATGCTGACAAGGTGGTCATTTGCAGACAAGGGAAAAGATGACATTGTTTACTTTATCACCACTGTGGATAAGCAAGGGAAGAAACTGACATTACCAGATCCCCGGTTTTATTGGTGATTTTGCAAAGGGAGTGTTGTCTTCTATTTCCTTTAGAAAAAGAGAAGGGGGCGTGGCCGGGATGGTGGACTGAGCAGACGTGCTTGCTGAGCTCTGCTGGAGAGGAATCCGTTTATAGATCCGTTTTTGGGTCACACTGCAATCTCATTACCCTGCCAGCTTCTGCATGCCTTCTAGGACCTCTGGAGGCCCGAAACGGGGCAAAAAACAGAAGTTTCCCCCCCGGTATTGAGGATACGGTGTCCCCGTCTCTGAATCAGCGGCCTACACCAGCATGCCTTAACAACATGGTGTCACAGACTGACCACGAGGAGACATCTCCTCCAGGAATACCAGAGGTTATGGCAGCGATTATCATGTGCCAAACAGCGCTTACATCCAAGATAGAAGTGGTGAAGTTGGATGTGGGGCTGCTGAGACAAGACCTGGATAAAATCTGATCCAGGATAACTGTAGTGGAGCAACGGGTTGGCGACACGGAAGACACTGTGACCGATCATGTGGCCTCCATCAGGGCATTACAAACAAAAGTCAAGGCTCTAGAATATCGGGAGGAAGACGCCGAAAACCGGAGCAGGAGGAACAACCTTTGTATTGTCAGGCTCCCGGAGGGGGTAGAAGGACGTAACCCTACTGCCTTCACAGAGGACCTATTGCGGTCGGTTCTCCCTGCAGCGCACCTATCATCCTACTTTACGGTGGAGAGGGCCCACCGTGTCCCACCAAGGCCGGGACCAGAGGAAGCACCCCCCCGCACTCTTATATTGCGACTGCTTAATTTCCAGGACAGGGATGAAATACTGAGGGCAGCTCGCACAGCAGGAGACATCCCTTACCGTAACACGAAGCTTATGATGTTTCCCGACTACACCCTGGAGACACAGAGGCAGCGCCGGTCCTTTGACGCTGTGAAAGCAACTCTTCGCATCAAGGGGATTCGTTACAGCATCCTGTTCCCTGCCAAGCTACAAGTTGTCGACGGCGAGACGGTGAGGATCTTTACCAACCCTAAAGAAGCCGGTGCGTGGCTGGAGACCTTGTTGCCGTAGGATCCGGTGTTTTTGCCCTAAGCCTTCGGTTCTTTCTCTTTTGTTGTGAATGCGGGGGGCTGCAGTACGGGGCGCAGCACCATTGAGGATACCGATGCTGTCTATGCAGATCCCACTCAGCTATCGATCCACAGTGAGCACCCTGTTACAGTTAAACATTGACTCGTACCTTCTTTTTTATTTCTCTCCCTTTTTACAACAAACAAATTTTCTTTTTTCTTTGCTAAAGATATTTAGTGCTAACTGTGAACCCTTGTGTGCTGTGCCTTGTGTGGAGGTCCCGTCGCAGAGGCTGTATGCAATGTACTCTGCTGCGTCCCAGCTGCAAGGTCGGGACATATTCGGGACATATTCTCAGCGCCCTTACAAAGTTTCCTTCCTTTATAAATCTCCAGCAACTCAATCAAATGAGAGGAAAGAGTCCCCCCCCCTTTTTTTTTCTGAGGATTTTTATTTTTCAGTGGTTTTGTTTTCTCGCTTTTCTTTTTTCCTAATTTGGATTGTCAGCTCAAACTTTGGCATGTCCTAATCGGGCACACGCTCCCGATACAATCTTTTGGATTGGGTTTCAACTGGTTTGGGATCATGTGCCTATCGATGTTTGAGGGCGCACGCTGTGGGGGGGGGAGTTGGATGGCCATTGCCATCTATAAGTTGGTTGTTGTTTTTCTGTTCTTAAGATTACTGATGCACGTGGTTGGTTTTTGTGTGCTAATTGATATAAGAAACAAGAGGCCGTCCGGGTGTGTGCGGTCCCCCCGACCTGACAGGATGGCAAGCTCTCGGGAGCAATGGCTGGTGGGGGGTCACGCACAGGCGGACGAGCCCATCACATGTCAGCACGGTATTATCCTTCTTTTATGGCTATGTGTGAAGTATGGCTAATTTTACGGTGTTATCTTGGAATGTCAGAGGGCTTAATTCTGCAATAAAGAGATCCCTGGTGCTTAAATAAATACAGCAGCATAGCCCTAAAATATGTATATTGCAAGAAACTCATTTAATAGCTACCAGGATTATAGGATTAAAGAGGGCCTGGATGTCTGCCCATTATCATGCCTCCTATTCCAACTATGCTAGAGGAGTAAGTCTGCTGGTGCATAGATCCCTGCCCTTTCAACTAGTGGCCGTTAAAACTGATCCTGGGGGCAGATATGTTCTAGTAAATGCACTGATAGATGGGTTTCCATATGTGATTGTAGGAATATATTTGCCTCCTCCTGCTGATACCACAATACTTCATAACCTGATGCAGAATGTTATACAACACGATATTGGTAGAGTGCTGCTTGTGGGGGATTTTAACCTAGGTATGTCTAATGAATTGCACAGACTTCAGTCCTCCCCTTCTACTAATACCAGTCTGGCACAATGGGCGTCCTCCTTTCAGCTAACGGATCTCTGGCGCCATTTCCACCCCTCGGACGCTCAGTATACCTGTCTATCCATTACCTATCGGGCGCTATCCCGCATAGACATGGCCTTTGCGTCGTCCGACATGCTGCGGGAGATAGTGTCCACAGAGATTCTCTCTCGTGGCATCTCGGATCATGCTCCATTGATGGTCACGGTCCGGGCGGCTCCATCTGGGGGTCCGAGGTTATGGAGATTATCCAAATACTGGATTCTGGATACAGAGATCCAGGAGGAGATGCCTGAGGCATTATGTAATTTCTGGCTGAGTAATGCAGACTCCTCTGGACCTTTGATCACATGGGATGCCTTTAAGGCTTGGCTGAGAGGCGAATATATGCGGAAAATTGCTAATAGAAAAAGGGCATCGGTGCAGTCTCTTGGGCAATTAGAAGAGCAGGCCCGGGAAAAGGAACAAGTGTATGTCAATGCCCCAACTTCAGACAATTACATCTCCTGGCAATACACCATGAGAGAGCTGTCACTGTTGCGAGTGGACCTCACTAAGAAGTCTCTGCTAGCATGCGCACAGAGGGTGTTTGAGTATGGGGACAAAAATGGCAGACTTCTGGCATGGTTGGCCAAGGGGCAATATGCAACGACTCACATAGGCAGGTTACGGGACGCGGATGGATCACTCCTAAGCACCCCTGAGACAATTAGCAATCGGTTCTTACAGTTTTACCAGGAGCTGTACTCCTCCAGGGTAAATTATACTGCAACTGACCTGGATACATACTTAGACCTCATATCATTACCTACACTAACAATAGACCAAAGTAAAGTAATGGAGGGAGATTCAGAAGGCCATGGGTTGTATGCAGGCAGGAAAAGCTCCGGGTCCGGATGGTTTCCCTATAGAGTTCTACACATCGTATCAGGAACTGCTGGCTCCTAGACTGACTTCTCTCCTCTCGCAGTTCTATACTACTGGCTCCCTTCCAGATTCCATGTCCGAGGCAGTGGTGGTGTTGGTGCCTAAACCTGGAAAGGACCCCGAAGAGTGTGCCTCCTACAGGTCCATATCTCTAATAAATGCAGATGGCTAAAATCCTGGCCCTTCGACTAGCCACGGTGATTGAAGATCTGGTTCACCAGGACCAGACGGGGTTTATGCTGGGGAAAGGTACCGACATCAATCTACGCAGACTTTTTCTTAACCTTGATGCGGCCCACGATAATACAGGTACTAGAGTCATAGCTTCCTTGGACGCGGAGAAAGCTTTTGACTCCGTTGAATGGGGATACTTGTGGGAAGTTTTGAGGCGTTTTGGGTTCGGCCCTAGATTTCTTACTTGGCTAGCATTACTTTACAAATCCCCCAGGGCGAGGATACGTACCAATGACACCCTTTCTGACTATTTTCTCCTCCAGAGGGGCACGAGGCAAGGGTGCCCGTTGTCACCTAGCTTGTTTGCACTGGCTCTTGAACCAATAGCTATCCTAATAAGGGAATCACACGAGGTACGGGGGCTTAGAATTGGCCCTCTGGAGGAGAAAATTTCGCTGTATGCGGATGATGCATTACTGTATTTGCAGGATGCCGAGGCCTCCTTGCAAGCAGCACTGAAAATCTTTGATGAATTTGGGAGGTTCTCTGGGGTGAAAATTAATTGGTCCAAATCGGTAATTTTCCCGATTGATTCTCAGACCCAGGCGGAGATCCCATCGACCTCGTTGATGTGGGTTAAGGAATTTAAGTACCTTGGAATTACAGTGAGTAGGGACCTCCAGGCTTTTAGACGTCTCAATCTTCAGCCCATTATCACAAGACTGAAAGAGCATTGCATTAAATAGAAGGAATTACCACTTAACTTGTTGGGCCGTATCAACAATTTGAAAATGCTGTATTTGCCTAGGTTCAACTATGTGTTTCAAAATTGCCAGTCTGGTTGCCTGGCACTTTGTTTAAAGAACTGGACGTGTGCATTGGCTCGTTTATCTGGAAAGGGTCCTCCCCCAGATTAGCTAGATCAACTCTACAGCTTCCGGTTCACTGTGGGGGTCTTGCTCTACCCAACCTTATGGTCTATTATTGGGCAGCGGTATTAGTCACTGTGAGATGGTGGTTTGAGCAATCCAGATCAAATGCGGCTACATGTTTGGAAGCCGCTATTCTCGGCTCTCTTACAGAACTGAGTAACCTGGTATACAGCGGTTCTTCTGCATACCCCTCACACCCGGGCCCCACCAAAACAACACTCAAAATGTGGTCAGTGGCCAGGAAACGATTCCTGGGTCCACGACAGCAATCCCTCTTCTCCCCATTGTGGGGGAACCCTTCACTCCCTCATTTCAGGACAATACCGGACCCGCAATTATGGGCTCGATTTGGGATTAAGGTCCTTCAGGATGTTTTCCACTCCGGGACACTACTTCCCTTTCAGGCTTTAGTCGTGAAATATGGGCTCCCGGAGAGGATGATATTTAGATATTACCAGCTGCGGCATGCTGCTAGGGCCCAATTCCCCTACTCTATAAGCATAAAAACTGATCCCATTGAGAAAATTCTGGCACAAGAAACCCTTAAAAAGACCCTTTCTACTCTATATATTGCACTACTTGAAACTGATTCTCCCAAAATGAACACCCTCTGGGCCAAGTGGCAGGTTGACATTCCCAGCCTAGACAGGGAGACATGGGAGGAATGTTTTGAGGATGGGTCTAGGTTGGTGATATCCTCTAGAGATAAACTGCTGCAAACTAAGTTTATGCATCGTGTTTACTACACCCCACAGAGACTGCACCAGATTTACCCTGGTAGGTCACCGAACCGTCCCAGATGCCAGTCCACTGATAGCACCTACATACACATGTTCTGGTCCTGCCCTCTTATAAAGCAGTTTTGGTCAGCGGTCTTTGAATGTATTAATATCTGCTTGCAACTTACATTACCGATTTCGCCGGAGCTGGCTCTACTGGGCATCCAGGAGGACGATCAGAGGCCTCGGTATACCAAAATACTTATATCATTGTTTTATGCTAAGAAAGAAATCCTTAAGAAATGGGCCTCACCGTCCCCTCCAAGGGTGGAGGTATGGGATGCTAATGTTAATAGTGTACTACCCCTATATAAGATGACATGCACGAACAGGGGTTGCCCTCAGAAGTTCAGTCGGATATGGTTGCCCTGGACTGAACAGTTCTAATACCCTTTCCATTTCACGAGTAAGGCACCGACTCAGAGTAGGAAGATTAAAACATATGCTGGCATAGTCCCCCCCCCCCGGGTGAGAGATAATATTGTAACCTAATGTTATGGAACATAGTACTACACATAGCTATACATAATTCTAACATATTGACATGTATTAACTACTTCCTTTTCCATTATTACATTTTACTTTGGTTAATTTCTCCTTCTGTTACTTTAATTCTGGAATTATACTATGTACATTCCTGTTGCTTATTTGCACTCAATGTGTGTATATGGATTGTTATATGATGTCTTCTCAATAAAAACCAACCTTGTTGTTAAAAAAAAAGAAAAAGAGAAAAACTTTGGGGTATATAGCTAGATAGTGTCAGTGTTTAGAGATCTCCGTGGTCAAGAGATTATATTCATCTCAGCGCTTTCAAATTCAAAGATTTTTTCTATCTGGATTTGCTTTATCTGAAACATATAATTTACCCAGATATAGGGATGGGCTTTCCAAGTTATGTTAGTTCATTTCCATTAAGAAGAAAATATGTGAGAAGAGAGTGTCATTCTTTTGTGGAATGAGGCTTTGCTCCTGAATTGTTAGTGATGCTACTGTACATATGTTGTGTGTGTTTAACTTTGTTTCTTTCAGGAACAACTGGATCTCCTATCAAGCTGTTAGGCTTTTCAGCTAGGTAGATAGTGGGGTTTTGTAACATAACTAAATGTGATTTCTTTTGCTGATATGAATATGTTATTTTTACAGATGTTTAAACTGTAACCTTTCTATACTGTCTTTTGTTCTTTCTCATCCAAGTTTTAAAGTTCAAATACCTACTCTCAGGCTTGAGAGTCATATTTTGCCAGACGTTGAGGACAACGTCTATTGTAGTGGGGCGAGTATGTAGTGCTGGTAGATTTTTCAATCTACTGCTTCTAGGTAAATTTAATGGATTATCTGTGCTGTACATAATTCAGATCTAATTTACAGTTAGATTAGCCTCTGTTCCAGTTTGGCTGTGTTGTATGCAGTTCCACATTCTGCCTGTGGGTGTCGTTGTCACTCTGGGTCGGTGTTGGAAAGCAACAGGCTGAAACATATGAGTGCTCTTCTGTCCAGGTGACAACTCGGCGGAGGTGGTCCTCCGGGTTGCATTCTGGGAGAGGGTATTTATGGGGCAGATGCCATATTTCGAGGAGCTTTACCTCGTGGCCCTCTTGGCCTAGAGGCATGTGTTAGTGAGATCTAGCTCGTGGCCCTCCGGCCTGGAGGGTTGCTCTGCAGCACCCGAGTGGGTAGACTCAGAAGCCCGTCTGGGGCCTGCTATAGCTGGGATGGTCCTGTGCTGTTTGTCCTGCGGGAAGAAGCCGGACAATCAGGAAGATCCAGGGGAGGACCCATCTTGGAAGAGACCATGCAAGGCTGGTCTTAAGAAGGGCCTGGTGACTCGATTGGAGGACATATCCTAAACTACACTACCACACAAGTACTGCCGGGTCGGCTTAAAGGTTCTGGTACTGTGTTTGCTGTTCATCGAAAACTACTACATCCTGTGGCAGAGGATCGTACAGTTTTGTTTCACTCAAGTCTGTGGCAAAGACTTTTTGTTCGTGCTGCGTTCCGGCTGCTAGGTTGGTGAGAGAGACCTATCCGGGCGGGCAAAGATTTAATCCCCAGCTGAGGATATATTCATCCCAAAGATTTCAATTCCTTAGTGATACATGGTCCAGCTTTTCTTAAAAAAAAAAAGGTTGTCAGGGTATTTATACTGAAAGGGGTTGTAAACCCTTGTGTTTTTTCACCATAATGCATCCATAATACCATAATGCCCCCCAATTTTACTCACCCAAGACCTTCGTTCCCTCGGCGGAGATGCGCTCTTCCTCTCTGCCCAGGGTTCTCGGCCCTTGATTGGATAGATTGATAGCAGCGCAGCCATTGGCTCCTGCTACTGTCAATCAAATCCAATGACGCAGGCACCGGGGATGAGTCCGGCATTCTGTGTCTATGGACACAAATGCTGGACTCAGGAGCGCACCCACAAGGTAACCCCCAGGGAGAGCGCTTCTCCCAGGGGGTTTACCAATGCAAGGAGGAGCCGCGAGCGCCACCAGGGGACCCCAGAAGACGATGATCGGGGCCACACTGTGCAAAACTAACTGTAAGTATGACAGGTTTGTTATTAAAAAAATAAAAATAAACAAAGGTGTACAATCACTTGAGATATCAAACAGTTTTACATTCATGGAAATAAGCAAAAATCTATGATTTAGGAGACTTCCCCGTATTTCCACAAATCACCCAAATGACTAAAATTTGTTTATCTGCACTAAGTTGAAGACGAAGGAATACAATATTGTGTAAAAATATATATATATTTATTTACTAAAATCAGTGCAAAATAATATCAAAATAGAACTGGTGATAAACAAAAAATATAATTTCAAATATGAACAATATGGGTAATACATGTGCTGAGACACAACCGCAAGCTCTAGTTTTAAAATGCCAATGTCTTAAAAATGTAGTAACTGATTTATAAATGGTTAATTATTTCTCAATGACACCACAACTTAAAAAAAACAAACAAGTGTTAAAATCGACACGTGATTTATCTCAAACAAACAGATCTTGCAAGCTAAACTTTAAAAACACACGGGCAGAATATTCTGCCACATAACAGCTTAGTAATTTAACCAAGACTCATATTTACGGAAAAAGTAAGAACCCTAAAAATAGGGAACTTATGTACCCCCCAGTACTGTGGGACTTTGTAGGCGAACAAAATGATTACGTTTAAATAAAATTATTATTTATTAGAAAAGCATAAAAATAAGACAGACTGAACATCATTCTCTACAAAAATACTTATGCAGTAAATTTTCTTTCATATTGATCATTGTGTACTTTCATCTATAGATACATGTTTCTCTGTAGGCCTGACATGTTTCAGGACGGTGTCTCTTCTTCAGAGGCATATTGCAGAGAGAAATTATATACATAGAAGACACATTCTGAAAAGACAGGTGAAAACAATTTACATATTAAAATACTGTATAGGATAAACATTTCATAATATAACATCCGATAATGTCCAACATACATACCAGAATCCAGTCCTCAAAGCGAGGATAAAATGCATGAAATATGCAGAGGAGCAGACTTTTGTATCAAATGAAAAGAGAAAGGAGTGATTTGATAAAATGACAATGACCACCAATTAGCCAAATGGCGGGCGTGGCGGTTTTTCCCTTGATTTCAGGAATAGCTCCGCAAAGGCCCCCAAAAACAGGAGGATGACCCTGCCGTATCCACACAGTGGCCCTAAAAGGAGAGGGAAACAATAAATTTTATGTAAATTAAAAAATCGCATTGTTTGCCATAGGCGTTTTAAATTGCTGTGAACTGCTTTCTCCATAATTTCAAACAAAGTGTATGTCCTTATATTGTGACTGCAGAAACTGACAGTCCTTTGGTTGCTATGCAGCTGCATCTTAGAAAAGGAGGGTTTTTTTTAATATTTTTTTTAATTTTTTAATTACTGTTTCTAATAGCTCCAAAACCTCCAACTTAGAAAAGAAAAAAGGAGCAGTATGAAAAAGAAATAAAACATGATAGACACAGCTTTTATATTGAAAAAACATACTATTCCATATATGAACAAATGAGAAAGGAAGGGGACTATTCGTGCAGCCACAAATTTAACCACACAAACATAATTTAAATTGCAATGGAGGAGATGGTAAAGCATTAACTCTCCTTCATCACAGGATGCATACACAATATCTATTATGAGACTTATTTGCTACTTACTCGTTTAAGTTTTAGCCATGTTGAACAGATGACTGAAAGGGACACCGTCCTGAAACATGTCAGGCCTATAGAGAAACATGTATCTATAGATGAAAGTACACAATGATCAATATGAAAGAAAATTTACTGCATAAGCACTTTTGTAGAGAATTATGTTCTTATTTTTATGCTTTTCTAATAAATAATAATTTTATTTAAACATAATAATTTTGTTCGCCTACAAAGTCCCACAGTACTGGGGGGTACATAAGTTCCCTATTTTTAGGGTTCTTACTTTTTCCGTATTAATTTGGGATGTCGGCAACATATTGAAGGTGATGTATTTTCCCTTCTGTGGTTCATTATACCATATATATATTCAATAGGGTAGAAAATACCCATCCCCCATTTCTTATCTTGAACCACCCTTATATATGAATTTTTGTATTTTTTCGTCAATTTTTTCTGTGTTTCCGTCTTTGTTGTGTATTTTTTCTAAAAATTTGTTCATCCTTGCATTCTTTAAGGATTTTCTAAATGTAAGAGTTTGAAGATCTTCTGTTTGAACAGCATATTTCACTTTTCACTGTATTTGCGTAAAAAAGATTTTTGTAGGAATAATTTCAGAATGTTTCAAGGCAAGGAATGGCATAACTTAATGGCAGACCTCTCTAAAGATTACAACCAAAAATCATCCTCACAATCGGAAATTTCCTCTTTATTCTTTCAACTGGGAAAATTTGTTGATAAAAAAGTGGCATGTTTCTGGCATGCCGATACATTTGATAAATATATCCAGGAGGGGATTAACCCCCTAGGATTACGAATTCAAATTTTTCCTATATTAGAAGATATTGACCCCATTTTTAAAACTAATTGGGAGGAGAACTTACAATTATGCACTAAGACTATGATGTCATTGCTAAGTGAAGAGTATAAAAAAAGAATTGCTAACCTTGACAAAGATATTGACGCAATCTATGCCAAATTGCTTCCCTTCAAAGATCTGCCCATCTTCAAAGAATTTGAGGAAAAAATTAAAACCCGATTGAATCAAAAATCCCAAGAAAGAATGACAATAAGGGATAAAAAATTATGGAGAGATAAAAGGGCTTTTCAGGAAGGTACCGCTTATAAATGGCATCAAACCTCTTCAATTCAACGCCCATATAGGGGCAATCTAAACAGAACTCCAAGAAACTCCGAATCTAACTCTTCTTTAAATTCTTCTGTTTCATCCTCTTCCTATAACAGACACAGAAATCGCAAATCACAAAAGAATAAAAGACCACCGTCTGGAGATGATCCTGCGCACAATAAGAAGAGAATCACAGATACTGCTGTCACTCCTTCTACTGTCAATTTTCCTTCTACTGGTAAAGGTAACACACGTGGTGGTAATCAGCTTCCTTCAGTAGGACCCACGGGAGCAGGGTCTACTACATCCACACTCACGGGTGATGTTTCTCTATCTTCTATCACTACTACCTTACTTCACTCAGACCAAGATTTTTTAGTCCACTAAACGGAGACAAGGTCTCCGAATCTTTAAAACCCCCACATACTTCTTTTTCGTCCAACATTTTAAATATTGTCAACCTCTCTAATTACTCACTCACGCAAGCTGAAAGAGATTTGTTACATAAAGGTCTCAGTTTCTGTCCAGATGCAGATCTAGATTCTTTTGAAGTAATAAAAGACCTACACCTTTTTGCCCGGAAACTCTATTACAAAAGCCTTACCTCTAAAGAAAAAGGAAAAAACACCTCTAAAATGAGACTAGGAGATCAGATGAGGCATTAGACGATCTTTTAACCCTCCTTGAAGAACAAGATCCTAGTGAACTCATCGATACAATTGATATTGAAAGCCTTTTGGAGGAACATATTACAAAGGAGGTCCCAGCACGGTCAGATAAACAGTTGAAATTTAAGAAAAAATCTGATAAATTTCCGCCTTTTACAAGCAATCCCAATCTAGCAGCATTCATAGCCTCTACTACTTTGGAGATTAAAAAATAAAAAAACACGAAATTACAAGGTTCTCAAAGTAATCTCACTAAAGATGAACAACTAGCCTTAGAATCCCTAAAAAGAGAACATTCCCTCACGATGAAGCCATCGGATAAAGGCGGGAACATCGTCATTATGACCAATGAGCAGTACAAAGACATGTGCCTTAAGGTTGTAACTAATTTATTATGGTATAAACCCATCTCAAAGGGCACCATAGACAAGTTTCATGGTGCCTTTTATGATCTGGTTGATGAAGCGTTCTGTAGTGGGGCCATCGATAAAGACGTTTGGGAATACATTAGAACACCATATCCGCGTACCCCTACTCTGTATTGCCTTCCCAAAATACATAAAAACAAAAAAACCCCTCCTGGTCGCCCTATTATTTCCGGAAACAGTTCTATAACCGAAAATCTAAGTAAATTCGTAGATAGTCATCTCAGACCCTATGTTGTGGGCCTATTTTCATACATTAAGGACACCATCCATTTGTTGCAAAATTTGGAGGAATTACACACTTTACCACACTCCCTTCTAGTGGCCATTGACGTAGAAGCACTATACAGCTCTATTCCGCACGATTTAGGCCTTTCGGTTATTAGACATATGTTATCTCAATCTCATAAAGATGACCGTAAATTAAACTCTTTCCTATTGAAAGCGTTATGCCGCGTACACACGAGCGGACTTTACGGCGGACTTTGCCCGGCGGACTGGATTTCGTCGGACAATTCGATGTGTGTGGGCTCCAGCGGACTTTGTTTTCTCAAAAGTTGGACGGACTTAGATTTGAAACTTGTTTAAAATTTATCCGACGGACTCTTCTTTCTAGCGGACAAACCGATCGTCTGTGTGCTAGTCCGACGAACTCAAACTGACGCATGCTCTGAAGCAATTACAAGACGGAAGCGCTCGGTCTGGTAAAACTAGCCTTCGTCTTGAAGCTAGCACATTCCTCTTCTGTCGTCTTTTAATACAGCCTTTTTTTAGGATTGATAATGCGAGAGGAATGAAGTTGTTTTTCTGCTTTATATTCACACAGAGTTCTCACAAACTTTCTTCATGATTTATCCTCCTGCCATGACTAATATAATATTTTGTAACAGCCAGATCTCCATAACTTTAAAATTTTAAAATAGATTTTGTTTTTTTTTTTTTGTTTTTTTTATTTCAACACTTTAGCTATTTTACAATGTGTGTTAAATGCTAACCACATTTTTTGTGTGTATTTTCAAGTTACCACAATTAACATTCATATTTTGTGTTGTTTTAAAGAACCTTAATGAGGTTGTTGTCCCTTGTTCATTAGACATAGGGGGGTGTATTTAACAAAGGCAAAATAATTTTTCACTCCAAGTGCTAATTATACATATAATTCCACATAAAGAGCATTTTGAAGTGCGTTCGCTGTGGATCCGAGGGGCACATGCAAGGAAGCCCAAACAAAAACAATTAATTTTTATTTGACATGATTTTCGGAATAAATCAGCAGAGCTTCCCCGAACTTAAGCTCTTCCCCTCAGTTTTTCAGCGACTGCACTTCCAACAAGTGCACTTGCTGTGCAATTTCTCAAGTGAACGTTTCACTTGATATTCTAAATGATTTAAGCCTTTTGTCAAAAACATGTGAAAAAGTATATCAGCGCACATATGACACAAAAAAATATATATAACTAAAGCAGCTGAACACCAGGGTCAAACGATCAAATCCCTCCAGATAAACAAATAGAAAGGTGCAGCGCTAAATCACTAAAATGACCATAGAGAAAAGTATAATCACAAAGGAAGCACAGAAAATGTCCAATAATAAAAAAATGTCCAAATATGCAGAAATGAATCCACCAGGAATGTGATAATCACAGCAAACAATTGTGACTGATACTGGAACCCTTCACCATAAACCGAATGGCCTCTCACCTGGTCCCAAAGATAAATCAGGCAATCTTATAAGGTCAGCAGATAGCAGGGATCTTTAGAGCAGGAGACTCCTCCGGATGGCCAGGTGGCAGGTGGATATCGTTACCATGAAATCACAAAAGGTGCAGACATAGTGCTCTCCGTATGTAACAGTTTATTATAAAACGAATAAAATCAAACTTACATAACAAGCACTTCTCAAGTGCCAGGAAACGAACATGGGAACACAGCAGAGTGTGTACGAGCGGTGGAGCATGCGCAGTAGCCGCGGATGACGGAACGTCAGAACGTGACGTCGTGACGTCATCCGCGGCTACTGCGCATGCTCCACCGCTCGTACACACTCTGCTGTGTTCCCATGTTCGTTTCCTGGCACTTGAGAAGTGCTTGTTATGTAAGTTTGATTTTATTCGTTTTATAATAAACTGTTACATACGGAGAGCACTATGTCTGCACCTTTTGTGATTTCATGGTAACGATATCCACCTGCCACCTGGCCATCCGGAGGAGTCTCCTGCTCTAAAGATCCCTGCTATCTGCTGACCTTATAAGATTGCCTGATTTATCTTTGGGACCAGGTGAGAGGCCATTCGGTTTATGGTGAAGGGTTCCAGTATCAGTCACAATTGTTTGCTGTGATTATCACATTCCTGGTGGATTCATTTCTGCATATTTGGACATTTTTTTATTATTGGACATTTTCTGTGCTTCCTTTGTGATTATACTTTTCTCTATGGTCATTTTAGTGATTTAGCGCTGCACCTTTCTATTTGTTTTTTGTCAAAAACACACATAGGGGTTGATTTCCTAAAGGTAAAAAGCCTGTGCATTTTGTAAATTGCATTTGCCCTCTGCAAGAGCAGTTGCTCCCAAGCTTTATTAAATGTGAAGCAGCTCTGCTGACTTCCATCATCCAATCATGTGCAAGCAAAAATGTTTTTTTTTTTCTTTTACTTGCACAGGATTGGGTACTCTTTGCAAAGTCAAGCTTTTAAATACTTTCTGATGCTCTGGAGCAATTGCACTTGCAGAGGGCAACTGCCCTCTGCAAAGTGCACAGACTATTTGCTTTTCTCAAATCAACCCCATAGTCTTTTCGACCTGTACCTGCCTACTCCCAAACAAAATGGCGTTTTTTAATCAAAAGACATAGGCAAGAATGTAAGGTAAACAAAAATGTATTTATTTTATTCACAAAAAAATTAGGAAGGCAACACTGGACACACTTTTAGAATCTGGGAAGCCTTTCGTCCCCCAGGACACACATCAAGTTTGAGGACAAGAAAATAGGTATCTTGCGACTATAGGGAGCACAGGGAGCACAGTCAGACCAGACAGAAACCAGGCAATCACTTTCGACTCTTCCGTGGAGCCTTCCCTCCACGCTTTTCTGCAGCCTTCCCTCCACGCTTCTCTGCAGCCTTCCTCGGAGGCTGGGCCTCTGGTGGTGTACTTGGGGCAGGAGGAAGAGGAGGAGGAGGAGGAGGAGAAGTGGCTTCATCTGCCAGATACGTGGTAGCAGTAAGCTCCCCTCTCAAGCCCTTCTGGTAAGACAGAAAAATTAGACCCTCACAGAGGAGGCGTTGGCCCTTTTCCAACTCCAGCAATCTGCTGGCTATATAGGTGCCATACGCCTTCTCAGCATTGGGTGGTTTACTGAGGATGAGGCTTGCTTCCCGTATGAGGTCTAGGGATTCCTGCTCTGTTGGAGTCATTCTCCTGGGCCTTTTGTGGAGAATGCGGAGGGGAGGCACCTGGCACTCCGTGCGGCTTCTACTTGGCCCAGCCACAGCCTCCTCCTCTCTCCCACTGGGCAAGGCCTCCTCCTCTCTCCCACTGGGCAAGGCCTCCTCCTGGCTGAGGTCATCCTGTGTAAAAAAAAGGGACATAGTTGTAATTTTCTGTTATGCAATCACACACAATTTTCAGCTCCTAACTTTCAAATATAATTACACAGAATAGTAAAGGCTATCTATTTGACCACACCATTATTTCAGATGATCAACAAGATCTGAAGTGAAGTATATATTTGGCCACTACTGTCTAGTGATATGTCTACATATTACTCTTTGTGCAGAAGTGATTTTTTATGAAGCACTTTCAAAATTAACACCTTAACATCATTAATAACATTTACACAATCCCCAAAGAAACAAAAAATGTATACCTGGCTGAAGCTGGGCGCATCCACTTCATCAATGGTGAAAAGGCCCAGTTCATCCTGGGACTCCTCAGCTGGGGTGGAGGTGGATGGAAGGCTGGAGGGAAGAGTGGAGGGAAGGCTGGAGGGAAGGGTGGGGGGAAGGGTGGGGGGAAGGGTGGAAA
This sequence comes from Lithobates septentrionalis, assembly GCA_037952835.1. Taxonomy (NCBI): domain Eukaryota; kingdom Metazoa; phylum Chordata; class Amphibia; order Anura; family Ranidae; genus Lithobates; species Lithobates septentrionalis. The sequence continues at coordinate 482,870 of JBBDGP010000509.1, forward strand.
GTGATTGCCTGGCTTCGGTCTGCTCATCCAGGAATCGCAGTTTGTGGTAATACCACAACTTGGGTACATAAACTTGGTCAGCTGCTGCCCCGGATCTGAGCGACTCCTGGATTTTTCTGTGTTCCCGCTTATACATGTTACGCAAGATACCTATTTTCCTGTCCACAAACTTGAGGTCTGCCTGGGGGAGTCGAGTCTTCACAAACTCTAAAAGTGTGCCCAGTGTTGCCTTCCTAACATCCCGATTATAATATAGGGGGTGTTTGACCTCCCACAGATTTTTCTTGTCCTCATAGAGCTCAATAAAATGGCACAAAAAATCTTCCTCTTTAAAGGGATTCATTTTTTCTGCAAGACAAGACACAAGATCAAAACTTAAATGTCAGTCACAAATCTCAGGATTAGTTTGTGTTGTAATCTAGGGGACACACACACACACACACACACACACTCTTTAATCTTACCTTCGTTTGTGCCGCTCGCTACTTCCGCACGGACATACGTAGGCCATCGTACTAGCTTTATATACACTGCGCATGTGTCATGCTCCGCCTGCGTCGCCCGCCCCTGACGTTCGTAAGTACGATTTGGCCCCGCCCCTTCACTCTTCGTTGCGCAGTGGGAGTAGATAGCAAAAGATGGCGGAGCGATTAAGTGGAAGTAGCGCGGAGGAAAGCCCGGAGCCCCAAACATCCACATCCCGGAGGAGATATAAGGCCACCAACATGGCTTTTGGAGAGATGGTGGAGATGGTGTCCATATTGAGAAGGGAGGACTACGATGGCAAAAAAGGACCGTACACACGACCCAATATGAGGAAGGACAAAATAATGTCCTCAGTTGTCACCGCTCTTGAAGAGAAATTTGGTACAAAACGTTCAAAAGAACAATTGCGGAAGCGGTGGTCTGACATCAAAAGTCGGGAGCCAGAACAATATTGGCGAATAAAGAAGCTGCTTAAAAAAAGTAAGTACTTGTGTTTTACTATTGAGATACAGAACTTGCATGCTGATCCTTATTTTTGGCGGTTTTTCTGCATCGTTCGTAAATACCGTTCTTTGGAATAGATATGATACTTTATAAAGTGACGTTATTTTTTCGCCAAATACGATGGGACAGGGTTGGACATACATTTATGGCTTGATAATTTGTCGAATTCCCACAATGAGTTGATGTGGTGTAGATGTGTTTGAAAATATAATGCTTCATCAAAAATGATTCAGTGTAATGTAGGGACATAACTATAGTTAGTGGGAATGATTTAGCAGTCCCACTATTGTTCTTCGATTTTATTTATTTTTAAATTTACTTTTAATTTTATTCCGTACGTTTTTTGGCTCTGCGTAACTTCTGCATACTTTCAGCTATTAAAACCATTCAACTATTAAAATGTTCGTCTCTTTTAGCTGATGTGTGGTCTTTTTCAACTTTTTTTCTACCATTTATACTTTTTTAAATATTAAGGTTTTTTTCACTTTTTTAAACATTGAATTCAATGGGAGCATGCTTGAAATCCTTAAATTCTTCTTCCGCTCCCAAAAGTTTCAGCTCCTTCATACTTTCACCTAGAGACACCAAACAAACTTTACAATGTTCACTAAATATTCAGCTATCTGGCTATATCCTTTCAGTTTGATATCTTTTTCATTTTTTGAGAAAAAGCTTTTTGTTTAGAGGTCATTTCCGGGAATTTTAGCCATTAATCAGAGTGTACTGTGTTTGTTTTGTTGCCATGGTTACCAAAGCTTCTGTTATACACAGGGGGGGAGGTGGCTGGAGCATCTCAGCTCTGATTACAGAGCCCGGGGGGAGGGGACAGACACACCATGTACTGATTTATAATTGAGGAATATGATGGGGCAGTTTTGATGGCGGTCATTTTAGCAATTTAGCTATTCAGCATTCCCACGCATTTTGCGCAGGAAATGCATTTTCTAGTGTACTATGTGACCATAAATAAATTTTTGAGGGGTAATACACATAGGAGATCATTGAGGTGTCAGCATCTGTGAAACTTGCCCGAAAATAAGCATTCTTTATAATTGTTGTTCAGAGGTAATGTTCATCCTGTCTTCAACATTTATTATGATGAAAAATTGGCCAAAAATCATAACCAACGTTTTACTTTATTTATTAAAACCTAAAAGATCAGTGTGTTTTAACTATACCTTTTTTTCAAATCTCATAGGGGAGAAAAGACTCAGACAACAGTCCAAGGATCGCAGGACCCCCCCAAGTCACCAGCCTGAGGCAGAAGATACCCCAAGCCCCAGCCCAAGACCACGCCCACCCGACGACCTTGAGGAAGGAGAGGTGGAGGAAGTGTGCGAGGTTTCAAGCCCACCAAGTGAGTGACTGACACCCCAGCTTGAGTTACTGTATTTTGGCGTGCATATTGTAAACCTTGTTTTTATTCACTCGTTTTAGGTGAGTTTCTGGTTGCGGAAGGCCAAGCGGCAGAGCACTTCACCACAGACAGTGCGCAAAGACTAATTGGCCAGATAATGCTGTGGAATGGCCACATCGATCAAATGCGTGACCAAATTCACAGCATGCAACTTCGCCTGGACTCCATGCAACAGGAAATGAAGAACATGATTGATGTTTTGGGCCGAATATAATCACGTTTGGCCTAAAATCATCAATCATGTTCTTCATTTCCTTGGGAAGTTCTTTTGTTTTAAAGATTGTTTTTTCAATTTTTGGGGTATACCCAAATTTACATTGTGTGATGCACACGGTGTGTCATCATGTGCTATCTTCCATCATGGGTTAGCAATGTACTTGTTTTGTGTTTGCAACCCCTTCATCCTGAAAAATCTTGGGTGGTGAGAGGAACCAAAAATGGGATTGCACACACAAAACACGTACATTGCTCTCCCATGATAGGAGATAGCACATGTTGACTTGACCCTTTAGTAAAGCTCAATTTTGAGCATCTTATAAATGACCAATTTCTGCAAGGGTGACAATACATGCACCGTTCTCGAAATATTGAACTTTGTAAGTTAATTTATTGTAAGTTTTGTTTATAAAAACACTGTTGTGTATGTAAATCTTTTTAGATAAAGGTCTATATATTTGTGAAAAAATGGCTTGAATAATTTAGTAAAAGATAATTTTTTTACACAACGTAAAATATTTAAAAAAAAAATAAAAAGAACAAAAAATAATAAAAAATATGATAAAAAATGCACCTTTCAATGTGCACCAAGTAAAATTTTTTACCCTATACAATGTGTGTGGCTGATTCTTGAAGTCAAAATTTGGGGTTTGTTTTTGTGGGCCTGATTAACTAAAGCTAAATGCACTTGACACTACTACAAGTGCACTAGGAGACAGACATAACTTAAAGGTAAACAACAATAAAAACAAGATATTTAGATAAACCAATTTTCTTTTTTATTTTTGTAACAAACTTACAGCTGTTGCTGAATAGCAATGGCCCCCCGACCATTAAAATAATTAACATAACGGTCACGCACTTGACGTGCGGTTCGGGGGGCCAAGCCAATACGGCCAATTTCTAGGCCTGTCAAAGTGCTAGCCTCTTCCAGTCTGGCCTCAGGCCCAACAGAGGATAGATATGTAGCTGAATGTCTCCTTAAAAAGTTATGTAAGATGCAGCAAGCAAGGATGACGTGGTTGATTTTATAGTCCGCCAAATTAATAGAAGTAAGGAAGATACGGAACCGGCTGGCCAGAATCCCAAAGGCATTCTCCACAACCCTTCTTGCTCTGGCCAGCCGATAATTAAATACCCTCCTCTCAGGGGTGAGTGTCCTTTGGGGGAACGGCCTCATCAAGTTCTCACAGAGAGCAAATGCTTCATCAGCAATAAAAACTGAGGGGAGTCCATCCACATTATCGTCCTCAGGTGGCAATTCCAGGCCACCGGTCTGGAGACAATGGCACAGCTCGGTCTGTGCAAAGACTCCTCCATCAGACATCCGGCCGTTCTTACCCACATCCACAAACATAAACTTCAAATGTGCCGAGACCACCGCCATCAAAACTACACTATGGAACCCCTTGTAGTTAAAGAAATAAGACCCCGAATGCGGTGGTGGCACAATCCGGACGTGCTTCCCGTCAATCGCCCCTACACAGTTGGGAAAGTCCCAACGGTCAGCGAACTGTGAGGCCACAGTCTGCCATTCCTGTGGACTTGAAGGAAACTGTGGAGTGCAAAAAAAATAAGATAAGGACTTTAATAAAAAAATTGTATATCAGCTTACACCAAAACATTAGTAAACAGCAGTCAAATATTATGAATATGTGTGTTTGTAATTGAAATGTTGAAAAACATAAGGCACACTTATAAGATTACTCACCCCCCTATGATGGCCCATTGATACATTTGAATGTGGGGGGAGGGGTTCTAATTAGGTTAACAAACACACCAGACTGGCTGAAACATTTGTGGGGTGGGGGAGGGGTTCTAATTAGGTTAACAAACACACCTGACTGGCTGAAACATTTGTGGGGTGGGGGAGGGGTTCTAATTAGGTTAACAAACACACCTGACTGGCTGAAACATTTGTGGGGTGGGGGAGGGGTTCTAATTAGGTTAACAAACACACCTGACTGGCTGAAACATTTGTGGGGTGGGGGAGGGGTTCTAATTAGGTTAACAAACACACCTGACTGGCTGAAACATTTGTGGGGTGGGGGAGGGGTTCTAATTAGGTTAACAAACACACCTGACTGGCTGAAACATTTGTGGGGTGGGGGAGGGGTTCTAATTAGGTTAACAAACACACCTGACTGGCTGAAACATTTGTGGGGTGGGGGAGGGACAAACAAGACAATGGAGCAGACAATATACATTGTTCAATGGACTATAGGCTAGAGATATAAATGGACCCAGCATTGCATGGTGGGGAGGTTAATGAAAGAAATTATGCATGTAGGGCAATAAATGATTAAAATAGGCATGCACGAAGATAAAGGGGACATTCACAGCAGATTGAAAGCATGGCAATTAGGTAAAGAGGACAGTTCTACAATACATCAAAAAACATTTAATACATATCATGTAATGTTAAAGGATAAAACTTACCTTCATATATTCCTTCTGCAGGACCTGAATAATAGCAGAACAGGTCTCTGGGATTATGATCCCCAGAGCCTGGGGGGAGATGCCTGTCGAGAACTTTAAGTCCTGAAGACTTCTCCCTGTCGCCAAGTAACGTAACGTGGCAACTAGCCTCTGCTCCGCACTGATGGCTTGCCTCATGCAGGTATCCTGCCTGCTGATATAGGGGGTCAGCATAGCCAGCAGACGCTCAAAGACGGGGTCCGTCATCCTGAGAAAATTCCTGAAATCCTCAGGATTATTCTCACGGAGCTCACGGAGCAAAGGCATATGACAGAACTGGTCACGCTGGCGCAACCAATTCTTGGTCCATGAACTCCTCCTCACCCTGTTCATGGACTGGACTCGGGTCAAAGTATTAACCCCAACACCAAGTCCCCACACAGCACGAACTCGAGAACGAGAACGTCCACTCGACATGGCTTCAAAACGGTCAGCTGCTCAAACAAACAAACTTATAACAAACGCACTGAAGAACAGCAAGGCCTATGAAGAACGACCTGAAAATCAGGAATGAGCGGAGCAGAACGGCCTGCAAGGCAGGTTACGAACTGACCAACACGCACTGAAAAGCAGATACAAACCTCACAAGCACAAACTGAACCGCAGAAAACGAACGAAATAAGCTGAAGTGTGAAAAGCGCGAATCGTCTCTAACCAAACTTCTACTAACACGAGATAAACACGAGATTAGCAGAAGCAGCCCAAAGGGTGCCGGAGTGGGGCTTGAACTTCCTTTTTCTAGTCCCGTCGTACGTGCTATACGTCACCGCATTCAAAACCAGCGGACTTTTGCAGTGAGCGTGTGTGGCCAAGTCCGTCCGTTTTTAAGTCCGGCGCAAGGAGCCAACAAAGTCCGACGAAAAGTCCGCCGGGCAAAGTCCGCCGTAAAGTCCGCTCGTGTGTACGCGGCATTAGATTTCATTCTAACACACAACATTTTTTCATTTGACGGCTCCCACTACCTCCAGGTGCAGGGGGTTGCGATGGGGACCTGTTGTGCCCCATCGTATGCCAACCTGTACCTGGGGGAGTGGGTCAAATGACAGCTTGTCGCTATATACCACCCATGTGGCAGCATGGTTCAGGTATATAGACGATATATTTATGATATGGAATGGCACACCAGAGGCATTACACGCCTTCATACAGATCATGAATCAAAACAATTTCAATTTATATTTCATGATGATTTTCAGTGATACCTCTTATTACCTTTCTTGATCTAAGTATAACGAAATCCACAGACGGTTCCTTATCCAGCGGTCTCTATCGGAAAGAGACCGCTGGAAATACCATCCTACACGCGTCAAGTTCACATCCTAAACCATTAGTCTTATCTATCCCATACGGGCAATATTTAAGACTTAGACGCAACTGTTCGACTGATACCGATTTCAATGGGACCGTATGCAGAACAATTACATTTACAATTATAATTAATCAATAATAAACCAATACTACAATGGATTTGAATGGCCGGGGCCCTTTATTATTGGTATTATAATTTATTTACCAACTTATAACAATAATAAACATGTCCATTTTCTTTAAAACATAACACTCATTTATTTATACTGTAAACCATCACTATAACTCAGCCATGACAGCTCGAGTTAATAGCAAGACATGTTAAACAGTTCCATAACTGTCCCTTTTCTTGAGAAAAGGACCAAACCACATAACAAGGGCCTCGACGATGGGAGGGAGGGTGGGATGCTTCTTCTTCTCAGCTGATCCTCCGCTGTCTGTTGTTCCTACGCAGTATTAATTCCTTATATAAGGGTTAGCTCGTGCCACCTTAACATGTGACCTGCCTTTTTAGCCAATAATATTTAAAATATTTATTTAAAAAATTTACTAAAGAACTGTCATTTTTTACATGTAGTCTGCCCCGGCCCCATAGGTGGGCGGAGCAAATTCTTTTGCTCCTCCCTTTTCCATGGGGCCGTATGCAGAACAATTACATTTACAATTATAATTAATCAATAATAAACCAATACTACAATGGATTTGAATGGCCGGGGCCCTTTATTATTGGTATTATAATTTATTTACCAACTTATAACAATAATAAACATGTCCATTTTCTTTAAAACATAACACTCATTTATTTATACTGTAAACCATCACTATAACTCAGCCATGACAGCTCGAGTTAATACCAAGACATGTTAAACAGTTCCATAACTGTCCCATACGCCAGGCTTATCAAAGATGAGCCTGGCACCCCACCTGCCCCACGGCCAATTCAATACAGTTTTGAATACCTACATTAAAAACATCCAAAGCGATATCTGACAAATGAACAGCGTCAGACCTATAAAAACCAACCAGACCTCCTTCCAGATCGATATGTCGGTAAGACAAACCATTGACGTAAGGCATAAATTTAGCCATGGCTCTATTGATTTTTTTGCGAATTTTTTCACAATGTTTAAGTTCAGGGTTAAGTAGCCATGTCAAACGTGGGACAATTTCGGAAAATACAAGAATGGAATTAGGCAAAACGGAATGTAATTGAATAAAATCAAATTTTAATTGCGAAATGATGTCTAAAGTATGGCGATTGCCAATATCATTACCGGAAACATGAATTATGACAATTTGAGGAGGAGGCCAGGAGGCATACAATGAAGATAAAGTCTGTCGCATATCATTTAGTCGCATTCCACGCAAAGCATACCACCATAAATGAAAATTGTCAAAAGGAAAACTTAAGTTAACACCATATGTTCTAACCATAGCTCTATGAAAAGCCCAATATATGAACGAATGTCCGACGATCCAGACGTTATAGAACTGACCTGAAATTAAACAGAAAAATTAGGACGTATGTAAGAACGATAACAACTCGATCTCCATCCACCTATATTCTTAACAACATCTGCAGATAAACCCAGTTCGGAAGCAGTAGTAGCAGCCCCAATCCGAAAAGAATGAGAAGTAATAGGTAGGTGACCTAAACCTAAATGAATAAAACATTTTTTTTAAAACTGAGCAAAATTGATAACGTGTGAGCGGTAGGCCAGAACAATGGATCAAAAGACAACCAGGACCAACCGGGCGGACTGTTAAATATTGATGAATCAATAAAATGGGACAAATTGGAGAAGAGTCTAGTGGACGTAACGTGACCCAGCGCCCAAGACCCAATTGATCCGTTTTACTTCTTTTAATCCTAATTTTTATAAAATCACTACCTAAAACTAAATCCGAAAAAGAAATACCAGAACAGCCCTTAACATTGTTAGGTAAAAGTTCAGAAATTCTAAAAGCTCCAAAGAAAAATAAACTAAAGGCCAATTGAAACAATAAACCTTTGTAAATGGAAAAACAGACTGTTTTAGTTGAAATACAGAGTTTTTTTCAAAATATCAACGGAAATAGGCAAACGAGAATCATATGTCACAGATGATTTGCGATAACCTTTCAAGACTTGCTTCACAGAGAAAAAACTCATACAAGATGGGAAACCCAGCAACTTTGCAAAAAAGGAAATTCCAGCTAATTGTTTCAATATATGCGAATAAGAATAACCTTGAAGCATTAGTCGTTCCAAAAAAGACAATAGTAAATGTTCAGAAATAAGAGTGCTAGCCTGACCATTAGTATCCAGGTAAGCACACCAAGAATTCCACGCGGCTTTATACTCCACCCACGTGGAAGGGGCTAACGAATTACTGATGGCCAAACCAACCTTCAAGAAACCAGATCCCACAGCCGAGAAGGGCATTGCACTCCGTATGCGTCCGCATCCGGAACCAACATTCGAAAACGTTCCAACTGTAGACGTGACAAAGAATCAGCGACAGAATTATCAAGTCCGGGAACATATTTAGCTTTCAACCAAATGTTTAATTCCAAGCATTTTAAAACTAAAAGACGAAGAACGGCCAAGACTGGTAAAGATTTAGATGAAAGACAGTTAACAGCATATACAACAGCCTTATTATCAGAATATAACAGTATTCTTCGATTAGCGAAATAAGAACCCCAAATTTCAAAGGAAATCAGCACAGGGAACAGTTCCAAAAGGGTAATATTAGCCGTCAAACCACTGTCAACCCAGGAACGGGGCCATTCACCCGCTGACCAATGACCTTGCCAATAAGCGCCATAACCGACGGAGCCAGCAGCATCTGTAAATAGATCAAGGGCCACTGAAGAACAAAAAGGATCTTGCCAAAAAAGACAACCATTGAAAGAGGACAAAAATTGCTTCCAAACTAGCAAATCAGCACGCAAAGAAGCAGTAATCCTAATAAAATGATAAGGAGACTTAATGCCCGAAATAGACTGATATAATCGTTTAGAAAACACCCTGCCCATAGGAATGACCCTGGAAGCGAAGGCCAACAAACCCAATAAGGATTGCAACGTTCGCAAAACCACTTTCTGTCTAGAGAGAACAAAATCAACCAGAAAAAGAAGCTTGGCAATCTTCTGTTGTCGTAAGCGAAATTGCATTAAATCCGTATCTAGAGTTACACCCAAAAATTCTAAACAAGTAGTTGGAAGGACAGATTTTTCATGTGCAAGCGGTACGCCAAAAAACCGACAAATACATTGAAATTCCGTAAAAAGATACATACATTCCTCAGAATCAGAAGGACCCATAAAAAGAAAATCGTCCAAATAATGCAATAAATTGATCGAACCGGATTGATAAGAGACTACCCACTCCAAAAACTATGAAAACATCTCAAAATAACGACAAGAAAGTGAGCAGCCCATGGGAAGGCATTTGTCAAAATAATAGACATCATTAAAATAAAAACCTAATGAGTTAAACGCCAAAGGATGAATAGGTAAAAGTCTAAAAGCAGACTTAATATCCGCTTTAGCTCATAATGCTTTATGACCCAATCTCCTAATTTTTACCAAGGCGTCATCAAAAGAAGAATAAGAGACACTGCATAGTGTAGCATCAATTTTATCATTCAGGGAATAACCAAAGGGATAGGAAAGATGATGTATCATCCTGAATGAATTTGGTTCCTTTTTAGGAATAATACCCAATGGGGAAATTCTAAAATTGGCAAACGTGGGGGAAAGAAAAGGGCCAGCAACTCTACCATCTTGTATTTCTTTTGAAATTTTTTCAGCAACTATAGGAAAATGTCGATCAACCGAAGGTAAATTTTTTACGATCGAACAACCAAAACCTTGATAACTGGGCAAAGGGAAGCCATCTTTAAAACCTTCAAACAGCATGACTGCTATCTGCTGATTTGGCCACAGTTGAAGCCACGGAACAATGCTTATAAGCTTCACCGGTGTGTCCGCTTTTAAGAAAAAGATCACGAGAGGAAGGTGTCGTAGAAGAAGAAACTTTCTTAAAACACCGAGAAGCAGGGTGATTACCAGTGCAAAAAGCACATTCATGCTTATATTTACAAGAATGAGGCCATTTGCAATGGCCTTAATTAAAACCAAAGCACACCCCGCGACGGAAACTAGAAGTAGCAGGAGGCGTAGCTTTCACAAATTGCTTCTGTGGTAACAATAAGTTCAACCACAATCCTACATCTTTTTCCCCCCATTTTAAGGATTTATGCACAGAGAGTTTCTGTCGAAATGCTTCATCATAATAGAACCACGCGAGGTCATTAAAGTTCTTATATGCTTCTAAAATGATGTCGACATGCTGAAAAAGGCTGCAGCATAGCTCCGGATGTCTCTCACCTAAAACACTTGCATATATGCAGAAAGCATGAAGCCAATTAGAAAAATTTCTAGGATTAGACTTAGATTTATCATCAGCAAATTTTTCCAAATCTTTCTTATCAAAACGGTTATCTTTTGATGAAGGAATTAAAGACATAATGTCAACATAGTCGCCATTCTGTATTTTTTCTTTTACCGCAACAGGCAAATGAAATCCAAGTGGCGATAACTCACAAGGTAACACTTCTTTAAAAGTACTTTCAGGGACAGCAGTAGAAACAGGCATAACAGGAGGGACAGACAATACGGTAGGTATAGCAACAGAAGAAGCAGATGAAGTAGTTTCTACATTAGCATTATTATTTAACCAAACATGTGCTACACCAGAGTCAGTATTAGATATAGGAGATACAGTTTTGTTCAAATGTTCCATAAAGGAACCAAAATTACGAGCAAAATCACAAAACATTTGATAGTTTTGTAACTCACCATTATTTGGCATAGATGGTACTTGTTTAGGAAGTAAAGGGTTAACATTCTGCAAGCCTGCAGCAATATTAACTACGTCATCAGCATGGAGTGAAGCCTGTGACTGAGCAGCTGAAGAGGACTCTGTAGCTTGCAAAGGGGGAGAAGTCTGAAAGCATTCTGAATTAATAGTTAATTGTTCAGGAAAGACAGCACCAGACAAGTCATTAGCAATGTTAGAATTTTCAGAAACAAGAGGAGTAGAAATGCCCGAGAATTTAGTCTTTTTAGCAGAGGAGAGATGCTTACCCTGCTGTTTGTGTGTAGAAGGAGATGAAATACAACCTGTCTTTTGAATTCTTCCTCTAGAAGAAACAGCTGAGTGAGATAAGGAGGAGACAGGACGAGATGAAGAGCATCTTGAATTACGAGGAGACTTTCTATGTTGATTGACAGATGGCTGAGTGGAGGAAGAGTTGGTCAGCTGCTGAACGAGAACAGCTGATAGAGCTGCGTCATTTTTGCCTGTGAGAGAATCTGAGGGAGGATCCATTCGTCCACCATAGACAGAAACGTCAGATATGGGAAGTTCAGAGGGAGGAGAAAACACAGCAGATGAACTGGCAGAAGCAAAGCTGTCACGAAGGGGATGTGTAGATGATCAGATGAAGAGAAGGCAGGAGCGGAAAATGGAGGAGGAATATTAGATGGATGAGTGGGGGGAGAGACGATCATAGGCATAGTAGGAGGCAATGACAAGCATTGCTGCATCCATGCATCCCCACCAGGACCGCCGGCTCTTTCCATCAGCTGACGTAGCAGAGTTTTCATGTTGATTGATGATGCTTCTTCTTCTCAGCTGATCCTCCGCTGTCTGTTGTTCCTACGCAGTATTAATTCCTTATATAAGGGTTAGCTCGTGCCACCTTAACATGTGACCTGCCTTTTTAGCCAATAATATTTAAAATATTTATTTAAAAAATTTACTAAATAACTGTCATTTTTTACATGTAGTCTGCCCCGGCCCCATAGGTGGGCGGAGCAAATTCTTTTGCTCCTCCCTTTTCCTTCGGGAGGCAAACAAATTAAGAGAGAGACTCTTAGATCGAGGCTACTCGCCCACATGTCTAAAAAAAGCTTTTAAACGAGCTTGGGGACAACTAAGGCATAATATCTTGTTCTCTAAAAAAACATCTTCTAATTCTCAACCAGCCATTAGAGTAATTACCACCTACAAAAAAAACAACATAGGACTATCAAAAGTATCTTACAGAAACATTGGCACCTATTACAAATAGATTCCAATCTAAAACCATACGTATCTACAACACCTACCATTACCTTTAGAAAAGCACGCTCTTTGAGGGACCATCTTGTAAAAAGCGAATATACGGGTACTTTCCGATCCGATACATGTAAAAGGTTTGGAACTTTTACTTGTGATGGTTGTTCATGTTGCCGTTATATGAACATACAAACTAAATTCAAATTACCAAATGGCAGAATGTATAGACCTAGACACTTTGCTAATTGCAAGACTTCTGGGGTCATATACCTTCTGACATGTCAATGTAAATGTTTTTATGTCAGAAAGACAAAATTGGAATTCCACAAAAGGGCGGCACGACATATCACCAGCATGAGGCAGGCGGACCCGGACCTTCCTCTGGGGCGACATGTACGAGACCATCACACGGGCAAATTTCCCCTTATCCATTTCACCATTCTCGACCGGATTCATCCGGACACGAGGGGTGGTGATTGGAATAAGATCTTGCTCCAAAGGGAGGTCCGTTGGATCGCAAGCCTCAATGCAACGCAATTCCCAGGTCTAAATACCCAAATGAGCTTTCACCCATTCCTAGATGGCTTTGTATCAGGAGGATGCGAAAAAGAATAACGTGGTACGTTAAAATGATCTGCATACCCAAAAATATCAGAGCTATGTGCGTTTAGACTAAACATTTAATCTAGGAGCAATATGATAATTTATTTGGATTCTGTGAAAGATCTTTTTTTACAATGCAGTTTTGTCTACCATGCAATGTTGTTAATATATCTGTGGATGTACATTGTTCATAAACTGTACTTAACATATTGATGTATGATGCTGATACTATTACATGATGAATATGTCAAATATGCTTGTATATCTGACTGGGATGTTTGATCTCTGGGTGTGATGCCCACCCCTTTTCTTACAATAGATGGTTTGCAGTTCCCTATGCTGCCCAGTTTTTATTGATTTCTGCCATTTCTTTGCCATGCACATCCGACTATGTCCCTCACATCCAGACCAATAAAATTATTTAATCATCGGAGCAATATGCGTTGGTGCATAGTCACTATGACACCAATATCAATTTATCATCTGAATCCAGAAAGGGCAGTAGGCCCTGCCACAAATGTCAATTCTGCAGATTTATATACGCTGCCAACCAAGTTTCTCAGTCACCTGCCAATCTATTGGAATCGTATATATCATGATATGCGAATGCCAGAGTTTCTATATTGGCAAAACAAAACGTCCTTTTTTCTGCAGAATCAGGGACCATGTGTCCCTGGTCCACAAGAAAAAAATGGAAACCCCAATCAGTCAACACATGGGCCTATATCATAACTTCGACAGCAGTAAAATGCACTTTTATGCCCTCGAGTATATCCCCCCTGGGGAGAGAGGGGGCAACTATGATAAGCTACTTTTACAACGGTAGGCCCGCTGGATTCATGACCTCTCGGCTTTAAAACATCCAGGCCTAAATGACGCCTTTAGCTTCAAACCATTTTTATAAGTCCATATTGACCTATGGTGGGTAAGACAGGAGATTCCTCCATACCTCCCACATGTCCATATCTTCTGTATTCTTTTCTTCTCTCTTTTCCATTTTTCATCATTATTTCTTTGCCCTAACCTTCCCTTATTGTTCATCTTTATTGTTATTGTATTTCATTTTGTTAGATTCATGTCTACATTTATATATGATGAGCTCGTAATTATTATACTAGTATGCAGAATTTAACTAATGTATACATATATGTATATATGTTTTATTGTCCTTTTTGTCTTTTTTGTTCCTAGGTGTGCATTAGAGCCTCTTTCCAGGCCTGCTTTGTGCTTTGCACACAATCAGTGGATTTATCAATCAAACTTATAGCTGGTCTCCTCTGTATGGTATTTCTCCCTTCCTCTTTGGTTCACACGGACACCAGGGGCACCCAGGGGTTCTGTGACTAATCAATCACTCACCCCTGGGAGCCCTAGAGGCGCACATTCCTACCGGATGCAGAAACTGGCGGTATAGGAACTATAGTTCTTAATCCATAGGCTGATCTGTATTTACCTTACTGCTGTATTTGTCCTTGTTTGGCTTTTCTTCCTACATTAGCAGTTATGTGATTGTTTTTGTTCCATGTCACAGACCAAAACCAATTTCATTTTATTCTACATTTTTTCTACTTGTTTTTTCATGGGCAAATATTGTGCTTTTTGCCCAATTAACATTGGTTACTGTTTAGCCTTTTCCCCTTAACTAAGATGGCGCCGCAGGACTCCTCAGACTGAGGGAGACTCCAATGCCAGTGTCTTCACTGGCTTGCGCACGCGCATCCAGCCCTCGGCTTTGTAATTTTTAGCACAGACGCGGTCTGCCATTTACACGTTACGTACGCTCCATCCCGCCCCTTACCGTCACTCTGCATCCGGGTTTTTTGGAATGCCTCACTGTATGTCCGCATCGCGGCGGTGATGTCAGACGCCGCCGCGATGGATGGATATATAGTGCGGCTTTTCTGCCGCTACCCTCTGTCAAAAGCTCCTCGGTTCAAAGGGGAGGCTGTGTCCCTCTCCCCTTCCGTGTCCAGCTCGTCTATCTCCTTCAGGTAATGGTTTTTCATCACTAATGTGCTCTGCACTGTCATTACCAATGCTGGTAAAAATGACTATCATTATACCTGGTACTTTTATTTCTTTTTTGCAGCTTATGTGTGCTGCTGGATTGTGGCGTCCTCAGTGTTTAGTCCCTGGTAAGGTGCCTTTATTTTGAAACCCTGAACCAGCGATTCTATTTTTCAATAAGCGTTGAATTGGTCCTGTACCTATACTATATACACCTTTGATTCAACCCAAGGTAAAAGTCTGCTTTTTTAACCCTTGCAATTGCCTTAGGCATTGTAATTGCCAGATTGGGGGTTTCTGATTATGCCTTTCATTATTTTTACAGTTTGTGACCATTCTTTAGAAACAGTTAGCCCCTCTGTGACCATTACTTTGGGGAGATGCCGTTATTGGAGACCTGCTCAACTGTGGAAATGCGATGTTTTGCGTTCCCACATCCACAATCAATATATATTGATTTTTCTTTTAAACAGGCTTGGTAAGATGGTTATACTTATACATTTATAAACATCTTTGTCTATTGGTATTGTTTGTCACCATAAAGGCATCAACACAGATTTACCATAATGTGATTTCTAGTAACGCATTGTAAATATTTATGAACATGTTTGATTGATTTGTGCAATGTTGTATGCAACTTTTGTTTTCTATATACTGGCAGCATGGTTTTTTATTCATCGTGCTGATTTATATTTATATTTATATCTCTGTTATCCACAGTTGAGACCTATACACATACCATAACTCCTGATGAAGCTCAGGAATGTGAGCGAAACATGTCGAGTAACAGAATGGTATTCGTAGCTTGATGGGCCTTCATTGCCTTTCCAATTAAGTGGATCCTTTTTTTAAAAAATAATTTGGATGTGTTATTATGTGTTATTATGTATTGCTAAATAAAAATTGTATATTTTTTATGTATTAGTTGCATATGGTTCTTTTAGTCTTATGCACTTAGTATTTAAAGCACCTTAAAAGTCCCGGGGACGTACTGCCCCTTCTCCCTAACTTTGTTTAATTTATATATGGGATGTGGTGCCAAGGGAAAACTATTCCAGTCCTCCATACATCAGATTGATCATCGGAGCAATATGTCTATATATATAGATGTACGTCTATAAGACTTCTCATTTTTGTTCTTGCTTCATTTTATTTTCTTTTTTGTGCCCTTGGTTGTGGTTTTATCTCTGCCCGGCGTACGGGGGCCATGTCGTTTCCATTCTCAATGGCGGCATGGCGTCCTTTCACACTGCAGGTCTGTCCCTTTCCGGGCATGTCATTGCGGTGTTTCGTGCGTCGGTGTGGCTTGTCTGCATGACGCTCCCCCAGCGCTTAAGCTCTGGGTGGGCGCCGTGCAGACTTGTCCCTGGGGTCCCTTTATTGGATGTCCCAAGTCGATGGTAGATGGTAGATGATCCACACTGCGCAGGCGCCGGCGGCTATTTAAAAGCCGTATTTGGCGTCCTGCTCAACGTTAAAACTCCACTATCAATGCTCATCACCTTTCAGTCATCTGTTCAACATGGCTAAAACTTAAACGAGTAAGTAGCAAATAAGTCTCATAATAGATATTGTGTATGCATCCTGTGATGAAGGAGAGTTAATGCTTTACCATCTCCTCCATTGCAATTTAAATTATGTTTGTGTGGTTAAATTTGTGGCTGCATGAATAGTCTCCTTCCTTTCTCATTTGTCCATATATAAAATAGTATGTTTTTTCAATATAAAAGCTGTGTCTATCATGTTTTATTTCTTTTTCATACTGCTCCTTTTTTCTTTTCTAAGTTGGAGGTTTTGGAGCTATTAGAAACAGTAATTAAAAAATTTAAAAAAATATAAAAAAACCCTCCTCCTTTTCTAAGATGCAGCTGCATAGCAACCAAAGGACTGTCAGTTTCTGCAGTCACAATATAAGGACATACACTTTGTTTGAAATTATGGAGAGAGCAGTTCACAGCAATTTAAACCGCCTATGGCAAACCAATGCGATCTTTTAATTTACACAAAATGTATTGTTTCCCTCTCCTTTTAGGGCCACTGTGTGGATACGGCAGGGTCATCCTCCTGTTTTTAAGGGCCTTTGCGGAGCTATTCCTGAAATCAAGGGAAAAACCGCCACACCCGCCATTTGGCTAATTGGTGGTCATTGTCATTTTATCAAATCACTCCTTTCTCTTTTCATTTGATACAAAAGTCTGCTCCTCTGCATATTTCATGCATTTTATCCTCGCTTTGAGGACTGGATTCTGGTATGTATGTTGGACATTATCGGATATTATATTATGAAATGTTTATCCTATACAGTATTTTAATATGTAAATTGTTTTCACCTGTCTTTTCAGAATGTGTTTTCTATGTATATAATTTCTCTCTGCAATACGCCTCTGAAGAAGGGACACCGTCCTGAAACATGTCAGGCCTACAGAGAAACATGTATCTATAGATGAAAGTACACAATGATCAATATGAAAGAAAATTTACTGCATAAGCACTTTTGTAGAGAATTATGTTCGGTCTGTCTTATTTTTATGCTTTTCTAATAAATAATAATTTTATTCAAACGTAATCATTTTGTTCACCTACAAAGTCCCACAGTACTGGGGGGTACATAAGTTCCCTATTTTTAGGGTTCTTACTTTTTCCGTATTAATTTGGGATGTCGGCAACATATTGAAGGTGATGTATTTTCCCTTCTGTGGTTCATTACACCATATATATAAGACTCAAATTTAAGGTAAAAATAAATTTAGAATGAATTTATGTTTAAGCACATATCATAACAAAACCATTGTACAAACTTTGGAATTAGCTTTTGTAGAGATATGCAAAGATGTGTATTTCTCTTATAATTGGAATATAATTATGTCATGCTGCAGGTAGAAATAAAACAATTCCAATGCTATGCCACAAAGATTAAATGGTTTAGTCATGTCCATACTCAAACAATTCCATTACCGACAGGCAGAAGAAAATGATACTTTACCAGAAATATAAGACTATTTTGTTTGAGAGATATCAGCCATGTCGATTTCAAGGACACCCTTTTCCTTCATAGACCTTCTCCTTTTTTTTCTGCCTCACTCTTAGCCCCTCGTTCTTCTCTTCCTGCTATGTGTATATCCCTTTTATCCCAACCTAGAAAGTGGGTGTGTATTTGCCTTACATGTAACTAATGACGTCAATTGACATGTTATATACTATGTATATACTATGTAACCATAGCAACACTGACAAGGAGGACTTTTAACATAATTATCAACAGGAGGCAGTGTTGTATAAAAATGTTATTTGGAATGTTATTTCACATGTCCACATCAATCTCCATATAACCTTTAACTTAAGATTAAAAGAAAAACTATAAATTACGATGAGATAAGATGTTATTTAAATGTCAGATATGTCAGCTTTTTAGTCTGGCTAGAAAACATATAGTTTAGAAAATATATAGTTTTATGAAAGTTTAGAGAACTTAATTACCTTTTTCCATAAATACCTTAGTAATAGAGATGAGCTTCGTGTTCGAGTCAAACCCATGTTCGACTCGAACATCGTCTGTTCGCCGAATTGCGAACGATATGGGTCGTTCGCACCAAATTCGCGTGGCGTGTCACGGCCCATAATTCACTGCATCATCGCAGTGCATTGCTGGCTGATGATTGGCCAAGCATGCACTATGACCCGCATGCTTGGCCAATCACAGCGCCATCTAAACAGGAGGCTTTGGCCAATTATGGCTCAGGGGATTTAGTACACGCCCCACACTATATAAGGCCGCCTTCACGGCGGCCCTGTGTAGTGTGTGTTCCGGCGTTCATAGATAGAGAGAGAGAGAGACAGACAGTGTCATTTGATTTGAGTTAGATAGATTAGGCAGAACAGTCAGTCAGTTAGCTGCACTTACAGTGTATTGTGTATATATATGCATCCCAGGTGTTGCACATATATATATATATATATATATACACTACCGTTCAAAAGTTTGGGGTCACCCAAACAATTTTGTGTTTTCCATGAAAAGTCACACTTATTCACCACCATACGTTGTGAAATGAATAGAAAATAGAGTCAAGACATTGACAAGGTTAGAAATAATGATTTGTATTTGAAATAACATTGTTTTTACATCAAACTTTGCTTTCATCAAAGAATCCTCCTTTTGCAGCAATTACAGCATTGCACACCTTTGGCATTCTAGCTGTTAATTTATTGAGGTAAGCTGGAGAAATTGCACCCCACGCTTCTAGAAGCAGCTCCCACAAGTTGGATTGGTTGGATGGGCACTTCTGGCGTACCATACGGTCAAGCTGCTCCCACAACAGCTCAATGGGGTTCAGATCTGGTGACTGTGCTGGCCACTCCATTACCGATAGAATACCAGCTGCCTGCTTCTGCTGTAAATAGTTCTTGCACAATTTGGAGGTGTGTTTAGGGTCATTGTCCTGTTGTAGGATGAAATTGGCTCCAATCAAGCGCTGTCCACTGGGTATGGCATGGCGTTGCAAAATGGAGTGATAGCCTTCCTTATTCAGAATCCCTTTTACCCTGTACAAAGCTCCCACCTTACCAGCACCAAAGCAACCCCAGACCATCACATTACCTCCACCATGCTTAACAGATGGCGTCAGGCATTCTTCCAGCATCTTTTCATTTGTTCTGCGTCTCACAAACGTTCTTCTTTGTGATCCAAACACCTCAAACTTGGATTCATCCGTCCACAACACTTTTTTCCAGTCTTCCTCTGTCCAATGTCTGTGTTCTTTTGCCCATCTTAATCTTTTTCTTTTATTGGCCAGTCTCAGATATGGCTTTTTCTTTGCCACTCTGCCCTGAAGCCCAAAATCCCGCAGCCGCCTCTTCACTGTAGATGTTGACACTGGTGTTTTGCGGGTACTATTTAATGAAGATGCCAGTTGGGGACCTGTGAGGCGTCTGTTTCTCAAACTAGAGACTCTAATGTGCTTATCTTCTTGCTTAGTTGTGCAACGCGGCCTCCCACTTCTTTTTCTACTCTGGTTAGAGCCTGTTCGTGCTGTCCTCTGAAGGGAGTAGTACACATCGTTGTAGGAAATCTTCAATTACTTTGCAATTTCTCGCATGGAATAGCCTTCATTTCTAAGAACAAGAATAGACTGTCGAGTTTCAGATGAAAGTTCTCTTTTTCTGGCCATTTTGAGCGTTTAATTGACCCCACAAATGTGATGCTCCAGAAACTCAATCTGCTCACAGGAAGGTCAGTTTTGTAGCTTCTGGAAGGAGCTAGACTGTTTTTAGATGTGTGAACATGATTGCACAAGGGTTTGCTAATCATCAATTAGCCTTCTGAGCCAATGAGCAAACACATTGTACCATTAGAACACTGGAGTGATAGTTGCTGGAAATGGGCCTCTATACACCTATGTAGATATTGCACCAAAAACTAGACATTTGCAGTTAGAATAGTCATTTACCACATTAGCAATATATAGAGTATATTTGTTTAAAGTTAGGACTAGTTTAAAGTTAGCTTCATTTAAAAGTACAGTGCTTTTCCTTCAAAAATAAGGACATTTCAATGTGACCCCAAACTTTTGAACGGTAGTGTATATATATATATATATATATATACACACTGTATTCAGTTTAGCTAGATCAGTTCCTGTTATCTTCTTACTGACAGGCAGGCTTGTCTTGTTACAGTATTTACAGCTACCTGAAGAAAATTGCTGGTGTTCTTTTGATCCTATTAGTACCACAGTCAGGCAGCTAGACTATTTACAGTTAGTGCAGTGCATCCTGCTCACAGTGTTCAGCTAAAACTACAAGTTAGTGGGGTGCGTCCTGCTCACAGTGTTCAGCTAAACCTACAAGTTAGTGTGGTGCGTCCTGCTCACAGTGTTCAGCTAAACCTACAAGTTAGTGTAGTGAGACCTCTGCACAGTGTTCATCTAAAGCTACAAGTTAGTGCAGTGCGTCCTGCTCACAGTGTTCAGCTAAAACTACAAGTTAGTGGGGTGCGTCCTGCTCACAGTGTTCAGCTAAACCTACAAGTTAGTGTGGTGCGTCCACCTCACAGTGTTCATCCTGCTCACAGTGTTCAGCTAAAACTACAAGTTAGTGGGGTGCGTCCTGCTTACAGTGTTCAGCTAAACCTACAAGTTAGTGCTGTGCGTCCACCTCACAGTGTTCAGCTAAACCTACAAGTTAGTGCGGTGCGTCCTGCTCACAGTGTTCAGCTAAAACTACAAGTTAGTGCTGTGCGTCCTGCTCACAGTGTTCAGCTAAAACTACAAGTTAGTGCGGTGCGTCCACCTCACAGTGTTCAGCTAAACCTACAAGTTAGTGCGGTGCGTCCTGCTCACACCGTTCAGCTAAAACTACAAGTTAGTGCTGTGCGTCCTGCTCACAGTGTTCAGCTAAAACTACAAGTTAGTGCTGTGCGTCCTGCTCACAGTGTTCAGCTAAAACTACAAGTTAGTGCTGTGCGTCCTGCTCACAGTGTTCAGCTAAACCTACAAGTTAGTGCGGTGCGTCCTGCTCACAGTGTTCAGCTAAACCTACAAGTTAGTGCGGTGCGGTGCGTCTTGCTCACAGTGTTCAGCTAAAACTACAAGTTAGTGCTGTGCTTCCTGCTCACAGTGTTCAGCTAAAACTACAAGTTAGTGCGGTGCGTCCTGCTCACAGTGTTCAGGTAAACCTACAAGTTAGTGCGGTGCGGTGCGTCCTGCTCACAGTGTTCAGCTAAAACTACAAGTTAGTGCGGTGCGTCCAGCTCACAGTGTTCAGCTAAAACTACAAGTTAGTGCGGTGCGTCCACCTCACAGTGTTCAGCTAAACCTACAAGTTAGTGCGGTGCGTCCTGCTCACAGTGTTCAGCTAAAACTACAAGTTAGTGCTGTGCGTCCTGCTCACAGTGTTCAGCTAAAACTACAAGTTAGTGCGGTGCGTCCTGCTCACAGTGTTCAGCTAAACCTACAAGTTAGTGCGGTGCGGTGCGTCCTGCTCACAGTGTTCAGCTATACCTACAAGTTAGTGCGGTGCGTCCTGCTCACACCGTTCAGCTAAAACTACAAGTTAGTGCTGTGCGTCCTGCTCACAGTGTTCAGCTAAAACTACAAGTTAGTGCTGTGCGTCCTGCTCACAGTGTTCAGCTAAAACTACAAGTTAGTGCTGTGCGTCCTGCTCACAGTGTTCAGCTAAACCTACAAGTTAGTGCGGTGCGTCCTGCTCACAGTGTTCAGCTAAACCTACAAGTTAGTGCGGTGCGGTGCGTCTTGCTCACAGTGTTCAGCTAAAACTACAAGTTAGTGCTGTGCTTCCTGCTCACAGTGTTCAGCTAAAACTACAAGTTAGTGCGGTGCGTCCTGCTCACAGTGTTCAGGTAAACCTACAAGTTAGTGCGGTGCGGTGCGTCCTGCTCACAGTGTTCAGCTAAAACTACAAGTTAGTGCGGTGCGTCCAGCTCACAGTGTTCAGCTAAAACTACAAGTTAGTGCGGTGCGTCCACCTCACAGTGTTCAGCTAAACCTACAAGTTAGTGCGGTGCGTCCTGCTCACAGTGTTCAGCTAAAACTACAAGTTAGTGCTGTGCGTCCTGCTCACAGTGTTCAGCTAAAACTACAAGTTAGTGCGGTGCGTCCTGCTCACAGTGTTCAGCTAAACCTACAAGTTAGTGCGGTGCGGTGCGTCCTGCTCACAGTGTTCAGCTATACCTACAAGTTAGTGTAGTGAGACCTCTGCACAGTGTTAATCTAAAGTTACAAGTTAGTGCAGTGCGTCCTGCTCACAGTGTTCAGCTAAAACTACAAGTTAGTGTGGTGCGTCCTGCTCTCAGTGTTCAGCTAAACCTACAAGTTGGTGTGGTGCGTCCTGCTCACAGTGTTCAGCTAAACCTACAAGTTAGTGCGGTGCGTCCTGCTCACAGTGTTCAGCTAAAACTACAAGTTAGTGCTGTGCGTCCTGCTCACAGTGTTCAGCTAAAACTACAAGTTAGTGCGGTGCGTCCTGCTCACAGTGTTCAGCTAAACCTACAAGTTAGTGCGGTGCGGTGCGTCCTGCTCACATTGTTCAGCTATACCTACAAGTTAGTGTAGTGAGACCTCTGCACAGTGTTAATCTAAAGTTACAAGTTAGTGCAGTGCGTCCTGCTCACAGTGTTCAGCTAAAACTACAAGTTAGTGTGATGCGTCCTGCTCTCAGTGTTCAGCTAAACCTACAAGTTAGTGTAGTGAGACCTCTGCACAGTGTTCATCTAAAGCTACAAGTTAGTGCAGTGCGTCCTGCTCACAGTGTTCAGCTAAAACTACAAGTTAGTGGGGTGCGTCCTGCTCACAGTGTTCAGCTAAACCTACAAGTTAGTGTGGTGCGTCCACCTCACAGTGTTCAGCTAAACCTACAAGTTAGTGCGGTTCGTCCTGCTCACAGTGTTCAGCTAAAACTACAAGTTAGTGGGGTGCGTCCTGCTTACAGTGTTCAGCTAAACCTACAAGTTAGTGCTGTGCGTCCACCTCACAGTGTTCAGCTAAACCTACAAGTTAGTGCGGTGCGTCCTGCTCACAGTGTTCAGCTAAAACTACAAGTTAGTGCTGTGCATCCTGCTCACAGTGTTCAGCTAAAACTACAAGTTAGTGCGGTGCGTCCACCTCACAGTGTTCAGCTAAACCTACAAGTTAGTGCGGTGCGTCCTGCTCACACTGTTCAGCTAAAACTACAAGTTAGTGCTGTGCGTCCTGCTCACAGTGTTCAGCTAAAACTACAAGTTAGTGTGGTGCGTCCACCTCACAGTGTTCAGCTAAACCTACAAGTTAGTGTAGTGAGACCTCTGCACAGTGTTCATCTAAAGCTACAAGTTAGTGCTGTGCGTCCTGCTCACAGTGTTCAGCTAAACCTACAAGTTAGTGCGGTGCGTCCTGCTCACAGTGTTCAGCTAAACCTACAAGTTAGTGCGGTGCGTCCTGCTCACAGTGTTCAGCTAAAACTACAAGTTAGTGCTGTGCGTCCTGCTCACAGTGTTCAGCTAAAACTACAAGTTAGTGCG
This sequence comes from Lithobates septentrionalis, assembly GCA_037952835.1. Classification (NCBI taxonomy): domain Eukaryota; kingdom Metazoa; phylum Chordata; class Amphibia; order Anura; family Ranidae; genus Lithobates; species Lithobates septentrionalis. The sequence goes on from JBBDGP010000509.1 coordinate 507,014, forward strand.
GTGCGTCCTGCTCACAGTGTTCAGCTAAACCTACAAGTTAGTGCGGTGCGGTGCGTCCTGCTCACAGTGTTCAGCTAAAACTACAAGTTAGTGCGGTGCGTCCACCTCACAGTGTTCAGCTAAAACTACAAGTTAGTGCGGTGCGTCCACCTCACAGTGTTCAGCTAAACCTACAAGTTAGTGCGGTGCGTCCTGCACAGTGTTCAGCTAAAGCTACCTGTAGAAGGTTGATGGTGTTCTCATACTACAGGCAGGCAGTTGATTTTGCTAGCTGCAGTATCAGTACATATATATATATATATATATATATATATATATATATATATATCCCAGCTTAGTGCAGCTGCAGGCCATTAGTATGTCTGGAAGGCCAAGAAGGAGAGGCAGACAGTCACAAGCCAATAAGAGAGGGCAAGCAGGCTCTATGTCTAGTGCTGGTCGTGGAGACAGTGCATCCTCATCAGCACGTGGCCGTGGGACACGCTTGGCCTTTTTTTCGGCAGCTGGCCGTGTTGAGCCGCAACATTCGGAAGACTTGGTCGAGTGGATGACCAAGCCGTCCTCATCCTCCTCATCCTCTCTCACCCATGCCCAAGGTACTTTGTCTAGCAAAGCAGCGGCCTCTTCCCTTGGCTCAATGTCATCAGTCACTCCTTCCCTAGCCCCACCATGTCCTCCTGAGGAGTCCCTCGAACTGTTTGACCACAGTGTTGGGTACATGCTCCAGGAGGATGCCCAGCGTTTGGAAGGCTCTGATGATGATACTGAGCTCGATGAAGGTAGTAACGTGAGCACGGGCAGAGGGGGTGCCCAAAAAGGACAGCAATCTGGCAGTCATGCTCCCCCCTGCTGCAGCATACTGCCAGGTTTGCTCCAGTGATGAGGAGGGAGGGGATGATGAGGTCACTGACTCAACGTGGGTGCCTGATAGGAGAGAGGAGGAGGAGGAGGCTGCACATCACCAACGAGGCAGGATGCCCTCCAGGGGCCAGCCTAAGGGCAGCACATTGACTGCATCACACCCCAAAGCTCCACATGTGCAGGGCGCTGCAGTCTCTGCGGGTTATTCAAAAAGTTCTTTGGTGTGGGCCTTTTTTAAGACGAGTGTATCAGATCGCACCGCTGCTATTTGCAACATATGTCTCAAGCGTATCTCGCGTGGCCAAAACATCTCCCGCTTGGGTACCACATGCTTGACCAGACATATGTTGACCTGCCATGCAGTTCGTTGGCAAGCATATCTAAAAGACCCACACCAAAGAACAAAGAGTACCTCTCCTTGCTCCTCATCAGCTGAGATCTCCAACCCCCCTATACCTTCAGTCCTCTCTGAGACCTGCACTGAGAGGAATGAAGGTGTAGAATTAGGTGTGTCACAGCCAAGTACTTGTGGGCAATCTGCTTTTGGTACACCAACGTCAGATTGTACTAGGCAAATTTCCCTGCCCCAGCTGCTGCACCACCGAAAGAAGTTTGCTCCCAGACATCTACATGCCCAGCAATTGAATGCTAGCTTGGCAAAATTGCTAGCACTTCAACTGCTGCCTTTTCAGTTGGTAGACTCTGCCCCCTTCCGTGAGTTTGTGCAATGTGCGGTTTCTCAGTGGCAGGTACCCAAACACCACTTTTTCTCATGGAAGGCGATTCCGGCTCTCTACCGGCATGTGGAAGGCAATGTTCATGCCTCGCTGGACAGGGCGGTCAGCGGTAAGGTGCATATTACCACTGACTCCTGGTCCAGCAGGCATCGACAGGGACGTTACCTAAGTTTCACGGCGCATTGGGTGACTCTGCTGGCAGCTGGGAAGGATGCAGGACAAGGTGCAGTAGTGTTGGAGGTTGTTCCGCCACCACGCCTCCAAAATGCTAATGATTGTGACACACCTCTCTCCTCCACCCCCTCCTCTTCTTCTACCTCCATGGCCTCTTCCTATGCTCTGTCCTCGGAACCAGCGTTGCTCCGTAGGGGCTACGTAAGTACGCAGGCCAAAAGATGCCATGCGGTGCTTGAGCTGGTGTGCTTGGGGGACAGGAGCCACACTGGGGCAGAGGTTCTGTCAGCTCTGCAGGGGCAGGTTCAGAGGTGGTTGACGCCACGCCAACTTAAGGCAGGAATGGTGGTTTGCGACAATGGCACCAACCTCCTCTCAGCCCTCCGACAGAGACAAATGACCCATGTGCCCTGTTTGGCTCACGTCCTTAACTTGGTGGTGCAGCGGTTCTTGGGCAGGTACCCGGGCTTACAGGATGTCCTGAGGCAGGCCAGGAAAGTCTGTGTGCATTTCTGCCGGTCATATAATGCCAGTGCTCGGCTGGCAGACCTCCAAAAGGAGTTTAACCTGCCCAAGAACCGCCTAATCTGTGACATGCCCACCAGGTGGAACTCAACGTTGGCCATGCTGCAGCGGCTGCACATGCAGCAGAGGGCCATCAATGAGTACCCATGCGACTATGGCACCAGGACAGGGTCAGGGGAGCTTGTTTTTTTTCCCCACGCCAGTGGGCCATGATCAGGGATGCATGCACTGTCCTGTCACCATTTGAGGAGGCCACGAGGATGGTGAGCAGTGACAGTGCATGCATCAGTGACACTGTCCCCCTTGTCCACCTGTTGGAGCACACGCTGCGTGGAATAATGGACAAAGCACTTGAGGCAGAACAGAGGCAGGAAGAGGAGGACTTCCTTAGCTCTCAAGGCCCCCTTTATCCAGACAGTGTTCCTGCGTGCCCGCCGATCACACAGGAAGAGGAGGAGGAGGAGGAAGATTGTGTCAGTATGGAGGTGGAGCTTGGCACTCAGCATCAGCAGCAGTCTTTAAGGGATCAGTCCCAAGAAACACATGGACTTGTACGTGGCTGGGAGGAGGTGGCTGCGGACCATGTCGTCCTTAGTGACCCAGAGGACTCCGGACCGAATGCCTCAGCAAACCTACGCTGCATGGCCTCCCTGATCCTGCAAAGCCTGCGTAAGGATCCTCGTATTCGTGGTATCAAGGAGAAGGACCAATACTGGCTGGCAACCCTCCTTGATCCACGTTACAAGGGTAAGGTTGCGGACCTTATCTTGCCATCGCAGAGGGAGCAGAGGATGAAACATCTTCCGGAGGCCTTGCAGAAAGGTCTGTGCAACGCGTTCCCAGAGACTGGGAGGTTACAAACTCCTGTTTCTGGACAACCTGTTGCTGAGGCTTCGGTCAGTCAAAGAAGGAGCGGTGGAGAAGGTGGCCGTCTGACCGATGCGTTCAGACAAATTTTTGGTCCGCAGCCCCAAGGTATGATCGGTTCCAACAACCATCGCCAGCGTCTGTTTTACATGGTGCAGGAATACCTAGGGGCAAGATCTGACTTGGACACCTTTGCCACCGAAAATCCTCTAGGTTACTGGGTCTTGAGGATGGATTACTGGCCAGAGCTTGCACAGTATGCAATTGAGCTACTGGCCTGTCCTGCATCCAGCGTTCTTTCGGAACGCACATTCAGTGCTGCTGGAGGCGTGGTAACGGATCACAGGGTGCGTCTGTCCACCGACTCGGTCGATCGACTGACCTTCATAAAAATGAATCAGTCTTGGATCACCACCAGCTACCAAGCACTTGATGCTGATGTAACAGAATAATTTTTTTTGAAATCTCAGATTCCTTCAAAGACTGCCTATGCTGATGCTGAGTGACTATCCCTGAGTAATTATCCTCTTCCTCCTCAATGATCACGCTGATAGCTTGTAAGAACATTTTTGGTTCCGGGCGCCACCACCAGTGCCTAAGGCCCCCTCCTTGTTTAACAGGGGCCTGTAATTACAATTTTTGATGCAATACTTTGCAGCAGGGCTCATTTCTGCGTTCCAACTAGAGTATCTGTGAGGGGTTGCAGTGTTGTGGCACCAGCACCAGTGCCTAAGGCCCAATTTTTCAGCCCCTGTTCAACAGGGGCATGTAATTACAATTCTTGATCTAATATTTCACAGCAGGGCCCATTTCTGCACCCACAAAGAGCGAGTGAGGACTTCAGTGTTGTGGCACCACCACCACCACCACCACCAAAGGCCCAATTTTTCTGCCCTTGTTCAACAGGGGCATGTAATTACAATTCTTGATCTAATATTTCACAGCAGGACCCTGTGAGGGCTTACAGTGTTGTGGCCACAACAACACCTAAGGCCCAAATTTCTGCTAAATATATAGGGCAGGCCCCTACTTTCAAGCATCTAACTTACAAACGACTCCTACTTGCAAACGGAAGGAGACAACAGGAAGTGAGATGAAATCTACGCCTATGAAGGGAAATTCTCTCCTGTTAGAGTTAATATGGGAAAAACATTTCTCCTTTCCACTGATGCTTTCCAATCCTTGTTCCACAAAAAACCCCAAATTTTCAAAAAACATTTGTCATTGGGACAAAAAGTGAAGTGAAATCTTCTGAAGAGGAGGACAGACAGCAAAACAAATGTCATAGGGGTGATAACCCTTCCCTATGTTTTCCAAAAAGCTTAAAGATTTTTTGGCTGGAGCTAAACACGTTAAAAATGTACCCGTTCAAAATTACAAACAGATTCTACTTAACAACAAACCTACAGTCCCTGTCTTGTTTGCACCGCCTGTATACTGCTGTTCAGAGTATATAGGGCCTGGTTGCCCCACACCTTTCCTTATTTTAATTTGGGTGCGGGGTTCCCCTTAATATCCATACAAGACCCAAAGGGCCTGGTAATGGACTGGGGTGTACCCATGCCGTTTGTCTCACTGATTTTCATCCATATTGCCAGGACCCGACATTACATTAAACCCGCAAGCAGTTTTAAATTAGATTTTTTCCTTTAAAATGACAGTTTGTGCAGGGACTGTTCTAAACACGGGAAACACGCGCCACTTTACAGGCATACTATAGACACACCCCAGGTACGATATTTAAAGGAATATTTCACTTTTTTTTTACTTTAAGCATCATTAAAATCACTGCTCCCGAAAAAACGCCCGTCTTTAAAAGTTTTTTTTGCATTGATACATGTCCCCTGGGGTAGGACCCGGGTCCCCAAACTCTTTTTAGGACAATACCATGCAAATTAGCCTTAAAAAAGGGCACTTTTGATTTCGAACGTTCGAGTCCCATAGACGTCAATGGGGTTCTAACGTTCGTGCAAATTTTCGGTCCGTTTGCAGGTTCTGGTGCGAACCGAACTGGGGGGTGTTCGGCTCATCCCTACTTAGTAATTATGTAATTTGTGATTGGACATACATAGCCATTATATACATAGTTTCACACTTATTATTTTATTCATTTAAAAATATTCATAATGTTACAAATATGCTATCCTTCTCTAAAAATATATTTCAATGGGTAATAACATAAACATAATATAGTGAATAATTGTGGTACATTATAAAATATATAAACCCAAATGAGTGAGATTATTTAATTAAGTATGCATATACTTGCCCTATCATAGTGTAATATTAATATAATAGGAATTATTGCTAATATAATTATTTGCAGTAAAATAATACAAAACACTTCGTAAACAAACGCTTTTGAATAAGCCTCCTCTCTCAGTCATGAAAAGAGAGGAGAAAAAAATATGTTTGTTTATTGTCCATTTGAAATACAAGACATTTACTCATTATAATGTAAACATTATCCCTCTTAGTCTCATTCTTATCTTGTCTGGCTGACAGAAATTCAAAATTTGTGGTCTAATACCCTGTACACACGACCGGTTTTGCCGTCGGAATAAACTCTGAAGGTCTTTATGACGGAGTTCCGACGGAATTCCGCTCAAGCTGTCTTGCATACACACGGTCACACCAAATTCCGACCGTCCAGAACGCGGTGACGTACAACACGTATGACGGGACTAGAAAACAGAAGTTCAATAGCCAGTAGCCAATAGCTTCAGCCTCGTACTTGCTTCAGCGCATGCCTTGTTTTTGGTGTGTCGGAACAGTATACAGACGAGCGGTTTTTCCGATAGTAATGTTGTTCCGTCGGAAAAATATAGAACATATTCTCTATCTAAGTCCATCTGAATTTTCAACAGAAAAAGTCCAATGGGGCATACACACGGTCGGAATATACGATGAAAAGCTCCCATTGGACTCTTTCTGTCGGAAATTCCGCTTGTGTGTACGCGGCATTAGAGAAACTAAGATCAAGCTCTAAAAATCTTCTTGTAAGAAACTTTGTTTAAAACCATGAACTCCCATTCACCTTAGGAATAGAAGAAAAAATAATATAAATAACACAAAAGGGCTTCTGAGTTGCCATGAGAATATATATATATTCATATGCATAAGCCTAGATATGAATTTGTTTTAACCCCAATAGTTCTGACAAATCCCCCCCTTGTTTTCCTTAATATTCAGGTGAACAACCTCAGACATGTTAGGGAAACAGGTCTGACGAAATATCATATTCGTTAAAAAGATATGACCATTTTTTTTTCAATTGAAGGATGTTTTTCTCTGTTCATCCACACTGATAAAGGAATATTATTGTCTACTTTGGATTTTAATTGATGGATATTTGTCTGTAAAATTCCATTCTCTCACTAATCAGTCAACTCCGGTCATGTTGATTAGAAGACAGATTTATTACAAATGTATCGATACATAGGGGTGAACTCTCACAGCAAGGAGTTCCATGCAGAGTCACACAGGAACCCTTTTACACATATCATTTTATAGCAGTATTTGGCAAACTGCCATTGGCTAAGGCACACTGGTGACTCATGGTGCATTGTCAGCTTTATTGTCAAATCCAGCGTGTCTTTCACAAGATTTCCTATTATGGTAAACTTTTGCTAGTTCTTTAAATATTGTTGTAGGTGTTGGTCGGAACTAAGCAGATTGCATAAACAATAAGTAAGTGCCATTTTAGCTAGAAAAAGAGCATATAAGGAACAAGGCAAATGTCAATATCACCTGTAATTCTTTGCATATTTCTTATAATTCCCTCCTCTGGTATCTATATTTGCCTCCTCAATTTATTACTTCAGTGCAGGTCTGTTCCACAACTGGGTTTTCAGACCTTACTTCATTGAGCGGAGTACTCGCATCATCATAGATATCTTCTCCTTGGGGAACTGTGTGGTACATTATGCTGGTCATGGCTGTCTCAATTAATCTTTGAGAGAGTCCTCGGATACAGGGAATACAACAACATCCACAAATGACTAAGATAGCTAAAACTACGGCAATAGAGATCAAACATGAGGTGGCAAGTCCAGTCCATTTCCCAAAGCAACCTTCAAGCCAATTTGTGAATGGATCATTAATACCCGAGTTTTCCGCTAATTCATTCGATAAAGCTGTCAATCCTTCGAGGGCTCTAGTCACTGTTCCTCCAGGAGCTGTAATTGTTAGGAATAAAGGTGCAACACATACCGCCAAACATTTTACAGACCCCTCCTCTTTCTGCTAGGACCATATCTAATGCCATCCTATTCTGCCATGCCGTCAGAGAGGTAGGGGCTAATTGATCTGCCAATCCCTTAACTGCATCCCTGGTGTAGTTTACAAACCTTTGTTGGTTATAGTATATATAGTTAATCCAGTCAACATTTTTGTTTACTGTCACCCACCAGAGAAGAGACTCAAATCCAGCTGCCACTTGATTCCTAGTAGGGATGAGCTTCGTGTTCGAGTCGAACCCATGTTCGACTCGAACATCAGCTGTTCGGTCGTTCGCCGAATTGCGAACGATATGGGCCGTTCGCGCCAAATTCGTGTGGCGCGTCACGGCCCATAATTCACTGCAGCATCGCAGTGCATTGCTGGCTGATGATTGGCCAAGCATGCACTATGACCCGCATGCTTGGCCAATCACAGCGCCGCCTGAACAGAGAGCCGTAATTGGCCAAAGCCAAGGAGGCTTTGGCCAATTATGGCTCAGGGGATTTAGTACACGCCCCACACTATATAAGGCCACCTGCACGGCGGCCCTGTGTAGTGTGTGTTCCAGCGTTCATTGAGAGAGAGAGAGAGAGAGACAGACAGACAGTGACATTTGATTTGAGTTAGATAGATTAGGCAGAACAGTCAGTCAGTTAGCTGCACGTACAGTGTATTGTGTATATATATATATATATGCATCCCAGGTGTTGCATATATATATATATATATATATATACACTGTATTCAGTTTAGCTAGATCCGTTCCTGTTATCTTCCTACTGACAGGCAGGCTTGTCTTGTTACAGTATTTACAGCTACCTGAAGAAAATTACTGGTGTTCTTTTGATCCTATTAGTACCACAGTCAGGCAGCTAGACTATTTACAGTTAGTGCAGTGCGTCCTGCTCACAGTGTTCAGCTAGATCCGTTCCTGTTATCTTCCTACTGACAGGCAGGCTTGTCTTGTTACAGTATATACAGCTATCTGAAGAAAATTGCTGGTGTTCTTTTGATCCTATTAGTACCACAGTCAGGCAGCTAGACTATTTACAGTTAGTGCAGTGCGTCCTGCTCACAGTGTTCAGCTAGATCCGTTCCTGTTATCTTCTTACTGACAGGCAGGCTTGTCTTGTTACAGTATATACAGCTACCTGAAGAAAATTACTGGTGTTCTTTTGATCCTATTAGTACCACAGTCAGGCAGCTAGACTATTTACAGTTAGTGCAGTGCGTCCTGCTCACAGTGTTCAGATAGATCCGTTCCTGTTATCTTCTTACTGACAGGCAGGCTTGTCTTGTTACAGTATATACAGCTACCTGAAGAAAATTACTGGTGTTCTTTTGATCCTATTAGTACCACAGTCAGGCAGCTAGACTATTTACAGTTAGTGCAGTGCGTCCTGCTCACAGTGTTCAGCTAAAACTACAAGTTAGCGGGGTGCGTCCTGCTCACAGTGTTCAGCTAAACCTACAAGTTAGTGGGGTGCGTCCACCTCACAGTGTTCAGCTAAACCTACAAGTTAGTGGGGTGCGTCCTGCTCACAGTGTTCAGCTAGATCCGTTCCTGTTATCTTCTTACTGACAGGCAGGCTTGTCTTGTTACAGTATATACAGCTACCTGTAGAAAATTGCTGGTGTTCTTTTGATCCTATTAGTACCACAGTCAGGCAGCTAGACTATTTACAGTTAGTGTAGTGCGTCCTGCTCACAGTGTTCAGCTAGATCCGTTCCTGTTATCTTCTTACTGACAGGCAGGCTTGTCTTGTTACAGTATATACAGCTACCTGAAGAAAATTGCTGGTGTTCTTTTGATCCTATTAGTACCACAGTCAGGCAGCTAGACTATTTACAGTTAGTGCAGTGCGTCCTGCTTACAGTGTTCAGCTAGATCCGTTCCTGTTATCTTCTTACTGACAGGCAGGCTTGTCTTGTTACAGTATATACAGCTACCTGAAGAAAATTACTGGTGTTCTTTTGATCCTATTAGTACCACAGTCAGGCAGCTAGACTATTTACAGTTAGTGCAGTGCGTCCTGCTCACAGTGTTCAGCTAGATCCGTTCCTGTTATCTTCTTACTGATAGGCAGGCTTGTCTTGTTACAGTATATACAGCTACCTGAAAAAATTACTGGTGTTCTTTTGATCCTATTAGTACCACAGTCAGGCAGCTAGACTATTTACAGTTAGTGCAGTGTGTCCTGCTCACAGTGTTCTGCTAAACCTACAAGTTAGTGGGGTGCGTCCACCTCACAGTGTTCAGCTAAAGCTACCTGTAGAAGGTTGGTGGTGTTCTCATACTACAGGCAGGCAGTTGATTTTGCTAGCTGCAGTATCAGTACATATATATATATATATATATATATATATATATATATATATATATGCCAGCTTAGTGCAGCTACAGGCCATTAGTATGTCTGGAAGGCCAAGAAGGAGAGGCAGACAGTCACAAGCCAATAAGAGAGGGCAAGCAGGCTCTGTGTCTAGTGCTGGTCGTGGACACGGTGCATCCTTATCAGCACGTGGCCGTGGGACACGCTTGGCCTTTTTTTCGGCAGCTGGCCGTGTTGAGCCACAACATGCAGAAGACTTGGTCGAGTGGATGACCAAGCCGTTCTCATCCTCCTCATCCTCTCTCACCCATGCCCAGGGTACTTTGTCTGGCAAAGCAGCGGCCTCTTCCCTCGGCTCAATGTCATCAGTGACTCCTTCCCTAGCCCCACCATGTCCTCCTGAGGAGTCCCTCGAACTGTTTGACCACAGTGTTGGGTACATGCTCCAGAAGGATGCCCAGCATTTGGAAGGCTCTGATGATGATACCGAGCTCGATGAAGGCAGTAACATGAGCACGGACAGAGGGGGTGCCCAAGAAGGACAGCAATCTGGCAGTCATGCTCCCCCTGCTGCAGCATACTGCCAGGTTTGCTCCAGTGATGAGGAGGGAGGGGATGATGAGGTCACTGACTCAACGTGGGTGCCTGATAGGAGAGAGGAGGGGGAGGAGGAGGAGGAGGCAGCACATCACCAACGAGGCAGGATGCCCTCCAGGGGCCAGCCTAAGGGCAGCACATTGACTGCATCACACCCCAAAGCTCCACATGTGCAGGGCGCTGCAGTCTCTGCGCGTTATTCAAAAAGTTCTTTGGTGTGGGCCTTTTTTGAGACGAGTGCATCAGATCGCACCGCTGCTATTTGCAACATATGTCTCAAGCGTATCTTGCGTGGCCAAAACATCTCCCGCTTGGGTACCACATGGTTGACCAGACATATGTTGACCTGCCATGCAGTTCGTTGGCAAGCGTATCTAAAAGACCCACACCAAAGAACAAAGAGGACCTCTCCTTGCTCCTCATCAGCTGAGATTTTCAACCCCACTAGACCTTCATTCCTCTCTGAGACCTGCACTGAGAGGAATGAAGGTGTAGAATTAGGTGTGTCACAGCCAAGTACTTGTGGGCAATCTGCTTTTGGTACACCGACGTCAGATTGTACCAGGCAAATTTCCCTGCCCCAGCTGCTGCACCACCGAAAGAAGTTTGCTCCCAGCCATCCACATGCCCAGCGGTTGAATGCTAGCTTGGCAAAATTGCTAGCACTTCAACTGCTGCCTTTTCAGTTGGTAGACTCTGCCCCCTTCCGTGAGTTTGTGGAATGTGCGGTTCCTCAGTGGCAGGTACCCAATCGCCACTTTTTCTCACGGAAGGCGATTCCGGCTCTCTACCGGCATGTGGAAGGCAATGTCCATGCCTCGCTGGACAGGGCGGTCAGTGGTAAGGTGCATATTACCGCTGACTCATGGTCCAGGCATGGACAGGGACGTTACCTAAGTTTCACGGCGCATTGGGTGACTCTGCTGGCAGCTGGGAAGGATGCAGGACAAGGTGCAGTAGTGTTGGAGGTTGTTCCGCCACCACGCCACCAAAATGCTAATGATTGTGACACACCTCTCTCCTCCACCCCCTCCTCTTCTTCTTCCTCCATGGCCTCTTCCTGTGCTTTGTCCTCGGAACCAGCGGTGCTCCGTAGTCATTCAAGGGGCTACGCAAGTACGCAGGCCAAAAGATGCCATGCGGTGCTTGAGCTGGTGTGCTTGGGGGACAGGAGCCACACTGGGGCAGAGGTTCTGTCAGCTCTGCAGGGGCAGGTTCAGAGGTGGTTGACGCCACGCCAACTTAAGGCAGGAATGGTGGTTTGCGACAATGGCACCAACCTCCTCTCTGCTATCCGACAGAGACAAATGACCCATGTGCCCTGTTTGGCTCACATCCTTAACTTGGTGGTGCAGCGGTTCCTGGGCAGGTACCCGGGCTTACAGGATGTCCTGAGGCAGGCCAGGAAAGTCTGTGTGCATTTCCGCCAGTCATATAATGCCAGTGCTCGGCTGACGGACCTCCAAAAGGAGTTTAACCTGCCCAAGAACCACCTAATCTGTGACATGCCCACCAGGTGGAACTCAACGCTGGCCATGCTGCAGCGGCTGCACATGCAGCAGAGGGCCATCAATGAGTACCTGTGCGACTATGGCACCAGGACAGGGTCAGGGAAGCTTGTTTTTTTTTCCCCACACCAGTGGGCCATGATCAGGAATTCATGCACTGTCCTGTCACCATTTGAGGAGGCCACGAGGATGGTGAGCAGTGACAGTGCATGCATCAGTGACACTGTCCCCCTTGTCCACCTGTTGGAGCACACGCTGCGTGGAATAATGGACAGGGCACTTGAGGCAGAACAGTGGCGGGAAGAGGATGACTTCCTTACCTCTCAAGGCCCCCTTTATCCAGACAGTGTTCCTGCGTGCCCGCCAATCACACAGGAAGAGGAGGAGGAGGAGGAGGAAGATTGTGTCAGTATGGAGGTGGAGCCTGGCACTCAGCATCAGCAGCAGTCTTTAAGGGATCAGTCCCAAGAAACACATGGACTTGTACGTGGCTGGGAGGAGGTGGCTGCGGACCATGTCGTCCTTAGTGACCCAGAGGACTCCGGACCGAATGCCTCAGCAAACCTACGCTGCATGGCCTCCCCGATCCTGCAAAGCCTGCGTAAGGATCCTCGTATTCGTGGTATCAAGGAGAAGGACCAATACTGGCTGGCAACCCTCCTTGATCCACGTTACAAGGGTAAGGTTGCGGACCTTATCTTGCCATCGCAGAGGGAGCAGAGGATGAAACATCTTCGGGGGGCCTTGCAGAAAGGTCTGTGCAACGCGTTCCCAGAGACTGGGAGGTTACAAACTCCTGTTTCTGGACAACGTGTTGCTGAGGCTTCGGTCAGTCAAAGAAGGAGCGGTGGAGAAGGTGGCCGTCTGACCGATGCGTTCAGACAATTTTTTGGTCCGCAGCCCCAAGGTATGATCGGTTCCAGCAACCATCGCCAGCGTCTGTTTTACATGGTGCAGGAATACCTAGGGGCAAGATCAGATTTGGACACCTTTCCCACCGAAAATCCTCTGGGTTACTGGGTCTTGAGGATGGATCACTGGCCAGAGCTTGCACAGTATGCAATTGAGCTACTGGCCTGTCCTGCATCCAGCGTTCTTTCGGAACGCACATTCAGTGCTGCTGGAGGCGTGGTAACGGATCACAGGGTGCGTCTGTCCACCGACTCGGTCGATCGACTGACCTTCATAAAAATGAATGAATGAGTCTTGGATCACCACCAGCTACCAAGCACCTGATGCTGATGTAACCGATTAATTTTTTTTGAAATCTCAGATCCCTTCAAAGACTGCCTATGCTGATGCTGAGTGACTATCCCTGAGTAATTATCCTCTTCCTCCTCAATGATCACGCTGATAGCTTGTAAGAACATTTTTGGTTCTGGGCGCCACCACCAGTGCCTAAGGCACAATTTTTCAGCCCCTGTTTAACAGGTGCGTGTAATTACAATTTTTGATGCAATACTTTGCAGCAGGGCTCGTTCCTGCGTTCCAACTAGAGTGTCTGTGAGGGGTTGCAGTGTTGTGGCACCAGCACCAGTGCCTAAGGCCCAATTTTTCTGCCCCTGTTTAACAGGGGCGTGTAATTACAATTTTTGATGCAATACTTTGCAGCAGGGCTCGTTCCTGCGTTCCAACTAGAGTGTCTGTGAGGGGTTGCAGTGTTGTGGCACCAGCACCAGTGCCTAAGGCCTAATTTTTCAGCTCCTGTTCAACAGGGGCATGTAATTACAATTCTTGATCTAATATTTCACAGCAGAGCCCATTTCTGCACCCACCAAGAACGAGTGAGGACTTACAGTGTTGTGGCACCAGCACTACCACCACCACCACCAAAGGCCCAATATTTCTGCCCTTGTTCAACAAGGGCATGTAATTACAATTCTTGATCTAATATTTCACAGCAGGGCCCATTTCTGCACCCACCAAGAGCGAGTGAGGATTTACAGTGTTGTGGCACCAGCACCACCAAAGGCCCAGTTTTTCTGCCCCTGTTCAACAGGGGCATGTAATTACAATTCTTGATCTAATATTTCACAGCAGGGCCCTGTGGGGGCTTACAGTGTTGTGGCCACAACAACACCTAAGGCCCAAATTTCTGCTGAGTATATAGGGCAGGCCCCTACTTTCAAACATCTAACTTACAAACGACTCCTACTTGCAAACGGAAGGAGACAACAGGAAGTGAGATGAAATCTACCCCTAGGAAGGGAAATTCTCTCCTGTAAGAGTTAATATGGGAAAAACATTTCTCCTTTCCACTGATGCTTTCCAATCCTTGTTCCACAAAAAACACTAAATTTTCAAAAAACATTTGTCATTGGGACAAAAGTGAGGTGAAATCTTCTGAAGAGGAGGAAAGACAGCAAAACAAATGTCACAGGGGTGATAACCCTTCCCTATGTTTTCCAAAAAGCTTAAAAAAGATTTTTTGGCTGGAGCTAAACACGTTAAAAATGTACCCATTCAAAATGACAAACAGATTCTACTTAACAACAAACCTACAGTCCCTGTCTTGTTTGCACCGCCTGTATACTGCTGTTCAGAGTATACAGGGCCTGGTGGCCCCACACCTTTCCTTATTTTAATTTGGGTGCGGGGTTCCCCTTAATATCCATACAAGACCCAAAGGGCCTGGTAATGGACTGGGGGGTACCCATGCCGTTTGTCTCACTGATTTTCATCCATATTGCCAGGACCCGACATTACATTAAACCCGCAAGCAGTTTTAAATGAGATTTTTTGTTTAAAAATGACATTTGGTGCAGGGACTGTTCTAAACACGGGAAACACGCGCCACTTTACAGGCATACTATAGACACCCCCCATGTAAGATATTTAAAGGAATATATATCACTTTTTTTTTTTTTACTTTAAGCATCATTAAAATCACTGCCCCCGAAAAAACGGACGTTTTTAAAAAATTTTTTTGCATTGATACATGTCCCCTGGGGTAGGACCCGGGTCCCCAAACCCTTTTTAGGACAATACCATGCAAATTAGCCTTTAAAATTAGCACTTTTGATTTCGAACGTTCGAGTCCCATAGACGTCAATGGGGTTCTAACGCTCGTGCGAATTTTCGGTCCGTTCGCAGGTTCTGGTGCGAACCGAACCGGGGGGTGTTTTGCTCATCCTTAGTTCCTAGCCTTAAACTCGCTCGGCACTCCACGCGGAACCCCAATCTCATCTATGTAGATCTGGGGGTCAAACGACCCTGCAGGAGAGGTGTCCCTTCTGCTCCTCCGGTGACCCTTCTTCCAAGGGGACTCTGACAGTAAGCGCAGAGGCATTGCCAGCTGTACCAGGGCACAATCCCCTCGGGAATTGGCTGGGATTCTCGCTCTGAGCCTCTTATCTCCGCATAACCACCAGACGTCCGACCTCTGGGCGTCGTGCTCAACCCAGTCGTCAAGCTCTCCCTTTACAATTTGGTTAATCCTCTCCATGCAGTAGTCAACCGGTAAAGACCCCAAATCTGTGCCACTCTCATTCCCCGGAAGTGCAAAACAAGTAAAGTTGCCAGGGTATGCCGTGACAGCAGGGGGTATTTGAGGTCTCTGAAACTGGGGAAGCAACAAACTTACATAGTTACATAGTTACATAGTAGGTGAGGTTGAAAAAAGACACACGTCCATCAAGTCCAACCTATGTGTGTGATTATGTGTCAGTATTACCTTACATATCCCTGTATGTTGCGGTCATTCAGGTGATTATCTAATAGTTTCTTGAAGCTATCAATGCTCCCCGCTGAGACCACCGCCTGTGGTGTGACAGGGAGTGTTGGTGTCAGGTTTGTATGTTTTTTGATATAGCTTTAGCATACACCCTAAACCATCTGGATCTATATTGTTATTTAAGGGAAAAGGCAATGTAGACAGCTGGAGTCTGGCCCCTGCACAGACCAAGCAGTTCTCTTTTTTTTAAGGATGTTAGCAGTATAGATTAACCGTTCAAGCCATTCATTCTTATCCTGGTATCCTGTTTCTAATGTTATAGCTTCTTCCACTGTGAGATTGGTGAATCTCACTGTGGGTCCTAATATCTCTACTGTAAGTCGGTCCTCATTATCTAATTAGTGGGAATGCTTTAGCAGTCCCACTATTGTTATTCGATTTTATTTAGTGGGAATGCTTTAGCAGTCCCACTATTGTTATTCGATTTTATTTATTTTTAATAATTTTAATTTTATTCCGTACGTTTTTCGGTAATGCGTAACTTCTGCATACTTTCAGCTATTAAAACCATTCAACTATCAAAATGTTCGTCTCTTTTAGCTGAGGTGTGCTCTTTTTCAACTTTTTTTCTACCATTTATACTTTTTAAAATATTAAGCTTTTTATCACTTTTTTTTAACATTGAAGTCAATGGGAGCATGCTTGAAATCCTTAAATTTTTCTTCCGCTCCCAAAAGTTTCAGCTCCTTCATACTTTCACCTAGAGACACCAAACAAACTTTAAAATGTTCACAAAATATTCAGCTATCTGGCTATAGCTTTTCAGTTTGATATCTTTTACAGTTTTTGAGAAAAAGCTTTTTGTTTAGAGGTCATTTCAGGAAATTTTAGCCATTAATCAGAGTGCACTGTGTGTGTTTTGTTGCCATGGTTACCAAAGCTTCTGTTATACACAGAGGGGGGGGAGGTGGCTGGAGCATCTCAGCTTTAATTACAGAGCCCGGGGGGAGGGGACAGACACACCATGTACTGATTATAATAGAGGAATATGATGGGGCAGTTTTGATGGTGGCAATTCTGATGGGGCAGTTTTGATGGCGGTCATTTTAGCAATTTAGCTATTCAGCAATTATTTTTGAAAAAAAAATATATTTTTGAAAAAAAAAATATATTTCTGAAAAAAAAAATATTTTTTTGAAAAAAAAAAAAATTATTTTTGAAAAAAAAAATAAATTATTTTTGAAAAAAAAAAAATATTTTTGAAAAAAAAAAATATTTTTGAAAAAAAAAAATATTTTTTGATGGGGCAGTTTTGATGGTGGCAATATGATGGTGCAGTTTTGATGGGGCAATTCTGATGGGGCAGTTTTGATGGTGGCAATATGATGGGACAGTTTTGATGGCAATATGATGGGGGCAATTTTGCTGGGGGCCGTTTTAGCAATTCAGCATTCCCACGCATTTTCCCCAGGAAATGCATTTTCTAGTTAGTGGGAATGCTTTAGCAGTCCCACTATTGTTATTCAATTTTATTTATTTTTAATAATTTTAATTTTATTCCGTACGTTTTTCGGTAATGCGTAACTTCTGCATACTTTCAGCTATTAAAACCATTCAACTATCAAAATGTTCGTCTCTTTTAGCTGAGGTGTGCTCTTTTTCAACTTTTTTTATACCATTTATACTTTTTAAAATATTAAGCTTTTTATCACTTTTTTTAACATTGAAGTCAATGGGAGCATGCTTGAAATCCTTAAATTTTTCTTCCGCTCCCAAAAGTTTCAGCTCCTTCATACTTTCACCTAGAGACACCAAACAAACTTTAAAATGTTCACAAAATATTCAGCTATCTGGCTATAGCTTTTCAGTTTGATATCTTTTACAGTTTTTGAGAAAAAGCTTTTTGTTTAGAGGTCATTTCAGGAAATTTTAGCCATTAATCAGAGTGCACTGTGTGTGTTTTGTTGCCATGGTTACCAAAGCTTCTGTTATACACAGAGGGGGGGGAGGTGGCTGGAGCATCTCAGCTTTAATTACAGAGCCCGGGGGAGGGGACAGACACACCATGTACTGATTATAATATAGGAATATGATGGGGCAGTTTTGATGGTGGCAATTCTGATGGGGCAGTTTTGATGGCGGTCATTTTAGCAATTTAGCTATTCAGCAATTATTTTTGAAAAAAAATATATATTTTTGAAAAAAAAAATATATTTCTGAAAAAAAAAAATTATTTTTGAAAAAAAAAAAAAATCATTTTTGAAAAAAAAAAATTATTTTTGAAAAAAAAAAAAATTATTTTTGAAAAAAAAAAATTATTTTTGAAAAAAAAAAATTATTTTTGAAAAAAAAAAAATATTTTTGAAAAAAAAAAAAATATTTTTGAAAAAAAAAAATATTTTTGAAAAAAAAAAATATTTAAAAAAAAAAAATCATTTTTGAAAAAAAAATTTTTGAAACAAAAAATAATTTTTGAAAAAAAATAATTTTTGAAAAAAAAAAATATTTTTGAAAAAAAAAAATATTTTTGAAAAAAAAAAATATTTTTTGATGGGGCAGTTTTGATGGTGGCAATATGATGGTGCAGTTTTGATGGGGCAATTCTGATGGGGCAGTTTTGATGGTGGCAATATGATGGGACAGTTTTGATGGCAATATGATGGGGGCAATTTTGCTGGGGGCCGTTTTAGCAATTCAGCATTCCCACGCATTTTCCCCAGGAAATGCATTTTCTAGTTAGTGGGAATGCTTTAGCAGTCCCACTATTGTTATTCAATTTTATTTATTTTTAATAATTTTAATTTTATTCCGTACGTTTTTCGGTAATGCGTAACTTCTGCATACTTTCAGCTATTAAAACCATTCAACTATCAAAATGTTCGTCTCTTTTAGTTGAGGTGTGCTCTTTTTCAACTTTTTTTCTACCATTTATACTTTTTAAAATATTAAGCTTTTTATCACTTTTTTTTAACATTGAAGTCAATGGGAGCATGCTTGAAATCCTTAAATTTTTCTTCCGCTCCCAAAAGTTTCAGCTCCTTCATACTTTCACCTAGAGACACCAAACAAACTTTAAAATGTTCACAAAATATTCAGCTATCTTGCTATAGCTTTTCAGTTTGATATCTTTTACAGTTTTTGAGAAAAAGCTTTTTGTTTAGAGGTCATTTCAGGAAATTTTAGCCATTAATCAGAGTGCACTGTGTGTGTTTTGTTGCCATGGTTACCAAAGCTTCTGTTATACACAGAGGGGGGGGAGGTGGCTGGAGCATCTCAGCTTTAATTACAGAGCCCGGGGGGAGGGGACAGACACACCATGTACTGATTATAATAGAGGAATATGATGGGGCAGTTTTGATGGTGGCAATTCTGATGGGGCAGTTTTGATGGCGGTCATTTTAGCAATTTAGCTATTCAGCAATTATTTTTGAAAAAAAAATATATTTTTGAAAAAAAAAATATATTTCTGAAAAAAAAAAAATATATTTTTGAAAAAAAAAAAAAATATTTTTGAAAAAAAAAATAAATTATTTTTGAAAAAAAAAAAATATTTTTGAAAAAAAAAAATATTTTTGAAAAAAAAAAATATTTTTTGATGGGGCAGTTTTGATGGTGGCAATATGATGGTGCAGTTTTGATGGGGCAATTCTGATGGGGCAGTTTTGATGGTGGCAATATGATGGGACAGTTTTGATGGCAATATGATGGGGGCAATTTTGCTGGGGGCCGTTTTAGCAATTCAGCATTCCCACGCATTTTCCCCAGGAAATGCATTTTCTAGTTAGTGGGAATGCTTTAGCAGTCCCACTATTGTTATTCAATTTTATTTATTTTTAATAATTTTAATTTTATTCCGTACGTTTTTCGGTAATGCGTAACTTCTGCATACTTTCAGCTATTAAAACCATTCAACTATCAAAATGTTCGTCTCTTTTAGCTGAGGTGTGCTCTTTTTCAACTTTTTTTATACCATTTATACTTTTTAAAATATTAAGCTTTTTATCACTTTTTTTAACATTGAAGTCAATGGGAGCATGCTTGAAATCCTTAAATTTTTCTTCCGCTCCCAAAAGTTTCAGCTCCTTCATACTTTCACCTAGAGACACCAAACAAACTTTAAAATGTTCACAAAATATTCAGCTATCTGGCTATAGCTTTTCAGTTTGATATCTTTTACAGTTTTTGAGAAAAAGCTTTTTGTTTAGAGGTCATTTCAGGAAATTTTAGCCATTAATCAGAGTGCACTGTGTGTGTTTTGTTGCCATGGTTACCAAAGCTTCTGTTATACACAGAGGGGGGGGAGGTGGCTGGAGCATCTCAGCTTTAATTACAGAGCCCGGGGGAGGGGACAGACACACCATGTACTGATTATAATAGAGGAATATGATGGGGCAGTTTTGATGGTGGCAATTCTGATGGGGCAGTTTTGATGGCGGTCATTTTAGCAATTTAGCTATTCAGCAATTATTTTTGAAAAAAAATATATATTTTTGAAAAAAAAAATATATTTCTGAAAAAAAAAAATTATTTTTGAAAAAAAAAAAAAATCATTTTTGAAAAAAAAAAATTATTTTTGAAAAAAAAAAAAAATATTTTTGAAAAAAAAAAATTATTTTTGAAAAAAAAAAATTATTTTTGAAAAAAAAAAATTATTTTTGAAAAAAAAAAAAATATTTTTGAAAAAAAAAATATTTTTGAAAAAAAAAAATATTTAAAAAAAAAAAATCATTTTTGAAAAAAAAATTTTTGAAAAAAAAATTTTTTGAAAAAAAAAATTTTTGAAAAAAAAAATAATTTTTGAAAAAAAATAATTTTTGAAAAAAAAAAATATTTTTGAAAAAAAAAAATATTTTTGAAAAAAAAAAATATTTTTTGATGGGGCAGTTTTGATGGTGGCAATATGATGGTGCAGTTTTGATGGGGCAATTCTGATGGGGCAGTTTTGATGGTGGCAATATGATGGGACAGTTTTGATGGCAATATGATGGGGGCAATTTTGCTGGGGGCCGTTTTAGCAATTCAGCATTCCCACGCATTTTCCCCAGGAAATGCATTTTCTAGTTAGTGGGAATGCTTTAGCAGTCCCACTATTGTTATTCAATTTTATTTATTTTTAATAATTTTAATTTTATTCCGTACGTTTTTCGGTAATGCGTAACTTCTGCATACTTTCAGCTATTAAAACCATTCAACTATCAAAATGTTCGTCTCTTTTAGTTGAGGTGTGCTCTTTTTCAACTTTTTTTCTACCATTTATACTTTTTAAAATATTAAGCTTTTTATCACTTTTTTTTAACATTGAAGTCAATGGGAGCATGCTTGAAATCCTTAAATTTTTCTTCCGCTCCCAAAAGTTTCAGCTCCTTCATACTTTCACCTAGAGACACCAAACAAACTTTAAAATGTTCACAAAATATTCAGCTATCTGGCTATAGCTTTTCAGTTTGATATCTTTTACAGTTTTTGAGAAAAAGCTTTTTGTTTAGAGGTCATTTCAGGAAATTTTAGCCATTAATCAGAGTGCACTGTGTGTGTTTTGTTGCCATGGTTACCAAAGCTTCTGTTATACACAGAGGGGGGGGAGGTGGCTGGAGCATCTCAGCTTTAATTACAGAGCCCGGGGGGAGGGGACAGACACACCATGTACTGATTATAATAGAGGAATATGATGGGGCAGTTTTGATGGTGGCAATTCTGATGGGGCAGTTTTGATGGCGGTCATTTTAGCAATTTAGCTATTCAGCAATTATTTTTGAAAAAAAAATATATTTTTGAAAAAAAAAATATATTTCTGAAAAAAAAAATATATTTTTGAAAAAAAAAAAAATTATTTTTGAAAAAAAAAATAAATTATTTTTGAAAAAAAAAAAATATTTTTGAAAAAAAAAAATATTTTTGAAAAAAAAAAATATTTTTTGATGGGGCAGTTTTGATGGTGGCAATATGATGGTGCAGTTTTGATGGGGCAATTCTGATGGGGCAGTTTTGATGGTGGCAATATGATGGGACAGTTTTGATGGCAATATGATGGGGGCAATTTTGCTGGGGGCCGTTTTAGCAATTCAGCATTCCCACGCATTTTCCCCAGGAAATGCATTTTCTAGTTAGTGGGAATGCTTTAGCAGTCCCACTATTGTTATTCAATTTTATTTATTTTTAATAATTTTAATTTTATTCCGTACGTTTTTCGGTAATGCGTAACTTCTGCATACTTTCAGCTATTAAAACCATTCAACTATCAAAATGTTCGTCTCTTTTAGCTGAGGTGTGCTCTTTTTCAACTTTTTTTATACCATTTATACTTTTTAAAATATTAAGCTTTTTATCACTTTTTTTAACATTGAAGTCAATGGGAGCATGCTTGAAATCCTTAAATTTTTCTTCCGCTCCCAAAAGTTTCAGCTCCTTCATACTTTCACCTAGAGACACCAAACAAACTTTAAAATGTTCACAAAATATTCAGCTATCTGGCTATAGCTTTTCAGTTTGATATCTTTTACAGTTTTTGAGAAAAAGCTTTTTGTTTAGAGGTCATTTCAGGAAATTTTAGCCATTAATCAGAGTGCACTGTGTGTGTTTTGTTGCCATGGTTACCAAAGCTTCTGTTATACACAGAGGGGGGGGAGGTGGCTGGAGCATCTCAGCTTTAATTACAGAGCCCGGGGGGAGGGGACAGACACACCATGTACTGATTATAATAGAGGAATATGATGGGGCAGTTTTGATGGTGGCAATTCTGATGGGGCAGTTTTGATGGCGGTCATTTTAGCAATTTAGCTATTCAGCAATTATTTTTGAAAAAAAAATATATTTTTGAAAAAAAAAATATATTTCTGAAAAAAAATATATATTTTTGAAAAAAAAAAAAATTATTTTTGAAAAAAAAAATAAATTATTTTTGAAAAAAAAAAAAAAATATTTTTGAAAAAAAAAAAATATTTTTGAAAAAAAAAAATATTTTTGAAAAAAAAAAATATTTTTTGATGGGGCAGTTTTGATGGTGGCAATATGATGGTGCAGTTTTGATGGGGCAATTCTGATGGGGCAGTTTTGATGGTGGCAATATGATGGGACAGTTTTGATGGCAATATGATGGGGGCAATTTTGCTGGGGGCCGTTTTAGCAATTCAGCATTCCCACGCATTTTCCCCAGGAAATGCATTTTCTAGTTAGTGGGAATGCTTTAGCAGTCCCACTATTGTTATTCAATTTTATTTATTTTTAATAATTTTAATTTTATTCCGTACGTTTTTCGGTAATGCGTAACTTCTGCATACTTTCAGCTATTAAAACCATTCAACTATCAAAATGTTCGTCTCTTTTAGCTGAGGTGTGCTCTTTTTCAACTTTTTTTATACCATTTATACTTTTTAAAATATTAAGCTTTTTATCACTTTTTTTAACATTGAAGTCAATGGGAGCATGCTTGAAATCCTTAAATTTTTCTTCCGCTCCCAAAAGTTTCAGCTCCTTCATACTTTCACCTAGAGACACCAAACAAACTTTAAAATGTTCACAAAATATTCAGCTATCTGGCTATAGCTTTTCAGTTTGATATCTTTTACAGTTTTTGAGAAAAAGCTTTTTGTTTAGAGGTCATTTCAGGAAATTTTAGCCATTAATCAGAGTGCACTGTGTGTGTTTTGTTGCCATGGTTACCAAAGCTTCTGTTATACACAGAGGGGGGGGAGGTGGCTGGAGCATCTCAGCTTTAATTACAGAGCCCGGGGGAGGGGACAGACACACCATGTACTGATTATAGTAGAGGAATATGATGGGGCAGTTTTGATGGTGGCAATTCTGATGGGGCAGTTTTGATGGCGGTCATTTTAGCAATTTAGCTATTCAGCAATTATTTTTGAAAAAAAATATATATTTTTGAAAAAAAAAATATATTTCTGAAAAAAAAAAATTATTTTTGAAAAAAAAAAAAATCATTTTTGAAAAAAAAAAATTATTTTTGAAAAAAAAAAAAAATATTTTTGAAAAAAAAAAATTATTTTTGAAAAAAAAAAATTATTTTTGAAAAAAAAAAATTATTTTTGAAAAAAAAAAAAATATTTTAGAAAAAAAAAATATTTTTGAAAAAAAAAAATATTTAAAAAAAAAAAATCATTTTTGAAAAAAAAATTTTTGAAAAAAAAATTTTTTGAAAAAAAAAATTTTTGAAAAAAAAAATAATTTTTGAAAAAAAAAAATTTTTGAAAAAAAAAAAATATTTTTGAAAAAAAAAAATTTTGAAAAAAAAAAATATTTTTTGATGGGGCAGTTTTGATGGTGGCAATATGATGGTGCAGTTTTGATGGGGCAATTCTGATGGGGCAGTTTTGATGGTGGCAATATGATGGGACAGTTTTGATGGCAATATGATGGGGGCAATTTTGCTGGGGGCCGTTTTAGCAATTCAGCATTCCCACGCATTTTCCCCAGGAAATGCATTTTCTAGTTAGTGGGAATGCTTTAGCAGTCCCACTATTGTTATTCAATTTTATTTATTTTTAATAATTTTAATTTTATTCCGTACGTTTTTCGGTAATGCGTAACTTCTGCATACTTTCAGCTATTAAAACCATTGAACTATCAAAATGTTCGTCTCTTTTAGTTGAGGTGTGCTCTTTTTCAACTTTTTTTCTACCATTTATACTTTTTAAAATATTAAGCTTTTTATCACTTTTTTTTAACATTGAAGTCAATGGGAGCATGCTTGAAATCCTTAAATTTTTCTTCCGCTCCCAAAAGTTTCAGCTCCTTCATACTTTCACCTAGAGACACCAAACAAACTTTAAAATGTTCACAAAATATTCAGCTATCTTGCTATAGCTTTTCAGTTTGATATCTTTTACAGTTTTTGAGAAAAAGCTTTTTGTTTAGAGGTCATTTCAGGAAATTTTAGCCATTAATCAGAGTGCACTGTGTGTGTTTTGTTGCCATGGTTACCAAAGCTTCTGTTATACACAGAGGGGGGGGAGGTGGCTGGAGCATCTCAGCTTTAATTACAGAGCCCGGGGGGAGGGGACAGACACACCATGTACTGATTATAATAGAGGAATATGATGGGGCAGTTTTGATGGTGGCAATTCTGATGGGGCAGTTTTGATGGCGGTCATTTTAGCAATTTAGCTATTCAGCAATTATTTTTGAAAAAAAAATATATTTTTGAAAAAAAAAATATATTTCTGAAAAAAAAAAAAAATTTATTTTTGAAAAAAAAAAAAATATTTTTGAAAAAAAAAAAAAATTATTTTTGAAAAAAAAAAAATATTTTTGAAAAAAAAAAATATTTTTGAAAAAAAAAAATATTTTTTGATGGGGCAGTTTTGATGGTGGCAATATGATGGTGCAGTTTTGATGGGGCAATTCTGATGGGGCAGTTTTGATGGTGGCAATATGATGGGACAGTTTTGATGGCAATATGATGGGGGCAATTTTGCTGGGGGCCGTTTTAGCAATTCAGCATTCCCACGCATTTTCCCCAGGAAATGCATTTTCTAGTTAGTGGGAATGCTTTAGCAGTCCCACTATTGTTATTCAATTTTATTTATTTTTAATAATTTTAATTTTATTCCGTACGTTTTTCGGTAATGCGTAACTTCTGCATACTTTCAGCTATTAAAACCATTCAACTATCAAAATGTTCGTCTTTTAGCTGAGGTGTGCTCTTTTTCAACTTTTTTTATACCATTTATACTTTTTAAAATATTAAGCTTTTTATCACTTTTTTTTAACATTGAAGTCAATGGGAGCATGCTTGAAATCCTTAAATTTTTCTTCCGCTCCCAAAAGTTTCAGCTCCTTCATACTTTCACCTAGAGACACCAAACAAACTTTAAAATGTTCACAAAATATTCAGCTATCTGGCTATAGCTTTTCAGTTTGATATCTTTTACAGTTTTTGAGAAAAAGCTTTTTGTTTAGAGGTCATTTCAGGAAATTTTAGCCATTAATCAGAGTGTACTGTGTGTGTTTTGTTGCCATGGTTACCAAAGCTTCTGTTATACACAGAGGGGGGGGAGGTGGCTGGAGCATCTCAGCTTTAATTACAGAGCCCGGGGGGAGGGGACAGACACACCATGTACTGATTATAATAGAGGAATATGATGGGGCAGTTTTGATGGTGGCAATTCTGATGGGGCAGTTTTGATGGCGGTCATTTTAGCAATTTAGCTATTCAGCAATTATTTTTGAAAAAAAAAATATATTTCTGAAAAAAAAAAAAATATTTTTGAAAAAAAAAAAATTATTTTTGAAAAAAAAAATAAATTATTTTTGAACAAAAAAAAATATTTTTGAAAAAAAATTATTTTTAAAAAAAAAATATTTTTGAAAAAAAAAATATTTTTGAAAAAAAAATTATTTTTGAAAAAAAAAAATTATTTTTGAAAAAAAAATATTTTTGAAAAAAAAAATTTTTGAAAAAAAAAATTTTTGAAAAAAAAAATTTTTTTTGAAAAAAAAAATATTTTTGAAAAAAAAAAATATTTTTGAAAAAAAAAAATATTTTTTGATGGGGCAGTTTTGATGGTGGCAATATGATGGTGCAGTTTTGATGGGGCAATTCTGATGGGGCAGTTTTGATGGTGGCAATATGATGGGACAGTTTTGATGGCAATATGATGGGGGCAATTTTGCTGGGGGCCGTTTTAGCAATTCAGCATTCCCACGCATTTTCCCCAGGAAATGCATTTTCTAGTTATTTTTCTTATTCCGTACGTTTTTCGGTAATGCGTAACTTCTGCATACTTTCAGCTATTAAAACCATTCAACTATCAAAATGTTCGTCTCTTTTAGCTGAGGTGTGCTCTTTTTCAACTTTTTTTCTACCATTTATACTTTTTAAAATATTAAGCTTTTTATCACTTTTTTTTAACATTGAAGTCAATGGGAGCATGCTTGAAATCCTTAAATTTTTCTTCCGCTCCCAAAAGTTTCAGCTCCTTCATACTTTCACCTAGAGACACCAAACAAACTTTAAAATGTTCACAAAATATTCAGCTATCTGGCTATAGCTTTTCAATTTGATATCTTTTACAGTTTTTGAGAAAAAGCTTTTTGTTTAGAGGTCATTTCAAGAAATTTTAGCCATTAATCAGAGTGTACTGTGTGTGTTTTGTTGCCATGGTTACCAAAGCTTCTGTTATACACAGGGGGGGGAGGTGGCTGGAGCATCTCAGCTCTGATTAGAGCCCAGGGGAGGGGACAAAAGCTGAAAAATCAGAACATGATTTCTAAACTGCCTCCACTCCCTCATTTTCAAGCCCACCTACATAAATCTTATATCAAAACGTTCAGCTATCCCTGCTGCCACTAAACATGTCCACGGCTAAGCCATAGTCCTGATAGTTTTCACAATATGACCATTTGTTTGCAACTCACACCGTCCATTGACATTCATTGAAACTACACTCTAGCCCCTTCAAATTTGAAGGGCAATTTCTAAACTGCGACCGTGCCTTCAATTTTAATATTTCAGAGACATACTATGTATCAAAATCTAGGTCTGAGTCTTGTGATTCTCACAATATAAAGATCTTTGCTGTAGGATGTATAGTTTTTAAAATACGGCCATTTGTTTAGAGGTCATTTCAGGAAATTTTAGCCATTAATCAGAGTGTACTGTTAGTGTTTGTTTTGTTGCCATGGTTACCAAAGCTTCTGTTATACACAGGGGGGAGGGGACAGACACACCATGTACTGATTTATAATAGAGGAATATGATGGGGCAGTTTTGATGGGGTAATTCTGATGGGGCAGTTTTGATGGTGGCAATATGATGGGGCAGTTTTGATGGTGGCAATTCTGATGGGGCAGTTTTGATGGTGGCAATATGATGGGACAGTTTTGATGGCAATATGATGGGGGCAATTTTGCTGGGGGCCGTTTTAGCAATTCAGCATTCCCACGCATTTTCCCCAGGAAATGCATTTTCTAGTTATTTTTAATTTTAATTTTATTCCGTACGTTTTTCGGTAATGCGTAACTTCTGCATACTTTCAGCTATTAAAACCATTCAACTATCAAAATGTTCGTCTCTTTTAGCTGAGGTGTGCTCTTTTTCAACTTTTTTTATACCATTTATACTTTTTAAAATATTAAGCTTTTTATCACTTTTTTTTAACATTGAAGTCAATGGGAGCATGCTTGAAATCCTTAAATTTTTCTTCCGCTCCCAAAAGTTTCAGCTCCTTCATACTTTCACCTAGAGACACCAAATAAACTTTAAAATGTTCACAAAATATTCAGCTATCTGGCTATAGCTTTTCAGTTTGATATCTTTTACAGTTTTTGAGAAAAAGCTTTTTGTTTAGAGGTCATTTCAGGAAATTTTAGCCATTAATCAGAGTGCACTGTGTGTGTTTTGTTGCCATGGTTACCAAAGCTTCTGTTATACACAGAGGGGGGGGGGAGGTGGCTGGAGCATCTCAGCTTTAATTACAGAGCCCGGGGGGAGGGGACAGACACACCATGTACTGATTATAATAGAGGAATATGATGGGGCAGTTTTGATGGTGGCAATTCTGATGGGGCAGTTTTGATGGCGGTCATTTTAGCAATTTAGCTATTCAGCAATTATTTTTGAAAAAAAAAATATATTTTTGAAAAAAAAATATATATTTCTGAAAAAAAAAAAATTATTTTTGAAAAAAAAAAAAATCATTTTTGAAAAAAAAAAATTATTTTTGAAAAAAAAAAAAATTATTTTTGAAAAAAAAAAAATTATTTTTGAAAAAAAAAATATTTTTGAAAAAAAAAAATATTTAAAAAAAAAATCATTTTTGAAAAAAAAATTTTTGAAAAAAAAATTTTTTGAAAAAAAAAATTTTTGAAAAAAAAAATAATTTTTGAAAAAAAATTATTTTTGAAAAAAAAAAATATTTTTGAAAAAAAAAAATATTTTTGAAAAAAAAAAATATTTTTTGATGGGGCAGTTTTGATGGTGGCAATATGATGGTGCAGTTTTGATGGGGCAATTCTGATGGGGCAGTTTTGATGGTGGCAATATGATGGGACAGTTTTGATGGCAATATGATGGGGGCAATTTTGCTGGGGGCCGTTTTAGCAATTCAGCATTCCCACGCATTTTCCCCAGGAAATGCATTTTCTAGTTAGTGGGAATGCTTTAGCAGTCCCACTATTGTTATTCGATTTTATTTATTATTTTTAATTTTAATTTTATTCCGTACGTTTTTCGGTAATGCGTAACTTCTGCATACTTTCAGCTATTAAAACCATTCAACTATCAAAATGTTCGTCTCTTTTAGCTGAGGTGTGCTCTTTTTCAACTTTTTTTCTACCATTTATACTTTTTAAAATATTAAGCTTTTTATCACTTTTTTTTAACATTGAAGTCAATGGGAGCATGCTTGAAATCCTTAAATTTTTCTTCCGCTCCCAAAAGTTTCAGCTCCTTCATACTTTCACCTAGAGACACCAAACAAACTTTAAAATGTTCAC
This sequence comes from Lithobates septentrionalis, assembly GCA_037952835.1. Taxonomy (NCBI): domain Eukaryota; kingdom Metazoa; phylum Chordata; class Amphibia; order Anura; family Ranidae; genus Lithobates; species Lithobates septentrionalis. The sequence goes on from JBBDGP010000509.1 coordinate 535,962, forward strand.
AAAATATTCAGCTATCTGGCTATAGCTTTTCAGTTTGATATCTTTTACAGTTTTTGAGAAAAAGCTTTTTGTTTAGAGGTCATTTCAGGAAATTTTAGCCATTAATCAGAGTGTACTGTGTGTGTTTTGTTGCCATGGTTACCAAAGCTTCTGTTATACACAGGGGGGGGGGAGGTGGCTGGAGCATCTCAGCTTTAATTACAGAGCCCGGGGGGAGGGGACAGACACACCATGTACTGATTATAATAGAGGAATATGATGGGGCAGTTTTGATGGTGGCAATTCTGATGGGGCAGTTTTGATGGCGGTCATTTTAGCAATTTAGCTATTCAGCAATTATTTTTGAAAAAAAAAATATATTTTTGAAAAAAAAAAAAATATTTTTGAAAAAAAAAAAAATATTTTTGAAAAAAAAAAAAAAATTATTTATGAAAAAAAAAAAATATTTTTGAAAAAAAATTATTTTTAAAAAAAAAAATATTTTTGAAAAAAAAAATTATTTTTGAAAAAAAAAAAATTATTTTTGAAAAAAAAAAATCATTTTTGAAAAAAAAAATTTTTGAAAAAAAATTTTTTTTTTGAAAAAAAAAATATTTTTGAAAAAAAAAATAATTTTTGAAAAAAAAATTATTTTTGAAAAAAAAAAATATTTTTGAAAAAAAAAAAATATTTTTGAAAAAAAAAAATATTTTTGAAAAAAAAAAATATTTTTTGATGGGGCAGTTTTGATGGTGGCAATATGATGGTGCAGTTTTGATGGGGCAATTCTGATGGGGCAGTTTTGATGGTGGCAATATGATGGGACAGTTTTGATGGCAATATGATGGGGGCAATTTTGCTGGGGGCCGTTTTAGCAATTCAGCATTCCCACGCATTTTCCCCAGGAAATGCATTTTCTAGTTATTTTTCTTCTTATTCCGTACGTTTTTCGGTAATGCGTAACTTCTGCATACTTTCAGCTATTAAAACCATTCAACTATCAAAATGTTCGTCTCTTTTAGCTGAGGTGTGCTCTTTTTCAACTTTTTTTCTACCATTTATACTTTTTAAAATATTAAGCTTTTTATCACTTTTTTTAACATTGAAGTCAATGGGAGCATGCTTGAAATCCTTAAATTTTTCTTCCGCTCCCAAAAGTTTCAGCTCCTTCATACTTTCACCTAGAGACACCAAACAAACTTTAAAATGTTCACAAAATATTCAGCTATCTGGCTATAGCTTTTCAATTTGATATCTTTTACAGTTTTTGAGAAAAAGCTTTTTGTTTAGAGGTCATTTCAAGAAATTTTAGCCATTAATCAGAGTGTACTGTGTGTGTTTTGTTGCCATGGTTACCAAAGCTTCTGTTATACACGGGGGGGAGGTGGCTGGAGCATCTCAGCTCTGATTAGAGCCCAGGGGAGGGGACAAAAGCTGAAAAATCAGAACATGATTTCTAAACTGCCTCCACTCCCTCATTTTCAAGCCCACCTACATAAATCTTATATCAAAACGTTCAGCTATCCCTGCTGCCACTAAACATGTCCACGGCTAAGCCATAGTCCTGATAGTTTTCACAATATGACCATTTGTTTGCAACTCACACCGTCCATTGACATTCATTGAAACTACACTCTAGCCCCTTCAAATTTGAAGGGCAATTTCTAAACTGCGACCGTGCCTTCAATTTTAATATTTCAGAGACATACTATGTATCAAAATCTAGGTCTGAGTCTTGTGATTCTCACAATATAAAGATCTTTGCTGTAGGATGTATAGTTTTTAAAATACGGCCATTTGTTTAGAGGTCATTTCAGGAAATTTTAGCCATTAATCAGAGTGTACTGTTAGTGTTTGTTTTGTTGCCATGGTTACCAAAGCTTCTGTTATACACAGGGGGGGAGGTGGCTGGAGCATCTCAGCTTTGATTACAGAGCCCGGGGGAGGGGACAGACACACCATGTACTGATTTATAATAGAGGAATATGATGGGGCAGTTTTGATGGGGTAATTCTGATGGGGCAGTTTTGATGGTGGCAATATGATGGGGGCAGTTTTGATGGTGGCAATATGATGGGGCTGTTTTGATAGGGCAATTCTGATGGGGCAGTTTTGATGGTGGCAATATGATGGTGCAGTTTTGATGGTGGCAATATGATGGGGCAGTTTTGATGGGGCAATTCTGATGGGGCAGTTTTGATGGTGGCAATTCTGATGGGGCAGTTTTGATGGTGGCAATATGATGGTGCAGTTTTGATGGGGCAATTCTGATGGGACAGTTTTGATGGCAATATGATGGGGGCAATTTTGCTGGGGGCCGTTTTAGCAATTCAGCATTCCCACGCATTTTCCCCAGGAAATGCATGTTCTAGTTCTTTCTTCTTGTTTGTCTCATTCTTTGTTTTGACTTCAAGGAAGAATTTTCCCAAAGGGTCAGTTCCTGATATCCAAGCTCCAACACGGTATAACCTCTGATCTTCTAGTTTGGGGTCCTTCAAGGAAATCAATAATATATTGCAATTCTTTGGTTCTGTACAGGGAGAGTGGGCTGCTTTTAGTTATGGTTAATCTATTCTTTAAATCTCCTGCTGCTGGGATCTCATATCCCCAATCCTGGGCTGCAGTTGTCCCCATGACTGAATCCCAAGTAGTACACCCGGTAGTTCCAGCCAGGTAGCACACGTATTTGTCTGCCCAGGTCAACTTGCTTGCTTCTACCTTATCTCCACAATCTCTCATCTGGCAGAAATCCACCTGTATAGTACTGGTGGTTCCTTCAACAAAGGTGAGGTTCAATGCTCTTTCTATCTCTTCCCAATTGATTGGTTCCACTATCCTCCCGTGTCTCCTACCTCCCTATATAGAGGCCTCTCCTAGAGTCACCAACGAGGAACAAAATCCCTACCATCCTTTTCTTCACCAAGCTTGAAACAAGCAGACCTTTTATCTGCCTCCCTTTGTAGTTGGACTTTCCCCCTCTTTCTGTCCCTACTCTGCCTATGTTTTATCTTTTTACAGTGGGATCGGTGAATCCAGATAGTTCTTTCAGCAATTATTACTGCAGTGGGAGTAGTAAGGAGTACTTGATATGGCCCGTCCCACTTAGGAAAGTGCCAATGCTTCTTTCTGATCACCTTGATGAGGACCCAGTCTCCGATTTGTACTTTCTCTTCTCCTATGGGCTCTCCTTCTGGAATGGAACACTCTTGGTTAATTTGTTTCTATTTTAATAACCTTGACATGTATTCTGCTAAGGTTCTCTCCCCTTCCTCTGTGTGGTTTCATTTGGTAATAAAGGTATTTTATAAGGTCTACCATACATCATTTCAAATGGACTCAGCCACTCTTTAGTGGGGGTGATGTGCATGCTTAACATAGCTAGTGGGAGACAGTACATCCAATTTTTCCCTGTCTCTTCCATAGCCTTTTTAGCTTGCTCTTTAATATCCCATTATGTCTTTCTACGAGCCCTGCTGACTGAGGGTGATATGTACAGTGATTTTTTACTTCTATACCCATCACTTCTGTTAGGTGTTTTATGGTCTGATTTACAAAATGTGGACCATTATCACTATAAATCTTCTCTGGTATCCCAAATCGTGGAATGATATCTTTTAGTAAGGCTTTGGATACTGTTAGGGCGTCAGCACTTCCTGTGGGGAATATCTCTACCCATTTGGTCAATGCATCATTACCAAACAATATTTCTTCCTTTTCACATTTGTCTAATTCAATAAAATTCATGCAAATGTGTTGGAATGGATATTGCGGTGCAGGGAACTTCCCTTTCCGTGGTCTTATGCCTCCCTGAGCATTGTCTCTTGCACATATAATGCATTGAGAACAAAAAGTTTTTTAGTAGTTTGTGAAGCCATATGCTGTACATACCTTATATAACATCTCAGTCACCCCCCTGTTTGACACATGAGTTACTCCATGTGTCAATACTGCTGCATACCTAAATAAGGATTTTGGTAATACCAGCTTTCCTTCAGGTGATGTGTAGATGTTATCTATTATTGTGCAACCTTTTGTTTTCCAATATTGTTTCTCCCTAGGGGATACATTCTGTTTCATATCAGTAAGGACTGATCTATGATCTATCTCTAGGATTTCCTGTTCTGTCATTATTTGATGTGTTTCTTGTGCCACTATTTTAGCCACTTCTGCCCTTTTATTTCCTTCCGAGATGAGCTCTGTATGTTTTGTGTGTGCTTGACATTTGCAGATTGCAAGCTCTTTTGGTAACTGTATTGCATCTAGGAGTTTTAGAATGAAGTCCGTGTGTGAAATTGGCTTACCACTGGAGGTGAACACCCCCCTGTTTTTCCATTGTTGTGCAAAAACATGTACTGTTGAAAATGCATATTGACTGTCAGTGTGTAAGGTTACAGATTTTCCTTCTGATAGTTTGCATGCTCTTGTCAATGCTACAAGTTCTGCTACTTGTGCTGAATAATGTTTTGGTAACGGCCTAGCTTTCAAGATTTCATCCTGTGTCACTTCTGCATATCCAGTTACACTTGTGTCATCTGGATTTTTCGTACTGGAGCCATCAACAAAAAGTGTCATGTCAGGGTTAGATAACGGTACAACTTTCCAATCACTCCGTGGCAGTACCTTTTCAGCGACGGCAGCAGTACAGTCATGTTTATGACCATCAGTAGGAAGTGGTATTAGTGTGGATGGGTTTAATGTAGTACATCTCTGTATTAAGTGAGGTTGTGTCAAGAGTATTGTCATACAGGAAAGGTGTCGTGCAGGGCTCAAATGTGATATCTTTTATTGTAAAAGGATAACAGATACTGCATGTGGTACTTTGAGTATCAGCGGGTGATATAGCTTAACTGCTTCTGCTGCAGCAACCACTGCCTGTACACAGGGTGGAAATGCTCTAGTTACACTGTCTGGTTAACAGCTTGTAAATCCTGTACCATTCTCCAGCCTGTGGAAGGCGGACCCTTCCGAACTGGAAAAAGAGGGGTATTGCAGAGGCTATACCCTCCTCTGCTTCCTCCTTCATCACCTTGCACAAAAAACTTTACTTTCACATTTTTTTTCCATCGCTTTTGAATACTTCTCAGAATGCTTAACATATTGCAAAACATCTAAAACTGATGCAGTTTGGTAAGTAACCATGTTTTTAACAATGTAATCCTTATGATCCTGTTTTAATCCATTAACAAAAGCTATCTTTAGCTGTTGTTGATATGCACTATTCACATCCTCAGCTTCGGGGAGCCCAGAGAACACTTTAAAAACTTCTTGTAGTTTATTTAGATAATCACTGACACTTTCCTTGTCTTCCTGTAGTCATATTAATCTTTTGCCAGTCAGTTCATTATACCCATCGGAGATTGCATCTCTGATAGAAGGCAGTCAATCTGTCTGTCAAATCTTGGCTATCAAGGGCCAGTGGATCCCCTCCTGTTGAGGGGGCACTGTGGCTACACAGGGGTCCCAATTTCCCTTTACTGATGCCCAATCTGATCCTAGAACCCTCCTTAAGGCCCTTTCCACTTCGACCCCGTTTAGCCTATAACTGTTCCTGAGACCTTCCATATTTTTAATGATTTCTGGGGCCCCAAACTTAGGATGTTTAATAAGCTTGGTAGCCTTCTGCACGTCACTCTCAGTCCATGGTCTAAAAACAGTCATAGTTAGGGGCTGACTGTTTTGTCTACCTCTTTGTCCGCTAGGGGCAGTTGGGCTTGGCATTTCTCTTTTGTTCTCCTTCCTTCTACTCTAATTCTAGCGTGCTCAAACCAGTATTCTGCCATTTCTAATCCAAACTTTTTTTTTTTTTTGGGTCCTAACAATTTAAGCTTATCCACCAACTCCTGTCACCCTTTCACAGTTAGTTTACCATTGAATACCAACTTCCTTTCCCCCTTAGCACAATATTTAAAAGACTTTGGTTATTTGCTATGCAAACATTTCTCATCTCCTTCTAATGGCGCAATAGGAACACAACAGCAACATAAGGCACAAGACATTCTTTTACAGAAACTATTCCCCATGTCTCTGTTTTTTTTTTCTTGAGTTTAAAATACAAGACTGGTAATACTACTCTCGAACTTTGCCAAAATCTATATAAAACAGCAAACAAAGTCCAAATTCTCCAAACAGGAAATAAATATATATACAAACACATACATACATATACACATATATATATATATATATATATATATATATATATATATATATATATATATATATATATATATATATATATATATATATATATATATATATATATATATATATATATATATATATATATATACATATACACATAAAAACAACTTATACCTTTACCTTATTAACTACAAAGTACAGTTGGTCAAAACAAACAGTATTATTAGTCTTCTGATCAGATTTTTTTTTTTTTTACACACACAAAAGAGGAAGTGCACTTAGGTGTCCGTGAGGGGGGGGGGGGGAGGAGTGAGTGAGTCCAGTTTTTTTTTTTTTTTTTTTAACCACAAGTTTGCAGCCAGACAGATCATAAAGCGAACCTTTTATCAACCTGTAAACTACCAGACTAGCAACCCTTGGATCACGGTAACACTAAGAATATAAGAAAAGCAAAAATATCAAGACTCTCCACACTTTGGGGAGAATCTAAATATAGGTAAAGCCCATCACTGCAGTAATGTTGTTCAGTGAAGTTATAAAGTTAGCAGTAAGGTTAAACATGAGAAGGAAAGAGTGAGAGTTAGTCTCATGATTTAACAAATGCAGCAAAAGGAACAGTGCAGGAAATATTGCTCTCGAGAGAAAAAGAGAAAAACAATCGATCTATGGGGGAAGTGTTTCTGAGCAAGTTAGATTGATTCCTGCTTGTACATTCACTTCCTCTTTTGTCCCAACCACCACTCAGTTAGAAAAAAACCCTTAAATGGCCACTGTGACTCTCTGTAATCTATCCAGATTACTTGTAGTCACTATTCACAACTAGGGATGAGCCGAACACCCCCTTGTTCGGTTCGCACCAGAACTTGCGAACAGGCAAAAAATTTGTTCGAACACGCTAACACCATTAAAGTCTATGGGACACGAACATGAATAATCAAAAGTGCTAATTTTAAAGGCTTATATGTAAGTTATTGTCATAAAAAAGTGTTTGGAGACCTGGGTCCTGCCCCAGGGGACATGGATTAATGCAAAAAAAAGTTTTAAAAAAGGCAGTTTTTTCGGGAGCAGTGATTTTAATAATGCTTAAAGTGAAACAATAAAAGTGTAATATTCCTTTAAATTTCGTACCTGGGGGGTGTCTATAGTATGCCTGTAAAGGGGCGCATGTTTCCCATGTTTAGAACAGTCTGACAGCAAAATGACATTTCAAAGGAAAAAAGGTAATTTAAAACTACTCGCGGCTATTAATGCATTCACGGTCCGACAATACACATAGAAGTTCATTGATAAAAACGGCATGGGAATTCCCCACAGGGGAACCCCGAACCAAAAAAAAAAAATGATGTGGGGGTCCCCCTAAATTCCATACCTGGCCCTTCAGGTCTGGTATGGATAGTAAGGGGAGCCCCGCGCCAAAATAAAAAGAAACGGCGTGGGGTCCCCCTAAAAATCCATACCAGACACTTATCCGAGCACGCAACCTGGCAGGCCGCAGGAAAAGAGGGGGGGACGAGAGAGTGCCCCCCTCCTGAACTGTACCAGGCCACATGCACTCAACATTGGGAGGGTGCTTTGGGGTAGCCCCCCAAAACACCTTGTCCCCATGTTGATGAGGACAAGGGCCTCATCCCCACAACCCTGGCCGGTGGTTGTGGGGGTCTGCGGGTGGGGGGCTTATCGGAATTTGGAAGCCCCCTTTAACAAGGGGACCCCCAGATCCCGGCCCTCCCCCCTGTGTGAAATGGTAAGGGGGTACAAAAGCACCCCTACCATTTCACTAAAAAACTGTCAAAAATGTTAAAAATGACAAGAGACAGTTTTTGACAATTCCTTTATTTAAATGCTTCTTCTTTCTTCTATCTTGTATCTTCCTTCGGTTTCTTCCTCCATCTTCTTCTTCTTCTCCTGGTTCTTCTGGTTTTTCCTCCGGTGTTCTCATCCGGCATCTTCCTCTGCGGCGTCGGCGTCTTGTTCTCTTCTTCTCCCCGGGCCACTCCGCATCCATGATGGCATGGAGGGAGGCTCACGCTCTTCTCTTCATCTTCTTGTCTTCATCTTCTTCTCTTCATCTTCTTGTCTTCATCTTCTTTTCGGGCCGCTCCGCATCCATGATGGCATTGAGGGAGGCTTCCGCTGTGTGACGCTTCTCCTCTTCTGACGGTTCTTAAATAACGGGGGGTGGGGCCACCCGGTGACCCCGCCCCCTCTGACACACGGTGACTTGACGGGACTTCCCTATGGCGTCACGGGGAATGCCACAAAGAAGTCCCGTCAAGTCCCCGTGCGTCAGAGGGGGGCGGGGCCCGTTATTTAAGAACCGTCAGAAGAGGAGAAGCGTCACACAGCGGGAGCCTCCCTCCATGCCATCATGGATGCGGAGCAGCCCAAAGAGAAGACGAAGACAAGAAGATGAAGAGAAGAAGATGGAGAGAAGAAGATGAAGAGAAGAGCGGGAGCCTCCCTCCATGCCATCATGGATACAGAGCGGCCCGAGAAGAAGAAGGGAAGAAGACGCCGACGCCGCGGAGGAAGATGCCGGACGAGAACACTGGAGGAAGAACCAGAAGAAATAGAAGAAGAAGAAGATGGAGGAAGAAACCGAAGGAAGATAGAAGAAAGAAAAAGAAGAAGCATTTAAATAAAGGAATTGTCAAAAAATGTCTCTTGTCATTTTTAACAGTTTTTTAGTAAAATGGTAGGGGTACTTTTGTACTCCCTTACCATTTCACACAGGGGGGAGGGCCAGGATCTGAGGGTCCCCTTGTTAAAGGTGGCTTCCACATTTCGATAAGCCCCTCACCCGCAGACTCCCACAACCACCGGCCAGGGTTGTGGGGATGAGGCCCTTGTCCTCATCAACATGGAGACAAGGTGTTTTGGGGGGCTACCCCAAAGCACCCTCCCAATGTTGAGGGCATGTGGCCTAGTATGGTTCAGGAGGGGGGGGGCGCTCTCTCGTCCCCCCTCTTTTCCTGCAGCCTGCCAGGTTGCGTGCTCAGATAAGGGTCTGGTATGGATTTTTGGGGGACCTCACGCCGTTTTTTTTTAAATTTTGGCGCGGGGTTTCCCTTAAAATCCATACCAGACCTGAAGGGTCTGGTATAGATTTTGAGGGGGACCCCACGCCATTTTTTTTATTTTGGCCGGGGTTCCCCTTAATATCCATACCAGACCTGAAGGGCCTGGTATGGAATTTAGGGGGACCCCCACGTCATTTTTTTTTAAATTTTGGTTCGGGGTTCCCCTGTGGGGAATTCCCATGCTGTTTTTATCAATGAACTTTTATGTGTATTGTCGGACCGGCAATTCATTAATAGCCGCAAGTAGTTTAAATTACTTTTTTCCTTTGAAATGTCATTTTGCTGTCAGACTGTTCTAAACACGGGAAACATGCACCCCTTTACAGGCATACTATAGACACCCCCCAGGTACGAAATTTAAAGGGATATTACACTTTTATTGTTTCACTTTAAGCATTATTAAAATCACTGCTCCCGAAAAAACGTCCGTTTTGAAAACTTTTTCTTGCATTGATCCATGTCCCTTGGGCAGGACCCAGGTCCCCAAACACTTTTTATGACAATACCATGAATATAAGCCTTTAAAATGAGCACTTTTGATTTCTCCCATAGACTTTTAAAGGGCGAATTTGCTGCGAACACCCCAAATTGTTCGCTGTTCGGCGAACTTGCGAACAGCCGATGTTCGAGTCGAACATGAGTTCGACTCGAACTCGAAGCTCATCCCTATTCACAACAATTATCAATCATCTATCATGTTTCGGTACCTTAAATTTTTTGTAATCTGTCTCGGACAGCGGGCTATGTCTATTTACCATAGGCAACATCCCCAAGTGCCTCTCTCTTCGGCCCCTGTGTCACCTAGATCTTATACGATCAACTACAGTGCCGGCATACTCAATAAAAACCCAAATCACCTCGAGTAGAAGAGAAAAGAAGAGAAAAGAAAAGATCTGTCTTACCTTTCACAGACCTGGAGGGCTGGATCAGAAGTCTAGGAGTAGAAGTCAGATGTGGATCCTGGAGCCAACCAGCCTCTTTTTACCACTTAACTTGAGTGGGAGGACCTAGGTCTCGGCGAGAGGGAGTCTGATACTCACTGATATTTTGGACGGAACCGTTCGATCCACCACCTAATCCTTACTACTCGAAAGGACCATAATGTCTGTAAAATTACATTCTCTCACTGATCAGTCAACTCCGGTCATGTTGATTAGAAGACAGATTTATTACAAATGTATCGATACATAGGGGTGAACTCTCACAGCAAGGAGTTCCATGCAGAGTCACACAGGAACCCTTTTACACATGTCATTTTATAGCAGTATTTGGCAAACTGCCATTGGCTAAGGCACACTGGTGACTCATGGTGCATTGTCAGCTTTATTGTCAAATCCAGCGTGTCTTTCACAAGATTTCCTATTATGGTAAACTTTTGCTAGTTCTTTAAATATTGTTGTAGGTGTTGGTCGGAACTAAGCAGATTGCATAAACAATAAGTAAGGGCCATTTTAGCTAGAAAAAGAGCATATAAGGAACAAGGCAAATGTCGATATCACCTGTAATTCTTTGCATATTTCTTATCAATCTTGTTAAATAAGAATATTAACCAAAGGACGCATCCTATTGTTAATATATATGTCACTATTTTGGATATACTTCTTCCAACATTCAAGGGTAACATCTGATGATCACGAAATGAATACTTCAAAGTATTTATAGTTAGATTATCTTTCTTTACCAATAATTCGATTGTTTGATTAGGTTTATTATCCAGTAAAAACTTCAGATCAGGATTCATAGGAATCTCTTGCCCTTGGAATGCATTCACAATCAGGATTTCACTCTCCCAAACATAATTTCCCACTGGATAAAGTGTAATATCTCCAATAACTACTTTAGTATCTTTAGGGACTTGAACGATAATTACCAGCGCAGGTAACAATATCTTTTTATTCGGAATTAATTCTTTATAATAAACATGTGCCTCCTTTTCTGTAATACTCACTAAGCACTTATTTCCAACGGATGTGGCCTAGACACTTGCATTATTATGCGTTTTACTAATAGTGACCATACATTTTTATGATCCATATTTTACATAGTCCAATCCACATAAAGCCTGTGAGGCATCGTATACAAAAGGTTTTCCTTCACATTAAAAACTATTGTCTGTAAATCTAACACATTCACTTAAATTAATATTGGAACTGAAAACACTTCAGGTTCTGATATTTGATATGTAAGTATATCTGGAGTCTGCATCCTAATGTGAAAATTGTCCTGGAATGTCCCAACATTATGAATGTATTTCATCTGAAATATGTTCCTATTATCCATATGGGGTATTGATAACAAATCTCCATTCTCTCTGGATTGATATATAAAGGTGAGGCACTACCCATTTCAAAATATAAATTAACATGGAATTCTTCCAATGCTGCTTCACCTAGTTCAAACAATATTTTCTTTATCATATCTCGAGAAACAAAATATAATGGAACGCGACCATGAAGTAAGTCATTCATCCCATTTGCACTTCATCGAAAAACATCAAGGTATGGAACATTATTGGATCTCTTAAGAATAAAAGTTAATCTTTAAATTGTTCATGACTTGTTCATTTGACATAAAATCAATTCAGAATGTAAGTTTGTAGTAACAGTTTGTAGTAACTATAATGTTGTTAACCAGTTTATATATATTATATATTCTTATCTATTCTAGATATATTATAATTATTCTTGATGGATAACCTTGGATCCAAACTCACGAAGATCTTCTGAGACAAAATCTTTTTTTTCCATCAATAAGAATCCTGGAGCGCCTTGCATCATCATAAAAAAATAGCACAACATGGCTTCTGAGTTCCATGAGATTATATATATAATCATATGCCTAAATATTAATTATTTTTAACCCCAATAGACAAGGTCATTTCACATGCAAGCACATTCTCTAAGTTTTAAGCCCAATTCCAGTGTAATTAGTTTTAAATATTTATTGCCCAGGAAGTCCAAATTGCAGCAAAATGTACAACATGCTTTTGGGTGCCGTTATCCTTAATGGCACCCCAAACGTGGTGTGATTTTGCAACATTTGTCGAGCTATAGATCCGTCCTGCAATTGCGCCAAAACGTGCATTTAAAAATGGCATGAAGCTTATCGCCCAAAAAGGAGCAGAAGCTTCTCTTGTGTGACAAATGTGCATAGGGCAGCCCATTCAAGTTAATAGGCTGCCCTATGCATGACACAAGGAATCACGTGATAATCACTCACACAAATTTGCCAGAGGGAGCATTTATTCCCACTACGCAATACGTGAACAAAGCTTTAATTCTGTAAGCTCTTCTGTAGAAAGCAAAAAAACAAAAAAACAAAATGACACTGTGCTCACAGGGTACTTTAACATTTAATTGATAATAGATAGCTTTTTTTAAAAAAATATTTCATTCATATAGGATCCCTCCAAGCTAATTTAGGACCTTTAGATTTCTTATCAGGCTTTTAATTATCTTCTTTCTTTTGATTCAGAAGTTCTGCTTTCCATTTTTGAACATTAAATCATTGTAAAGATCATAATAAACAATAACCAGTTAGATGCATATTCTATCACATCCAATAGTTTTTCCATACATTTACTAAACAATATATCAGTACTGTTATTGGAAAACATACACATTTAGAAAACAATACACTTGCTACAGTATCTCATAAAAGTGAGTACACCCCTCACATTTTTGTAAATATTTTATTATACCTTTTTATGTGACAACACTGAAGAAATTACACTTTGCTACAATGTAAAGTAGTGAATGTACAGCTTGTATAACAGTGTAAATTTGCAACACAGAGCCATTAATGTCTAAATCGCTGGCAACAAAAGTGAGTACACCCCTAAGTGAAAATGTCCAATTTGGGCCCAAAGTGTCAATATTTTGTGTGGCCACCATTATTTTACAGCACTGCCTTAACCCTCTTGGGCATGGAGTTCATCACAGCTTCACAGGTTGCCACTGGAGTCCTCTTCCACTCCTCCATGATGACATCACAAAGCTGGTGGATGTTAGAGACCTTGCACTCCTCCACCCTCCATTTGAGGATGCCCTACAGTTGCTCAATAAGGTTTAGGTCTGGAGACATGCTTGGCCAGTCCATCACCTTTACCCTCAGCTTCTTTAGCAAGGCAGTGGTCGTCTTGGAGGTGTTTGGGGTTGTTATCATGTTGGAATACTGCCCTGAGGCCCAATCTCCGAAGGGAGGGGATCATGCTTCTCTCTTCCCTCTCCAGTCCCTCCTTCCATAGTTTTAAAGCCAACAACTCAGTGGCAGAACTGCATACATAATATGTTTACAGGCATTTACAAATTCAGACAGCAAATCCCTATATGTTCAATTTAAGAAGATATACACAGAGGTTGTTTTGTCAATGTTATCTTTTCTAAAGTAAAACATTTGAGTACAGTATTTCTTAAAGGAGATGTTTGATCCCAGCAGAGCTAATTGTGACATGGAAGGCCCTTCATTCTTTTCATTGCAGTCTGTTGTTTCTTACCAAGGCTTTACAATTCCTGTTCTATGCACCTGGGGGAGTACCATTCTGGGCTCATGACACTCCCGAAGGCACCATCAGAGTCCGGATTGGCAACTTGCACACACTGAAGTTTGAATCAGCTTTCACAGGAATGTATCTGAGAAGAACGTGTGTCACTAAGCTTACGTTACATCCCCAACTTACAGTTCAAACTTGTCACCTTAGGTTTTCCCATCTCTCAGCTACTCCCCTAGGATTGACTGAGAGGACACATGCATCTGGCTGCTCATTCTCCACAGGAAGCAGTCTTTGCAGACTCAGTGGGCAGATCCTACTCTATCAAATTGTCAGATTTTCTGTTAAGGCCCTTTAGATACTCTATTTGGAACCCGGGTCCAATCTTCTGAGGGGACATAATAGTTTCCTGTATGAAACTCACAGTGTGAGAGCAGCCTTTTTTTTTTGGAGGCAGCAAGCATGCATGTTGCATCATCAATTTTTTTGCAGGTTGAAATGCGGGGTACTGGAAATGTTCTTACCATTTATATTTTAATTTACAAATGATTTAATATTAAATATTAACTAAATCATAATAAATATTAATATTGATAATATTTGTTTAAAATCAAATCTTCAAATATTGCCCATTTTTTATTATTATATGGCATTATGCAGATAATGAATTAAATTGGTATCTACCTTAGTAAAATGTTTTGTAATGAATTGTACTGTATTATATATTGTATATTATATTTTCCCATTTGTATCATATTTTATTGCCATATGCATTAGCCTTCTTAAAAGAGCTTGACAGAATTGCTACATTTTATTTATCATACAACTTTGCTATCCTGCTTGAATGATTCCTGTTTTGCACCACATTTCTTGGCATTTGTTATGGCTTTCTGCCACTGTCTCTAAATTAACTTTATGTTCATGTTATTTGTCCACATTTATTCTGCCTAAAATTGCTTTCTAATGTGAATAGGTGGTGAATTTTGTAGGGCTCCTTATTTTCAGTAAAAGTGTAACATTTGAAAGTCAGAATCGAATTAGTTTAATTTTACCATAAAAAAGATTTAACTTTTACTTAGGAAAAGGGAAAAGTAATTTGCATAACAGAATCATAGCAACTTGCAGAAAAAAAACATGGGTTTTGCACAAAAGAGCTTCCAGAGTTTGTGGCTTGTAAAATAGCAATCATGCAGAATAAATTCGAGGGAACTGGAAATTAGAGTTGCAGATCCATTTAACTAAAGCAATATCATTTCATATTTCTAATTTCTGTTTTCACACATAAAGAACACACTGAATGTTTTTATTTCTGTTTAGTATTTTTCTTTTAAATTGAAATGCTTATGTTTTTACAATAAATTTTGTTTATTATCATTCACTTCACTCCCTGGATAGCTTTTAAAATTTTGCATTGAAGTTTTATGGCAACCTGGCAGCCAAGATAATGGCTTTAAATAATACTTGTATCCTTATGAAAACATATAAATGATGTACAGTATTTAGGATAGAGAAAAGACCAGAAGCTTGGAAAACATCTTCCTGTGTTCAGATAAATCTGTGATTGTAAAATATCTCATTAAAAATATATGTAGTGAAAGAAAAAATAATTTGTAACAATCTGAAGCACTGGAAAAAAACTGTGTAAAATTTGTAGTTTTGTTGTTTACCTTACAATTGCCCTGTAGAAATAAAATAAAAATATGTTTATTCTAGCAGGAAATTCAAACATTTTTAATTGAAAACAAAAAATAAATAAAGATTTGAAATTCCTGAAATTAAAGACTCTTACACATTGAATCCTCATTTTCTTTAGGGATTTATTGGTAAAACCCATCTGCTGGAGGTCCTTAGTTAACTCTCTGCAACAGACAATAGTAATTATATTAAAGCAGAAGCCAAACAAGAGAGTGACTCTCCTTGGAAATCCCTACCACATTGACATGATATATTATGTACCCTGATCAAATGAACATCAAATGGGTTATTCTTTTTAACTCTCTCATGCCTGGAAAAAATGTTTCCAGAGAGATATAAGTGATGATATCCTCTTTTGTATGAAACATGTCAGGCTGGCTGATGCAAGCACGCCGAGAACCGCGGATTTATACTTATCATGATGATCTTTTTCACTGCTTAACTGTAAGTGCATTACCAATAAATTGCTTTCTTTTGCCTTACGGGCTTCACTATTGTTTGCCGCCTTGTTTTTTTCCCCTCATGTCTTGAGTAATGATGAAATGCTGAGGTCTTGACATTTTATAATCCCTGCCTGGACTTGGTAAATTTTATTAAAGGTGACCATTTCTCGTTTGATGATTGACCCTTTAATGGCTTTGTTTCACTTGTTGGAGAGAGACACCCACAGTGAGTTTGGTGATTTGATGATTTAAATCATAATCTGGTTAGCAGATTTGACACACTTGGGTGTTTACTGCTCTTTTTCCCACACACTGGAAGCGGTGAAGGGTTCTCCATCTTTTTATATCTTCAATGAATGAACTTTTTCCTGGTTGAATAAGCGCTGCATTTTGGACTATATTTCATTGTGTTTGGTGATCAACGAACTGTGCTGGCTGCTATTTCATAATTTATATGTTTTATTTATTTTAGCGCTGATACCCACCTACCCCTTGTTTTATATAATTTGATATATCTATCCAATTTAATCAAATTACAAGGATCAATACTTGAATGATAAAACACTTTGGGGGGGGTTAAAAATGGATGAAGGGAAAGAGGGAGCGAGAACAGGAGGGAGGAGAAAGAGAGGAGGTAGAGAAAAGAAATAGAGGGAGGAATAAAGTGAACAAAACCTGAGGTAAAGAAGGAAAAGGAAGAAAAATGATAACAGTGATAGAAAAAGAGAACCAGAACATGTCTTTAATTTGTTTATAATGCATTCCTTTTTGAATTTTGGTCTCTAAGTTAAAAATGCAATATACGTTACTTTTACTGTTGATCCTTTCTTTTATTTGTATCTTATGAGAATTGATAGAGGAACCATGATAATCCATGAAATAGCATGCTATTCTGGTATTTTTTACTGAAACAGTCCCAAAACTTGTTTGAGTCCTACCAACATATTGTTTACAGTAGGTCACCCTACATACCTTGTGTGAAAATTCACTAACTGCCCAACCTCAAATGAGCAATTGTTCACAAATGACAGGCCAATGTGGACATTGCCAGATAGGGAAAACTTAAACATCAATTAGACCCACCCCATGAATATGACCTCAGTGCCAAGCCAAGTATGTTGAGTTCTAACAGACTTAAACAAACTTCGCAATAGAACATTGCCAATTGGGGATACCCTCTTTGCCACAAATGGAACCTCTGAGGACAGTATTCTTTTTAACTTAGCATCACTCTGTAGTATAGGTAAATAGCTATGTATAATTTGTTTACCATCATTAACCACTTCAATACAGTGCACTTAAACACCTTCCCACCCAGACCAATTTTCAGCTTTCAGTGCTCTCACATTTTGAATGACAATTACTCAGTCATGCTACAATGTATCCAAACAAAGTTTTTATCATTTTTTTCTCACAAATAGAGCTTTCTTTTGTATTTATTCACCACTGGGTTTTTTCTTTTTTGCGATATAAGCGAAAAAAGAGAGAACATTTTGAAAACACTTTTTTTTAGTTTCTATTGTAAAATTTTGCAAATAAGTCATTTTTCTTCATAAATTTGGGTCAAATTTTATACTGCCACATATCTTTGGTAAAAATAACCAAAATTAGTGTATATTATTTAGTCTGTATGAAAGTTATAGAGTCCACAAGTTAGGGTGCAAGTCACTGAAAATTGATCACATCTGATCACACCTGATGTACTGAAGGCCTATCTCATTTCTTGAGACACTAACAATCCAGGAAAGTACAAATACCCCCAGATGACCCCTTTCTGGAAAGTAGACAGTCCAAGGTATTTAGTAAGAGGCATTTTGTGTTTTTTGAAGTTTTTATTTTTTCCGACAATTCTTGGGAAAAGGAAGAATTTTTTATTTTTTTTTACACAAACTTATCGTATTGACAGGTTATTTCTTGAACATAGCATATGCATACTTGCAACTACACCCCAAAATACATTCTGCTACTCCTCCTGAGTATGTCGATACCACATGTGTGAGACTTTTACACAGCCTGGCCACATACAGAGGCCCAACATTGAAGTAGCAGGCATTCTTGGAGCAAAATTACACATATAATTTCATGACGACCTATCTCTCTTTTGAAGGCCCTGGAGCACCAGGACAATGGAAACGCTCACAAAATGACCCCATTTTGGAAGGAAAACAACCCAACGTATAATCTATGAGGCATAATGAGTCTTTTGAAAGGTTAATTTTTTTCAAGAAGTTTTCAGAAAATGTGGGAAAAAAATGAAAACACATTTTTTTTTTACACAAAGTAGTCCATTTATAAGATATTTCCAAAACATAGCATGTGCATAGCAACAATGACACCCCAAAATACATTCTGCTACTCCTCCTGAGTATGGCAATACCACATGTGTGAGATTTTTGCACAGCCTGGCCATATACAGAGGCCCAACATCCAAGTAGCACCTCCAGGTGTTCTAGGAGCATAAATTACACATATAATTTCCTGACTACCGATCACATTTTTGAAGGCCCTGCATATTTCTAACACATAACATGTACATACTAAATAACAAGAGATTACCTGTGGTTTTAGTAGTGCAGTGGTCCACAGAGGAGAGCATCGGTCCAGGCAGTAGGCAGGGATGTGGTCAGCGACAGCAAAAGCAATCGTCCAGGCAGCAGGCAGGAATACTGTCTATAGTTAGTACAGGCAGAGATACTGTCAGCACAGCCAAAGCACAGCCAAAACATTGGTCCAGGTAGCAGGCAGAGATGTCCAGGCAGAAATACTGTCCAAAGTCAGTAGAGGCAGCAGGCAGAGATATGGTCAACACAGCCAAAGTATTGGTCCAGGCAGCAGGAAGAAACATAGTCCATAAAGCCCTGGGTTATTACAGGCAGCGATATGGTCAGAACAGCCAAAGTATTGGTCCAGGCAGCAGGAAGGACCATCAAGCTTAGGGCCAGGGGGACAGGGGTAGAGGCTTCTCCCACCCAAATCTCTTTGAAGCTTCCGGGCAACCAAACCCTGTTCTAGGAACACAGAAAACTAAAAACTGATTTTCTCTACTCAGAACGCTATTCTGAAGCCCCTCACATATGTGAGACCAATGTACTAAAGTAGAAGGGCAAAAGATCAGTCCAAGTGGCAGGCAAAAACATGGTCGATTTAACAGGCTGAGGTCGGTGCGCGTGGAAGTCAGAAACGTGGTTAAAATGGCAGGCAAAGACATCGTCGGTAAACAGGCCAGGGTCAGTTAAAAATGGAAGATAGAAACATGGTAGCAGGCAAATGATCCACACAGATATTTGAAATGGGGAAATTGCAGTCTGTTACTAATAAGGGGAACTAATTTCTGATGGATGTGTGATAAGTTCTGAAGCAATCACCGATACACAGGCCAGGTTGGGAAGGACATTGGGGGCAATAATAGCTGGTATCTCTTCTAACTCCTACACTGCTGCATACATGACATCTCCTTTGGCATAATCTTCCAGATTCTGCGGGGGGGGGGGATGTTATAGGGAAAATGTTGCTCATGAAGTTGACTCACACTATCAGAACGAATGCATCCTGGGGCGGCTTCTTGCTGGTAAATCAGGGCAGTGACAATGAGGGTGATTTACTAAGATGAATGCGGTTAATTGGTGCGCCGGAAAAATCATTGATTGAAAGTGCGAACCGGCGCTTGCAGACGCGCAACACGAAAATAAATATGTAAACTGCAACTGGCGCTAGGGTAACTGCAGTTTTATCACTGATAATAGCGCACGCCCAATACAATTGGTTAATTTCATCTCATTGGATGTGTCTTGTTAGGCAATTAGTAGATGTTCTCAGTTAATTAACCCTTTTGATGCTAATCTCATTCCTATTATTTCTAATATATCTATGAAATGTGTTTTTTTCTATTTTTCCCCAAATCTTTCAATACATTACAAAGAACAGAAAAGTGTTTCTAAACCAAATAAATTAATATTTTCAGATCTTGATCTTTAAAGGTGACCATACACTACAATCAGTTAGATCTTAAAAAAATTGATTTAGTGCAAGAGCCTGTTTGATTTCCTATAATTTGAATTACTTGTTCAAGTGCATCTTCCTATTACCTATTTTGCTGAAATATCGAGTTGTACAGAAATTGGCCAATCAGATTACATATTGCATGACCATCTTAAGTGCCAAATTAGGAATGTGCCATGACCCACTTTATATTTTCAAGGCACATGAAAAAAACACCTTTTTTCAAGACATGCTAGAGTGATCAGGAATCTTCAAACTATGGCTCTCCAGCTGTTGAGGAACTACACATCCCACGAGGCATTGTAAAACTCTGACATTCACAGAAATGACTAGGCATGATGGGAATTGTAGTTCTTGCCTGGAGTTTGCATGTTCTCCCTGTGCCTGTGTGGGTTTCCTCCAGGTACTCCGGTTTCCTCCCACACTCTAAAAACATGCTGGTAGGTAAATCGGATCCTGTCTAAATTGGCCCTAATATGTATGAATGTTAGGGACCCAAACACCACCCCATGTTAAAAAAATATATATTTTATTAATTTTTAAATAAGGATCATCTCTTCCTCAGAGAGCAGTGAGCGGGGCATGGCGGTAGGAAGAAGTTAGCAGCAGTAGAAGCAACTTCCAGTAGGGGCATGATGTCATTCCTGTGTGCTGGCCACCACTTCCAGAAACCAGATATGCGCCACGGGTACATACCTCTGCACACACAGCAGTTGCGCATCTCACATACACAGCGGTCGTGCATCTAGATGCATTTGACCCATCTAGCTGCAGGAACCCAATTTTTAGGAAAATTGATAGTAAAGCAGATGCAGATTTCCAGGACTGGACTAAAAAATGTTTCTAGTGAAAGCCAACTGGTGTTTTCTATTAAACAAGGTCTAAATGGACATGCATCATGCATTGACATGAATCACAGTTGAACTTAGGAATGAGTCTTTGCAAAGTTAAACTAAATTAAATCCTTTCTTATTTTTTCCTAGGGATAGAGTGCAGAGGAATTAGAAATCTTGTCAGTTTTGGGGGATGTCTGCACCCCTAATAGGGTGAAGACACCTCCCAAATTTTGCTACTCTCTCTTTAAAACTTATTCACTTCCTGTCACATAGCCAAACAGGAAGTGAGGGTAAAACCCTACAAATGTCTTTCCTTGGGGACACACTGGTCAATCGAAATAGTTTCCCAATTAGGTAAATTGCACTCTAGCATTTTGCTGTGTACACTCCAAATTATTAGGTATCTTGGACTTTGGGGCTTCTTTCCTAAAGGCAAATGCACTTTGCACTACAAGTGCACTTGCTGTAGGGGGACATGCAAGGAAAAAAAATCAGCATGTTTGCTTCTACATGATTGGATGATAAAATCACCAGTACTTGCCCTCAGATTTACAGCAAGTACACTTGTATTTCAGAGTGGATTTGCCTTTACTAAACCCCAAAATACATAATAATGTGGGGGTGTTCACAACAAAGTGCTAGAGTGCAATTTGCCTAATGGGGACACTAGTTAGATTGACCTGTGTGTCCCCAAGGAAATACATTGGTAGGGTTTTACCCTCACTTCCTTTTTGGCTATGTGACAGGAAGTGAAACTAATTTTAAGAAAGGGGACACAAAGTGTTCTGTCCACCAGATGTTTTGCTGATTATTTGTACCTTTTTTGTACCTGTGTTGTTAAATTTACATGCAAAATGTGTAATTTACTTAAGACAATCATATGTGGTGTGCAGGCTCCATCTAGTGTTCCTTTTTGGTATTGCTGCAGTTTTGTTTTATTGTATGTGTAATTAAGGAAGTTGTCAGCAAGCAGGGAATTCTGGGTAGAATCTTAACAGGAAGTGAACCAGCCACCATTCTTTTCAACACATTGCAAGACATGTCTTTCTCAATCTATCATCATCACCCCTTAGAGAACTTAAAAAGTACGTTTTTATTATCTCATCTTGTACTGTATATCGTTGTTTATGCAATGTGTGTTGTATTGTATGCAATATTATACTTATTGAGGTCTATTTCTGTTATTTTGTAGTTTTACCTGGCTTGTTCTAATAAAACTGAGATCAAAGAAATATGGTATCTACAGTTATTGGAATAAGAGGGTTTAGCTAGCTGTCCCAGAGACAGAACAGTGAAATTTTTAAGCTGACCTCTGAAGGGAAGATAAGCCGACTTCGGAAGTCTGTACAGCCCGGGGCTACGCAGTATCCATACAGTCAGAAGCCTTAAAGAAACAGGCCTGCGGCAGGCGAAGCACGCAGCCATGCTACACAGAGGCGTGCTCTGTCAAGCAGCATCGACACTAGAATGGTCTGTATACAGTAAGACAACTTCTTCCCCGCAGCCATGTCTCACAGTGGGACATCTTCTTACAAAACACGTTCAAGAGGAAGCTCATCTAAGTCATCTGTCGCAAATGAAGCAGCTATCGCCCGTTCAAAAGCTGAAGCAGCAAAAGCCAGGTCCGCATTCGCAGACCAAGTGTTGCAGATGAAAAAAGAAAAGGCCCGCCTTGATGCAGAAAAGATGAGACAGGAACAAGAGAGAGAGAAGAAAAGAGTACACTTAGAGCAAGAGAGAGAGAAGGAAAGAGTACGCTTGTCGCAAGAAAGAGTATGCATGGAACAAGAAAGAGAGCAAGAAAGAGTACGCATGGAACAAAAGAGAGTGCAAGAAAGAGTACACAAGGAACAAGAGAGAGAGAGAAGAAAAGAATACGCCTGGAAGAAGAGCTAGCCCAGCAGCAAGCATCTTTGAAATTGCAGCAAGCTATCTTAGAAGCTAACATGGAGAAGCTGGCAGTAGAAGAGACACTGCCGCCACCATTGCAGAAGCAGAAGCTTTAGAAGCAGCCGTCTACGATGAGCCAAGACTAGGCAGCAGCATACCGGGTCTAGAAGAGGACCAACAAGATTCTTCACAACGCACGTCAGATTATGTCTACCAGCACTGGGACCCAAGCAGCATCCCACAACAAGAAATCAAACATAACGTCAGTGAGTCACATCAAATAAAGCAGCAACAAGACGACCTGGGACCCCAGTGCTACAAGCAAGACAAATCTGACAGAGTTCCAGATTTTCCAGTTCCAACCAAACCTTCTACTCCACAAGGTACCCAGCCTTCATACAAGCATCAAACACCAGTCTTCACTCCAAAGGTGTATGCAACCGGTACGAACTGCCAACCTTATGTAAGTTTGAACCCAGCACGCCTAAAGAAGAGACTTTTACCAGGTATGCCTTTACACCACACCACAATACACCAGCAGCCTACCCCAATGCCAATCGGGCTACTGTAGACTTTGCCAAGTTCCTTGCCAAAAGAGAGTTGGTTACCCAAGGACTTGCCAAATTTAGTGATTGCCCTCAACACTACAGGGCATGGCGATCCGCTTTCCAGAGTGTCATTCAAGGTCTAGATCTATCCTGCAGGGAACAGATAGAACTCCTTGTAAAGTGGCTTGGCAATGATTCTGCTGAACATGCCAAAAGGATCAGAGACATTAATATAAACCACCCTGAGATAGGCCTTACAAACATCTGAAACAGACTGGATAGATGTTATGGCTCACCAGAGGCTACAGAGAGTACACTGTTTAAAAGGATAGAAGACTTCCCAAAAATACCTAGCAGAGGTTACCAAAGACTCAGAGAATTCAGTGACCTGTGTATGGAGTTACAAGTTGCTAATGGAGTTACTGCTGTCACCTGGCTCTGCAATCACACGTAACGCCACTAACCCACGTGGCTTCATTAGGAAGTGAGTCAGGTGGAGGTAACAAGGAATTTATATAAACACAGGGGTTGCCAAAGTGACTGGGCTGTGATCCACACAGCCACAGATGTCTAAGCTGTGCTGAATCAGCCTATATGTTTGGCTGCAGTTAACAAAACCTGTATGCTGAAAAAGCCCATAGACGCTTGACATGGGGAGGCCCCTAGTGGTAATAGCAGCTATAGCAGGGCATACCACATATCTATAGAGCTATAAAAAATAATAAAAATACAAATATGTGGAATGATTTAACTATTAAGCTAGGATGACTACCTGTTACTAATAACACACTGAAAAAATGGGCAATTCGCGCAGCCACAGATGTCTCAGCTGTGCTGAATCAGCCTATGTGTTCGGCTGCAGTTGACAAAACCATTATGCTGCAAAGGCCCATATAGGATTGGCATAGGGAGGCCCCTACTGGAATAGAGACTATAGCAGGGGATACCATATTTATATAGAGCTCTAAAGAAATATAAAATTTGCATAGTAATTGGACTAAAAAGCTAGAATAGCTATCTGTTACTAATAGCACATCTAAAAATAAAGTTCCAAATAAAAATACAAAAAAATTAAAATGTTGAATTAAGTTAAAAAAAAAGACTAATGCCTCGTACACACAGTCAGATTTTCCAATGGAAAATGTCCGATTGGAGCGTGTTGTCGGACATTCAGACCATGTGTGGGCTCCATCGGACATTTTCCATCGGATTTTCCGACACACAAAGTTTGAGAGCAGGCTATAAAATTTTGCGACAACAAAATCTGATCGCGTCAATTCCGACCGTGTGTGGCCAGTTCCGACGCACAAAGTGCCACGCATGCTCAGAAGAAATTCCGAGACGGAACAGCTCGGTCTGGTAAAATTAGCGTTCGCAATGGATACGGTACTTTCATCACGGTGCAATGTTAAAAATGGTTTAATACAGCGCACTCTCTTCTTCTTTATAATGTGAGAAGAATGAAGTAGTTTTGCTGCTCATATTCACACAGACTTCTCTCAAACTTCTTTCTTTATTATTTATCGTGATTCCCTCAATATATTTTGATTTGTCACATCTGACAAAATTTTTTTTTTGTTGTTTTATTTATTTATTTTTTTTTAAAGGCTTTTTTTTTTGGGTTTGTATTTTTTTCAAGGCTGATCTTTGTTTTATTTTAGTTTTAGTTTTACTCCGTAATATTTTTGTGTGTGCTTTGTGTGTCAAGTTACCACAACGCCATTATTATCTTGTATTATTTAATCTCAAGGAGATTGCTTGGTGTTGGTGTCCCTTGTTAATTTCAGATTGTATTTTTGAAATGTACCGGAATCCTCACGAACAAACTGTCCTTTTTTAAGGAAAACACACATAGGCAAGTATAATTGAAGCAAAAAATCCTTTATTAAGGGCTCAGAACCAAACAAAGAGGGAGGCAACGCTGGAGAAACATTAGAAATTGGCGAAGCCTTGGACCCCCAGGGCAGACATCAATTCTTTAACATCAAAATTGGTGGCCTGAGGAGTCTTTATCTAAGGGAGTGCAGTCTGGTCCAGAAGTCCCAGAGATCCGGAAAGCAGCAGATGACATCTGTGTCCCCAGGCTGTGGTGCTACAAGAGGCTGCATCTTTTGCCAGACCAGACTGGACCCAGGGTCATCACTTTCTGGTCTTCTTTCCATGCTTCCTTCCACGCTGTGGCTCTGGTGTTGGAGATGTGGCAGGAGGAGGAGTAGGACCTGGAGGAGGAGGAGGAGTAGGACCTGGAGGAGGAGTAGTAGGACCTGGAGGAGGTGGAGGACTATGTGTGAGGTCACAAATGTGGGTAGTAGATGTTATTTTATATGAATAGATGGTGCCGCGCTAATCCTAATCCATGAACTTCTACTTGTGAAATAAAATTAAAAAATATGTAAAAAGACCGGCCTGAAGGGCCAGTGATATATATAAACAGGTGATATAACCCACTGTGCAAAATAAATTAGATGAAAATATATGAGAATAAATAGTGGGTGTGAGCAATAAATAAACAGCCTAAAAGCCTAAAAAATATCAATCGTGACTGACCATAGGTATAAATAATGTGATACTGTGGCAAAAACCAATATAATATAATAGCATAAATTAAATTCAATAATTATCAATCACAAACCAGCAAAGTGCAAGGTGCCAACACTGTGCAACCTAAATAACTGAATCATAACGTAACTAAATAATGTGAAACAACAAGTTTTCCATAAAGTGCAAACGTGCAAACAAACATATATTATAAGTGTATAGTCCAAACTGAATGGTAATAAATAGAATGTCCCAGCAGATGGAATATAAAAATCACACAGAAAAAGCGTCCTTAATCTTAAATAAAATCTTTGTGACTTATGGTGCTGGCATGCGCATGTAGCAGTTAAAGTGCCTGGTGACTCAAGGTTTCATGCAGCTTCGTGTGTAAACACTCCAGTGAGCAGTGGCCCCTTACCTCACAAAAATGGGGCAACAGCATATGACCAAACTGGTTCTTATCTTTTTTCCACCTAGCGGCTCCTACGTATTCCTCACCGTCCTGGGGTGGGATTCCCTCAGATTCCCTCTGATTCCCTCAGGTATGGTCCAGGGGGGTGTATTTAAAAACAGGAATAAAGGAACCCAATAGTGTAATTCCGTTTAAAAGGTAACTATGTTTATTAGACAAAAGCAGCAAGTACTCACATTTAAAATGAATAGCAGGGTGTTTGTATCCGATGAGCGGCGAGCTCGTAGCTTTCTTTCAGTGTACTCAGCCTATCCTGTCCCTACGCGTGACGTCACACCACACGTGACTTCTTCAGGGGAATGGATCCCCTGAAGAAGTCACGTGTGGTGTGACGTCACGCGTAGGGACAGGATAGGCTGAGTACACTGAAAGAAAGCTACGAGCTCGCCGCTCGTCGGATACAAACACCCTGCTATTCATTTTAAATGTGAGTACTTGCTGCTTTTGTCTAATAAACATAGTTACCTTTTAAACGGAATTACACTATTGGGTTCCTTTATTCCTGTTTTTAAATACACCCCCCTGGACCATACCTGAGGGAATCAGAGGGAATCTGAGGGAATCCCACCCCAGGACGGTGAGGAATACGTAGGAGCCGCTAGGTGGAAAAAAGATAAGAACCAGTTTGGTCATATGCTGTTGCCCCATTTTTGTGAGGTAAGGGGCCACTGCTCACTGGAGTGTTTACACACGAAGCTGCATGAAACCTTGAGTCACCAGGCACTTTAACTGCTACATGCGCATGCCAGCACCATAAGTCACAAAGATTTTATTTAAGATTAAGGACGCTTTTTCTGTGTGATTTTTATATTCCATCTGCTGGGACATTCTATTTATTACCATTCAGTTTGGACTATACACTTATAATATATGTTTGTTTGCACGTTTGCACTTTATGGAAAACTTGTTGTTTCACATTATTTAGTTACGTTATGATTCAGTTATTTAGGTTGCACAGTGTTGGCACCTTGCACTTTGCTGGTTTGTGATTGATAATTATTGAATTTAATTTATGCTATTATATTATATTGGTTTTTGCCACAGTATCACATTATTTATACCTATGGTCAGTCACGATTGATATTTTTTAGGCTTTTAGGCTGTTTATTTATTGCTCACACCCACTATTTATTCTCATATATTTTCATCTAATTTATTTTGCACAGTGGGTTATATCACCTGTTTATATATATCACTGGCCCTTCAGGCCGGTCTTTTTACATATTTTTTAATTTTATTTCACAAGTAGAAGTTCATGGATTAGGATTAGCGTGGCACCATCTATTCATATAACATTCATTTAGGCCAAGTGACACCTAATAGGTGCACGCAGCTGTTCCACTTTTAGCCTTTCCATATCTGATAGCGCAGGAATATCCTCTTGTACAATTGTCCAGTAGATGTTATTTGGCCCCTCAACCCCTTATTGAGAGTTTCCAAAATTAAGGACTCACACAGGGGTCGTTAGCCCTCCTCCATCTGCAGCATTTTGCAGGCAGTTATGCAAGCAAAGTCCTCCTCCACACTGTGGGGGCTTCTCAGGGCCTCTGTAGCCTTCCAAAAGAGGCCTATGGCAGCTTCCTCCAGGTTACTCCTCTTCCTGCCACTTTGTCTTTGAAGGTGTAGGGGAGGGACCTGGGTATCAGGCAGCCTGCTTGGCCCGGCCACCTCCTGGCTAAGACTTCCCTGTGTATGAAAAAGGGACATGGTTTTATTTTTTGCATCATCAATCACAATCATAAATTAGTATGAGCATTAGAAGAGTGCTATACCTGGCTCAAGCTGGGCTCCTCCACATTTTGCTGCCTGGAAGGCCCAGGTTGGGCGTCAGAAGCCTCAGCTGGGGGAGAAGGAAGCGTGGAAGGAAGACTGGAGAGTGCTGGCCTGGGTTCAGTCTGACCTGCCAGAAAATGCAGCCTGTCATAGTACCACAGCCTGGAGACATAAATGTCTTCTGCAGCTCCGGATCTCTGGGAATCCTGGACCTTCTTGTGCTCTCTTAGATAAGTGCTCCTCAGGCCACCAATTAGGATCTTCAAATAGGTGATGTCTGCCGTGGAGATCACCGTCTTCACAAATTCCAGCAATTGATCCAGCGCTGCCTTCCTCTTTGTTTGTTTCTTATATTCAGGGTGGTTTATCTCTCACAGACAAGGCAGCTCCCTGAACATATCAATGAAGATTGGCATAAAGTCCTTATCTTTCAAGATATCCATTTTCACTGCAAGACACAACACAAGACAAACCCTAATGTCAGCCTAAAGTCTTCTAAACTTGTGCAAATACAGGCCTCAATTTAGAAGCAGTATAGGCCCAATGTTAAATCTTACCTTCGTTATCACGATCGGCGTCTCCGTTACTCCTTCCTCCGCTCACAGATCGTACGTACTACGCACGCGTGTTACGCTTTATAGACACTGCGCATGCGTGAAACTCCGCCCGCCCCTGACGTTCTTTCTAGTCTATTCCCCGCCCCTTCTCGTTCGGCGCAGTGGGGGAAGAGCACATGGCGGAGACAGAGCTGGTGTCTGATATTTACACCAACGAGGAGGAGGAGGAGGCTGAAACGTCCCGATCCAGAAGGAGACGATATAAGGCATCAAATATGTCCTTTGAGGAGATGTTGGAGATGGTCAACATAATGACATAATGAAGAGGGCCGACTATGATGGAAAGTATGGACCTTACCCCAACCCCAATGTCCGAAAGGCCAAGATCATGGCGAAAGTGGTCAAAAGTCTGCACCGGAATTTCGGGGGACGTCGATCGAAAGATCAGCTCAGGAAGCGGTGGTCGGACCTGAAATTAAGAGAACACGAGCAGTACAGAAAGAACCGGAGAGTGCTGCAAAAAAGTAAGTAGTTGTGCTGTGTTCCTATTCTTTTTGTCTTTATTACATTCGGGCTGCTCCATGTGCCTTTCTTAACTGGTAATCCAGTTTAAAATGTCAACTTTCATGTTCATGGGCACATTATTAGTTCGTATCAAACATTTTTCTTTCGGCCTATAAAACACCATTGTTTGGGCCATATGCATTTGCCAACATTTTTTAGGGCCTACTTTTCTGAAAATAATTTGGTTGTGTAGATGTGTTTGTTAATAGAATGAAATGCAAACTAGATTCTGTGTAAGGAGAGGACACTCAGCAGCAGTTTTCACATCTGGACGCTGGAGCACTAGTGTGGGACACAAGAACACCCTTTTTATTAGGGGGCCAACACAGGTGCTCCAGTGTATACTATAGGGGTGTCTCCATCTGTGAAGCTTGTACAAAACAGGTAAAGTATTGAAGTTTGACAAAGGACACTAAAAATGCAACATCTTGGAACTCAGCCAAAATAGACAATTGTACCCCACTTCCAAGCAATGTTTCATATTTATAGTTCTTCCCTCAAATATCTGTGTGCTAAGTATACGTTTTTTTTTTTTACATAGGGGAGAAAAGACTCGGAGGACACCCCTCATCCGAGGAGACCAGAGACCCCCCACCTCTGGAAGAAGGGGAAATCCAACCAAGACAAGAAGAGCAGGAGGAGGAAGGCGTGGTGGAAATTGGCACCACAACAGGTGAGTGTCTGCGACCACAGGCTCAGGTAAGAGATGGATGCCGGAATTTATAATACATGATGTGTTTTTGTTTCTATCTTTTTAGGTGATCGTGATGTTGTGGATCCAGATCCTTTCACCTCGGAAAGTGCACAGATCCTGATTGGGGAGATCATGGGGTGTAATAGGGACTTGGAAAACATCAAGAACAACAATGATGTTCTTCAAAAAAAAAAGAACATCATTGATGTTTTGGGGAGAGTTTAAAACCCCTCCAAATCCCTTTGTTTTATGGTGTACTACAATTTTTACATTTTTTGTCAAATAGTAGAAAAGCCAAATTTTGAAGATGCACACAGTGTGTCAACATGTGCTATCTGCCATCACGGCAGGTCAGTGGACGCGTTTTGGGGGTGCAACCCCTTCCTCAATAATAAAGTAGCTGAGAGGAAGGGGTTGCTCCCCCAAAACACGTCCCTTGATCCCCCGTGATGGCAGGTAGCACATGTTGACATTCGTAAATTTGTGTGCATCTTCAAAATTTGGCTTTTCCGGGGGTGACTTCACCCCATCTGAACGCAATATTAAACACAGTTCCTAAATACTCATGTCTGATATTGCCTTCAAGTTCTACCAAATGTGAACTTTGTAAGTTTAAGATTTGTGTCTTTCTTGTTGGTTTTAAACATGCCTGTTTTATCTTAAATGGACATTTCTACTTTTTCTAATGCCACCCCAAAAATTGTTATACAACAAACATGTTGGTTTGTTTTAAAAACCTTTTCTAAATGCACATGTGATTGTGCTGTTTTAAAAAGATTGTTAATCAAGAATGTGTGGATTATTGTCTCAACGCTACAACACTTTTGTGGTGCTCTAATTGCTGCTTTTTGTGATAATGGGGGTTATTTCCTAAGGGCAAATCCACTTTGCACTACAAGTGCAGTTTCAACTGCACTTGTAGTGCAAAGTGTCTTTGCCTTTAGTAAATAACACCCAACAATGCTTTGTAAGGTTACACAATCACGCCATTTTCAGGACTCCACATATTTCTGTCAGGGTCAGCTAAAACTAACACAAGCAGTAAATGTCACCAAAGATTTGCTTAATTATTATTTTTTTTATTTGAAAAAGGTTTCACACATTGTCTGGCATATTAATAGCCCCCCTGCCCGCAAAGAATTCAAGGTATCTTAGCCAGACATCACGGGCACTCAGGGAGGGAAAGCCAGGACGGCCACTTTCAAGTGCCGTCAGGGTTGGTTCATTTTGAATTCCAGCCTCAGGCCCAACTGAGCCAGCATCGTTGGCAGAATGTTGCCGTAAAAAGTTGTGTAGAACACAGCACGCCAGGATAATGTGATTCAGTTTGTACTCCGCCATATGTATGGGTGTAAGAAATAGGCGGAACCGGCTGACCATGATTCCAAACGTGTTCTCCACCACTCTTCTGGCTCTGGCCAGCTGGTAATTAAAAACCCTCTGGTCCGGGGTGAGGGTCCTCATCGGGAATGGCCGCATAAGATGGTCCCCCAGTGCAAAAGCTTCATCCGCAACGAAGATAAATGGGAGTCCTTCCACATTGTCTTCTGGAGGTGGCAAGTCCAAGCTGCCATTCTGGAGATGCCTGTAGAACTCCGTCTGGGCGATGACTCCACCATCAGATATCCGGCCATTCTTCCCCACGTCCACATACAGAAATTCATAAGTAGCCGACACCACCGCCAACATCACAATACTATTGAACCCCTTATAATTATAATAGTACGATGTGGACGTGTTTTCCATCAATTGCCCCTCCGCAGTTAGGAAAGTCCCACCACTGGGCAAAGTGGGAGGCCACAGTCTGCCATTCCTGTGGCGTGGAAGGAAACTGTGGAGGAAAACAAAAAAATTAGTCTTTTTGCACAAAAACATGGAAAGCAGATTAGACACAAACATTCGTGGCCAACATCAAGATAACATTGATTTATGGGATATTTTAAAGACCAAAGTATAAGGTACATCTATCACATCCCCCCCCCCTCTCATGGGCCATTTCTAACATTATAGGGGGGGAGCTCTTGGACAGGTAACCCTCTCCACTTTATTGAGAGATGAATGCCTAAATAATGTGTATTACTTGGAACAGCCCCCCCTTAGTTACACTATTGGCAGCCCACTGGACAGGTAAGAAGTGTCATAATACAAAGATATAAATACACACTGTACACATTTGAGCACATTTGGACACTCTGCTATTACCTATCAAGATAATAATAGGATACAAAAACTTTAAACAGTACCATTTGAAATTATACAGGCAGGCCCTTGCACTACATGCTTTGGGGAATTCATCTATAAATATGACCACAAAAGAGATGGGTATAGTGTGTATGGGTTTGGTAAAGTCAGCAGATAGATGATTGAGGATAGATAGAGAATTGGTATCAGCTGACTTAGCAGTTGGGGAGAGGGAGGGTTCATCCCCTGATTTGGGGACATCCAAAAAAAAAACCTCTAGCACTCTGCCTAAATTTAACCACTTGCCAACCGCCTCACGCAGATATACTGCGGCAGAATGACACAGGCAGGCAGAATCACGTACCTATACGTGATCTGCCTCCCACGGGCGGGGGGTCCAAACGAACCCCCCTGGTGCCCGAGGCGGTCGGCTTCTGTCTGGGAGCGATGAGAGGTGAGGGGGAGACCATCCATTCGTGGCCCCCCCTCGCGATCGCTCCCAGCCAATCAGCTTCTTCCTCTGCTGCTGTATGCTAAACAGCAGCAAAGGAAATGATGTCATCTCTTCTCGGCTCTGTATTTTCCGTTCCGGCGCCGAGGAGAGAAGACATCAATGTGAGTGCACAACACTACACACAAAGTAGAACATGCCAGGCACACAAAACACCCCCGATCCCCCCCGATCACCCCCGATCACCCCCCAATCACCCCTCCCCCCGTCACACTGACACCAAGCAGTTTTTTTTTCTGATTACTGCATGGTGTCAGTTTGTGACAGTTAGTGTGGTAGGGCAGTTAGTGTTAGCCCCCTTTAGGTCTAGGGTACCCCCCTAACCCCCCTAATAAAGTTTTATCCCCTTGATCACCCCCCGTTGCCAGTGTCACTAAGCGATCATTTTTCTGATCGCTGTATTAGTGTCACTGGTGACGCTAGTTAGGGAGGTAAATATTTAGGTTCGCCGTCAGCGTTTTATAGCGTCAGGGACCCCCATATACTACCTAATAAATGTTTTAACCCCTTGATTGCCCCCTAGTTAACCCTTTCACCAGTGATCACCGTATAACTGTTACGGGTGACGCTGGTTAGTTCGTTTATTTTTTATAGTGTCAGGGCACCCGCCGTTTATTACCGAATAAAGGTTTAGCCCCCTGATCGCCCGGCGGTGATATGCGTCGCCCCAGGCAGCGTCAGATTAGCGTCAGTACTGCTAACACCCATGCACGCAGCATACGCCTCCCTTAGTGGTATAGTATCTGAACGGATCAATATCTGATCCGATCAGATCTATACTAGCGTCCCCAGCAGTTTAGGGTTCCCAAAAATGCAGTGTTAGCGGGATCAGCCCAGATACCTGCTAGCACCTGCGTTTTTCCCCTCCGCCCGGCCCATCCCAGCCCACCCAAGTGCAGTATCGATCGATCACTGTCACTTACAAAACACTAAACGCATAACTGCAGCGTTCGCAGAGTCAGGCCTGATCCCTGCGATTGCTAACAGTTTTTTTGGTAGCATTTTGGTGAACTGGCAAGCACCAGCCCCAAGCAGCGTCAGGTTAGCGCCAGTACCGCTAACAGCCACACACGCACCGTACACCTCCCTTAGTGGTATAGTATCTGAACGGATCAATATCTGATCCGATCAGATCTATACTAGCGTCCCCAGCAGTTTAGGGTTCCCAAAAACGCAGTGTTAGCGGGATCAGGCCAGATACCTGCTAGCACCTGCGTTTTGCCCCTCCGCCCGGCCCAGCTCACCCAAGTGCAGTATCGATCGATCACTGTCACTTACAAAACACTAAACGCATAACTGCAGCGTTCGCAGAGTCAGGTCTAATCTGGCAAGCATTAGCGGCCTAGTACACCCCGGTCGTAGTCAAACCAGCACTGCAGTAACACTTGGTGACATGTCGAGTACCATAAGTGCAGTTCAATCTGGTGAGGTGGCAAGCACAAGTAGTGTCCCGCTGCCACCAAGAAGAAGACAAACACAGGCCCGTCGTGCCCATAATGCCCTTCCTGCTGCATTCGGCAATCCTAATAATTGGGAACCCACCACTTCTGCAGCGCCCGTACTTCCCCCATTCACATCCCCAACCAAATGCAGTCGGCTGCATGAGAGGCATTTTTATGTCCTCCCGAGTACCCCTACCCAACGAACCCCCCCCAAAAAGATGTCGTGTCTGCATCAAGTGCGGATATAGGCGTGACGCCCGCTATTATTGTCCCTCCTGTCCTGACAATCCTGGTCTTTGCATTGGTGAATGTTTTGAACGCTACCATGCACTAGTTGAGTATTAGCGTAGGGTACAGCATTGCACACACTTTCACTGGGTCTCCCAAGATGCCATCGCATTTTGAGAGACCCGAACCTAGATTCGGTTACCGTTATAAAAGTTACAGTTACAAAAAAAAGTGTAAAAAAAAAAAATAAACACAAAAAAATATATAAAATAAAAAAAAATTGTTGTCGTTTTATTGTTCTCTCTCTCTCTCTTCTCTCTCTATTGTTCTGCTCTTTTTTTACTGTATTCTATTCTGCAACGTTTTATTGTTATTATGTTTTATCATGTTTGCTTTTCAGGTATGCAATTTTTTATACTTTACCGTTTACTGTGTTTTATTGTTAACCATTTTTTTGTCTTCAGGTACGCAATTCACAACTTTGAGTGGTTATACCAGAATGATGCCTGCAGGTTTAGGTATCATCTTAGTATCATTCTTTTCAGCCAGCGGTCGGCTTTCATGTAAAAGCAATCCTAGTGGCTAATTAGTCTCTAGACTGCTTTTACAAGCGGTGGGAGGGAATGCCCCCCCACCGTCTTCCGTGTTTTTCTCTGGCTCTCCTGTCTCAACAGGGAACCTGAGAATGCAGCCGGTGATTCAGCCAGCTGACCATAGAGCTGATCAGAGACCAGAGTGGCTCCAAACATCACTATGGCCTAAGAAACCGGAAGCTACGAGCCTTTCATGACTTAGATTTCGCCGGATGTAAACAGCGCCATTGGGAAATTGGGAAAGCATTTTATCACACCGATCTTGGTGTGGTCAGATGCTTTGAGGGCAGAGGAGAGATCTAGGGTCTAATAGACCCCAATTTTTTCAAAAAAGAGTACCTGTCACTACCTATTGCTATCATAGGGAATATTTACATTCCCTGGGATAACAATAAAAATGATTAAAAAAATGAAAGAAACAGTTTAAAAATAAGATAAAAAAGCAAAAAAATAATAAAGGAAAAAAAAATCACCCCTGTCCCCCCCTGCTCTCGCACTAAGGCGAACACAAGCGTCGGTCTGGCGTCAAATGTAAACAGCAATTGCACCATGCATGTGAGGTATCACCGCGAAGGTCAGATCGAGGGTAGTAATTTTAGCAGTAGACCTCCTCTGTAAATCTAAAGTGGTAACCTGTAAAGGCTTTTAAAGGCTTTTAAAAATGTATTTATTTTGTTGCCACTGCACGTTTGTGCGCAATTTTAAAGCATGTCATGTTTGGTATCCATGTACTCGGCCTAAGATCATCTTTTTTATGTCATCAAACATTTGGGCAATAGAGTGTGTTTTAGTGCATTAAAATTTGAAAAAGTGTGTTTTTTCCCCAAAAAATGCGTTTGAAAATCGCTGCGCAAATACTGTGTGAAAAAAAAAAACGAAACACCCACCATTTTAATCTGTGGGGCATTTGTTTTGAAAAAATATATAATGTTTGGGGGTTCAAAGTAATTTTCTTGCAAAAAAAAATTTTTTTTTCATGTAAACAAAAAGTGTCAGAAAGGGCTTTGTCTTCAAGTGGTTAGAAGAGTGGGTGATGTGTGACATAAACTTCTAAATGTTGTGCATAAAATGCCAGGACAGTTCTAAACCCCCCAAATGACCCAATTTTGGAAAGTAGACACCCCAGCTATTTGCTGAGAGGCATGTCGAGTCCATGGAATATTTTATATTGTGACACAAGTTGCGGGAAAAAGACAATTTTTTTTTTTGCACAAAGTTGTCACTAAATGATACATTGCTCAAACATGCCATGGGTATATGTGAAATTACACCCCAAAATACATTCTGTTGCTTCTCCTGAGTACGGGGATACCACATGTGTGAGACTTTTTGGGAGCCTAGCCACGCACGGGACCCCGAAAACCAAGCACCGCCTTCAGGCTTTCTAAGGGCGTAAATTTTTGATTTAACTCTTCACTGCCTATCACAGTTTCGGAGGCCATGGAATGCCCAGGTGGCACAAAACCCCCCAAATGACCCCATTTTGGAAAGTAGACACCCCAAGCTATTTGCTGAGAGGTATAGTGAGTATTTTGCAGACCTCACTTTTTGTCACAAAGTTTTGAAAATTGAAAAAAGAAAAAAAATAATTTTTTTCTTGTCTTTCTTCATTTTCAAAAACAAATGAGAGCTGCAAAATACTCACCATGCCTCTCAGCAAATAGCTTAGGGTGTCTACTTTCCAAAATGGTGTCATTTGGGGGTGGGGGGGGTTTGTGCCATCTGGGCATTTTATGGCCTTCAAAACTGTTATAGGTAGTGAGGAGTGAAATCAAAAATTTACGCCCTTAGAAATCCTGAAGGCGGTGATTGGTTTTCGGTGCCCCGTACTCGGCTAGGCTCCCAAAAAGTCCCACACATGTGGAATCCCGTACTCAGGAGAAGCAGCTGAATGTATTTTGGGGTGCAATTCCACATATGCTCATTGCCTGTGTGAGCAATATATCATTTAGTGACAACTTTTTCTATTTTTTTTTGTCATTATTCAATCACTTGAGACAAAAAAATTAAAATTCAATGGGCTCAACATGCCTCTTAGCAATTTCCTTGGGGTGTCTACTTTCCAAAATGGGGTCATATGGGGGGGGGGGGTTGTACTGCCCTGCCATTTTAGCACCTCAAGAAATGACATAGGCAGTCATAATCTAAAAGCTGTGTAAATGACAGAAAATGTACCCTAGTTTGTAGACGCTATAACTTTTTGCGCAAACCAATAAATATACGCTTATTGACATTTTTTTTATCAAAGACATGTGGCGGAATACATTTTGGCCTAAATGTATGACTAAAATTGAGTTTATTGGATTTTTTTTATAACAAAAAGTAGAAAATGTCATTTTTTTTCAAAATTTTTGGTCTATTTCCGTTTATAGCGCAAAAAATAAAAACCACAGAGGTGATCAAATAACATCAAAAGAAAGCTCTATTTGTGGGAAGAAAAGGACGCAAATTTCGTTTGGGTACAGCATTGCATGACCGCGCAATTAGCAGTTAAAGTGACACAGTGCCAAATTGTAAAAAGTGTTCTGGTCAGGAAGGGGGTAAATCCTTCCAGGGCTGAAGTGGTTAAAGCACAAATCAGATTTCAATACATTTTAGGGGGTGTTTGGGGTAAAGCACTACTATGGAGCTGATAAAATACATTGTTAAGTGACTACATGAGGTGAATATAGGGCCTGTAGACCATGCTGGGGAAGTAAGTGAAGGCAAATAAGTATGAAGGACAACAAAAATAATTACATAAAAATCCAGCATGCATGAGAACAAAGGGGACATTCACAGCATATTCCAATCAGGGTAATTATGGAATGAGGAAAGAAATACAATATATTATCAAACATTAAATACAATAAAATGTGATATTAAAGGATAAATCTTACCTTAATATACTCCTTCTGCAGGACCTGGATGATGGCAGAACAGGTCTCTGGGATAATGATCCCCAGAGCCTGGGGGGGAGATGCCTGTTGAGAACTTCAAGTCCTGCAGGCTTCTCCTCGTCGTCAAGTACCGCAGGGTGGCAATGAGCCTCTGCTCCGGAGTGATGGCTTGCCTCATGCAGGTATCCTGCCTGCTAATATAGGGGTCAGCAAAGCCAACAAACTGTGAATTACGGGGTCCGTCATCCGGAGAAAGTTCCTGAAATCATCAGGATTATTCTCACAGATTTCACGGAGCAAAGGCATGTGACATAACTGGTCACACTGAAGCAACCAATTCTTGGTCCATGAACTGACTGGACTTGTGTCAAGGTCAGGACCCCAACACCAAGCCCCCACACAGCACGATTTCTACGAGGAGTACATATACGCAACGTGGCTAGAAAACGGTCGGCTGCTCAGAACGAAGTAACAGAATGCACTGAAGAACAGCAAGGACTGTAAAGAGCGAGACGTAGTCAGTCTGAAGTCACGCGTAGCTTGCTTGCATGCACTGAAGAGCAGATACAAACCCACAAGCACAAACTGAACAGCAGAATATGATCGGAAAACCACGAGTCTGAAAAAGCGCGAATCGTCTCTCACCAAACTTTTACTAACACGAGATTAGCAAAGGAGCCCAAAGGGTACCGCGCTTGGTTCTGAACTGGCCTTTTCTAGTCTCGTCGTACGTGCTTTACGTCACCGCGTTCTTGGCAATCGGAAATTCCGACAACTTTGTGCGACCGTGTGTACGCAAAACAAGTTTGAGCCAACATCCGTTGGAAAAAATCCTAGGATTTTGTTGTCGGAATGTCCGATCAATGTCCGACTGTGTGTACGGGGCATAAAAGTATTCTACAAAGCACAAAGCACACCCCTGGAATGTGTGACTCTCCCCAAAAGTACAGTTGCTACAATTAGCAAGACTGAAATAAAGAGACTGTATATAATTAATGATTAAATACCCCATTGAACTGATGGAACAGGTCTATTAATCTCTCAATAGTAGGACAATAGCGGGACAATTGGCCAGACTGAACAGAAGGACTAAATATAGTTAGTGTCATTGGCTCCCAAAGTGATACTGGGGAGAGCGGTCATGACATAGGACGTCTGACGGGAGGGGAGGAGCTGATGGTGTGTTGGCTGGCCGGCATCTGGCGGCCTCATGTGCGGACAAGCTAAGGTACGGCGGATGATAAGGAGAAGCGGAGAGTCTGGGCGCCGCTCTTTGGTACCATCGACGTAGACAGACACCCTGGGGCACAATGCAGACCCGGGTGTAATGCAGCGGTACTAAACAGAGTAGCAGTCCCGGTCATCCTCCCTGCATCTCCCGATCCTCCCCCCCTTCTCCCCCCTTTCTCCCCCCTCTCTAGGTCCAGGCAGAGAGACAAATGTGCTCCCGATCAAGAATCCCTCTTATGACAGAGACATAGAGTGGAGCCAGCATTACACAAGGACTTGGCTCCTGGCTGGAACGGAGATCTGACAGCCACACCAGAGGACATCGATCCTACGGGTTCAGGGTCCGGGGTGAGAGGCGCTATCTGATACCAGCCTTAAAGGTAAGAGAAGAACAGGTATCCCCCTGTAAAAAGGGCCGAAG
Source organism: Lithobates septentrionalis (assembly GCA_037952835.1). Taxonomy (NCBI): domain Eukaryota; kingdom Metazoa; phylum Chordata; class Amphibia; order Anura; family Ranidae; genus Lithobates; species Lithobates septentrionalis. The sequence continues at coordinate 575,145 of JBBDGP010000509.1, forward strand.
AGAGGCTGAAGGTATGAGTGTTATTTTTTGGAAAATAGCGGAAAGAGACTTTTGAACACTACTGTTTTTATATTATTGTTACTATTGGGGCTACTGTCCCTACTCCACTACTCCTATACTGGTAATAACTGCAATACTAGTGGTAACATCATCTTTCCGGCAACGACCTACGGTGGTAAATGTGGAGCAATAATGTACTAATAAAAAAGATAAAGAAGTGAAATTGGGAGAGATAGCGAAGAGTCCCCCTCTGGCAAGACAGAGAGAGGCGACAGCATAGCTATTCTTTCCACTACCAGAAATATAGGGTAGAATCAGAATTAGTACATTGGGGAGAAACAAGAAAGCTGCCTGGAGCAAGGAGCAATAGAACAGATGTAGTGCACCCTGGATTAAAAATACTCTCATAGGCAGCATTGGAAAAGCTCAGAGAACCCCAGAGAACTCATAAAGCCATCACCCCCCTAAGTTGTAATGAAGGAATATAAATTAATACCAGGATACGGAAAATACTATGAGCAGAGCCGCATCTAAAACTGGGAAGGGGGGGGCACCTAAGACACCAAAAGACAACACTACAGGGAGCACCTCCACTGGTAGCACAATCAAGCAATATCTGACCCGGGGGGGGGGGGCGGGGAACACCCACCCTGAGACCCAAAAGTTATCCATGGTGGATAAAAAGAAGGGGGGAATGGAAAGGGGGACCAGACCCCCGAACATTCCAGAGACGAGCTATCAGCGGAGAACACTCTAGAAACAACTAGATTGGAAGAAAATAGACAGGATACACAATTCCCCTCGAAAAACGAAATCTCAGAAATGTTTAAATCACTTGAAACCTCAATCAAATTGGAAATAAATAGTCTGAGGACAGACCTGGGGAATTTATTGGCTAGAGTTGAGAAAACAGAAGATATAATAGACAAACAAGAGCGTGACCTCTCTGATTTAAAAGACCAACTCAAAACTATCCAACAAAATCAAATAAAAACCTGCTATAGAATAGAGGACCAGGAAAATAGAAATCGTAGACAAAATCTGAGAATCCGAGGGGTGCCGGAAATGAGGTAAGAAGATTTGAGGAAGACCATTGCGGCAATTTTCAGCCCCATCTTGGAATTGGGAGGAGGAGACTTTCCAAAAATCGAGTGGGTGCACCGGATAGGAAGGTTCGATACTAGACGAACGGAAAGAAGCCGGGACATTATAGTGAGGTTCAGATATTACGAGGATAAAGAAAACCTATGGGTAAAATTAAGAGGGAAAACCCCCGCTTCAATATGAGGAGGCAAGGATATTAGTATTTGCTGACTTAGCTAAAGACACTCTTGTGAGAAGGCGCCACCTTAAGCCCCTCTTGGAACAAATGATAAGACAAAATGTAAAATATATGTGGGGGTTCCCGGCCTGTCTGCTAGGAAGTAAAGACGGCAAAACAGCAAGGCTCAGATTCCCGGGAGACCTAGAGGAATTCTGCGGGAGGTTGGGCCTGCAGGTTCCCCCGTTGCCAGACTGGTCCAATGAACAGTGGGTAGATCTAGGAATGGGGCCCGTGTAAAATGCTATGGGGGTGGGGGGGGCTTGGGTGGAGGGGGGGTGCGGGAGGAGGAGGGGGAGAATAAGATGAGAAGAAAACCGCTAAAGTTAAAAGAGCTGCTTGGAGTTGGCCAGCCCATCGGGTCACCGTGGTTACGGGGGCTTGTTGAGAAACACACCGAGAGCTCCCCCCTTTGAGGTGGCGACCGAGAGAGGTTCACGATATGCGGGATCCTCAAAGGTCTAAGGGTCCATTAGGGACCAAAGGGGGGGAGGGTGGGGAGGAGGGTGGAGGGGGGATAGGGGTGCAGGGAACGGGGGGGAGATGGGCGGGAAAGGAAAGGGGGGACATCCCAGCCACAAAATTAAGAAGATGGGGTATCAAAGGAGGTCAAAGGAAAGGGGTTTTTCTCAGGAGAGCAGAATGACAGCTAGGACCACATTAAAATTTACAACGTACAATGTTAGAGGCCTAAATATGATCAAAAACGTAGAAATATTTTTAATAAGCTTAAAGTATTAGGGCCTGATGTGGTCTTTCTCCAGGAAACACATATCTCACATCAATCTAAGTTAAGATTGTATTCAAGTGATTTTCCGATCTGGTACCAAGGTGACACCATCTCAAATAGAACTCGAGGGGTAGCCATTGGGTTTGCAAAGAGAACAAGGTTTGTCCTGGAGGATAGGATTTCTAGACCCGGAGGGTAGATTCCTTTTTCTTAGAGGCAGATTAAACAAAGGGGAATACACCCTGGCTAACATTTATGCACCTAATAAAAACCCGATATTATAATATTGTGTGTACATTTTGGGGAAATTAATGGAGTTTAGGAAAGGGCACTTTATTCTGATGGGGGACCTTAACTTCTGTATGGACCCAAGATTAGACAGTACGGCCCGAGCGCAGGGGGTGAACAACAGTCAACTGAAGGTGGTGAAGCAAAAACTATCCCTGTGTCAATTGGTAGACATTTGGAGGATCCAGCACCCAAGTAGACGGGACTACACGTTCTACTCCCCTGTGCACGGGTCTTACTCTCGGATTGATTACGGTTTTGTTGAACATAGGGAGATAGATGAGGTCCTGGACTCTAAGATAGGAAACGTGACTTTTTAAGATCATGCCCCCATGACCATGGAAATGATAATAGATGGAGGCTCGGGGTCTCGGAGTCAGTGGTGCTTAAACGAGGAATTGATACGGGAGGACGAGGGATATGCCACAATTAGAAAGGAACTGGAGAATTACTTCTCAGTGAATGATACTGGGGAAGTATCAGGGTCCACATTATGGGAGGCTCATAAAGCCTACATAAGAGGGGTCCTAATAGGGATGGGGCTAGGAAGAAAAGAGAGAGGCGGGAGGAAATCCTAAATCTAACAGGGGAGTTAGAGAGGCTGAAACAGGAACATAAAAAACAATTGGGCCAGCTACCCCGGGAGACATACCAACAGGTGGTAATTAAAAGGGCAGAGTTGAAAAAGGCACTGGAGCAGGAATCAAGAGTAGCATACAGTAGGATTGTAAGGGACAGATACCGCTGGGGTAATAAACCAAGTAAACTCCTGGCGAAAAGGGTACAAAAGAAGAAAGCTAGAAATTTTATAAAGAAAATTCAGACTAAAGATGGTCATATGGAATACTCATCTAGAAAGATAGCGGATATTTTTTAAGAACTATTACCAGGACCTGTATTCAGTCACCAAACAGGATCTCCAGTCTAAAAATAGGAGAGAGAAAAATAGTAATTACTTGAAAAAAGCGAAGCTCCCCAAAATTTCAGACTCGGCCAGGGAACTCTTGGAGGCGCCAATTTAGAAGAAGAAGAAATTAGAAAGGCACTAACAGGAGGGGCCTCCGGGAAAAGTCCTGGCCCGGACGGGTTCACATTGTTTTATTACAAAAAATTCAAAGAGATACTAGTCCCAAGGCTATGCCATTACATGAATGGGCTGGGAGATAGCTATGAGATGAGCAGAGAAGCCCTGCAGGCTTCCATAGTAATCATACTGAAGGAGGGTAAGGAGAAAACACTGTGTTCAAGCTACCGTCCTATCTCTCTACTCAACACCGATACAAAACTGTATGCGAAGGTCCTGGCGGAGAGGCTAAAGGAGTTTATGGACTCCTTGGTCAATCCGGATCAGGTGGGGTACGTCCTTAAAAGAGAAGGGAGGGACAACGGGGTTAAGACGCTTCTCTTGCTGCAAAAGTTAAAGGAGAGTGGACCCCCAGGGCTACTTCTGTCAATTGATGCCGAAAAGGCCTTTGACAAAGTAGACTGGGGGTTTATGATTCAGACTCTGGAGACTATGGGAATAGGACCCAAAATGATCCAACGGATAAAAACGTTGTACCACCACTCTATGGCCGCAATAAAAGTTAATGGGTTGATGTCTCAACCCTTCGAGATGAAAAACGGCACGAGACAGGGATGACCCCTGTCCCCGTTGCTCTTTATCCTGACCCTGGAACCGCTCCTGGCAACAATACGTAGAGACCCTGACATAAGAGGCATAATGATGGGCGAAGATGAACACAAAATCGCAGCATTTGCTGATGACGTGCTGTTCTATATAACAGAACCAATGTCCTCCATGTCCAAATTAGTGAAAGCCCTGAGAAAATACGGAGAGCTATCCAACTTTCAAATAAACTCAGCAAAATCAGAAAAATTAAATATTAATTTAAACAAGGCAGAGGTAAAGAACGTGAAGGGGGAGTTTAGCTTCGGGTGGACCAAGGAATTAAGGTACTTGGGAATCAATTTAGCAAACTCAATTGAGAAGATGTATAACATAAATTATATACCTCTACTAGACGAAATCAGATTAGACTGTAAGAGATTTGCCAGCAAGCCCCTCTCATGGATGGGCCGCATCAACGTTATTAAAATGGTCCTGCTCCCTAAAATAACGTACCAATTTCAGATGATCCCTGTGCCACTCCCCCAATATTACCTAATAAAGCTAAAAAAAGATAATAATGAATTTTATATGGAAAAATAGAAAATAGAAGAACGAGAGTCTCCTTCCAGACATTAAAACAAAGCAAAATAAATGGTGGTCTGGCCGTGCCAGATGTCAGGAACTATTACAAAGCTATAGTTCTGTCAAGATTAGTTGAATGGGCAAAGAGAGATAATGAAAAAAGGTGGGTGAAACTAGAGAATACTCTTAGTAAAGCACACTTGGGAAGTATCATTTGGAACCCTCCACATTTTAGAACCTTAGATAATAACACTCACGTAATTACACAAAATGTCTTTAAAGTTTGGGATGGGGTATACAAGAAAGTGATTGGGAAATATAATTCACCTCTACTGGAACTGAAAGATAATGAATATTTTGCACCGGGAATAGAAAATGTAGGAGGAAAGGAAGCATTTTGGAGGATAACACAACTTAGAGAAATAATCAAAGATGGTAAAATAATGACACTTCAACATCTTAGACAAGATAGAGTGACACGGGGGATAGATGAGTGGCGCTACCTACAATTTAAACACTTTGTGAGTAAATTACCATATCCCATTAGGTCCGGGGAAGAACTGACAGAGATGGAAAAGTTATGTAATCTAGAAGACCCGAGAAATATAATCTCGAAACTATATAAAATCCTGATGACGACAGAAAAATTGGAGATACCGCCATTCATCGAGAAATGGGAGAGAGATTTGGGCACGAAGAAAGATAAAAACACAATTAGTAAAATTTTAGATAGGATTTTTAATTTGACATTAGATACACGTTCAGCAGAAATGAACTATAAATGTATAAGTAGAAGTTATGTAACACCAGAGATATTAAGTAAATATCAGATTAGTGGTTCGGCATCCTGCTGGCGAGGCTGCCAAGAAGTAGGAATAATGGGCCACATTTGGTGGAATTGCCCCAAAATAAAAATTTTCTGGAAGAAGACTCTTGCTTTAATAAAGACAATCACTGAAATAGAGGTGGTAGAAGACCCTTGGGTGGTTTTGTTCCATGGGGGGAAGGAGATACAAATAAATACAAGCGGACACTGGTACCACATCTCTTAAACGCTGCAAAGAGATTGATACCGAAGGGTTGACAGAGGAGGGAGTGCCCAGAGACATGGGAGTGGATCGATGCAGTAGAGGAAACATATAATAATGAATACTATAGATGAAGCAGGTAGTGGGAAATTGGATGCTTGGGAAGGTTGGAAAAAATTAAAAAAAACATGGAGATATGTTAAAGAATTGAAAGCCTTATGCCGCGTACACACGGTCGGACTTTTCGTCTACAAAAGTCAGACAGCCTGTCCGACAGACTTCCGGCAGACTTTCGGCGGACTTTCGACGGACTTGCGGCGGACTTTCTAATGAACAGACTTGCCTACACACGATCACACAAAAGTCCGTCGAATTCTTACGTGATGACGTACACCGGACTAAAATAAGGAAGTTCATAGCCAGTAGCCAATAGGTGCCCTAGCGTGGCTTTTTGTCCGTCGGACTAGCACACAGACGAGCGGATTTCGGGGTCCGTCGTAGTTACGAAGTAAAGATTTGAAGCATGTTTCAAATCTAAAGTACGTCGGATTTGAGGCTAAAAAAGTACGTTGAAAGTCCGGAGAAGCCCACACACGATCGGATTACCAGCCAGCTTTAGTCCGTCAGCGTCCGTTGGACTTTTGTAGACGAAAAGTCCGACCGTGTGTACGCGGCATAAGATTAGAAAAGGAGAGTAGAAGAGGAAATGACCTTGGAGAGAGGGGAAATGGGATGTGTTGGGGTTGGGTGGGAAGGAGAGGGCGGGAAGGGAAAATAAGAAGAGAGGAGATATGGGCCTTGGGCCAGCTATCGTTTTCTGGGGAGGTGCAATGTTTTGTATAGTTATTCGTTTTTGATATGGCAAAAGGCTACGATGATGAGACACTGAGAGGGTGATTGTTTAATATGAACTACAAAGTTGGTTAAATCCCCTCGAAAAGGTCGACTGAAGTGGCAAAGAAAAATAAATAAATAAATAAATAAATAAATATAGTTAGTGTAAATTTACTTAATACCCCATAGGTATATGGAATGGAATTATCATTTTCTCAATAATCGCTAATGAAACAATTAATGTCAAGTTCCATGTTATGACCTAATGGCTGGAGAGTTTGCATGTCAAAAATCCAAAAAACTCACGGTGGTGATTTTTTTACTGCCTCTCCAGTGGGGATGGTATTTTTCAACACCCCCAAAATAGATCTTTATTATGGACAGTTACATAGTGTTTCCAAATGCTGTATTTCTGGTAACCCTTCTGGATGTTCTGTACATGTTCCCTAATCCTTTTCCATAATGGCCTTTTAGTGCGGCCTGAATATTGTTTTTCGTATGGACATTGTAAAGCATAGACCACCCCCTCAGTTCTGCAAGTTATGCAATCTTTTAACTGGCACTGCTTTTCCGTCATGGTGGCTGTGAATTTTTTTTAAAATTAATTTTGGTTCTAACGCACGCATAGCACTGTTTGCAAGGAAAAAAATCTATTTCCCGTAAAAAATTAAAAATCTCTGTTTTTTGGTGGATCAATCACATTTTTGGCTATTATATTTCTTAATATTGGTGCTTTACGATATGTGAACTTAGGCTGCTTGGGTAGTATTTCCTTAAGATGTCTGTCTGCTGTTAGTATGGGCCAATAATTTTTGAAAATCTTCTCTACTTTCTTGTGTTGTACTCCATAATTGAGGATGATAGGGATGTTATCCATGAACTGTTCTTGTCTTATCTCTGATGAGTTCTTCATGATGTTCTCTACTTCCTGCTTGACATGGGGAGGCCCCCAGTGGTAATAGAGGCTATAGCAGGGGCTACCACGCTCTAGCCACTTTTTATTTTTAAACATACAGTATGCTCTTCTGAGCATTTTACTGGCTTGCAGTTACATGGATATAATGGTACTTAGTCATGCTTTTTCTTAACATATTTTTTTTTTATATTTTTTGACAAGCTTGCTATTGTTCATTTAATTTTAAGCAGTACAGTGTTGCATAATAAAGCAAAAAGCAAAAAAAACTAGTTAGTCTTCAGAAAGGAACTGTTATGCCCCGTACACATGGTCGGACTTTGTTCGGACATTCCGACAACAAAATCCTAGGATTTTTTCCAACGGATGTTGGCTCAAACTTGTCTTGCATACACACGGTCACACAAAGTTGTCGGAAAATCCGATCATTCTAAACGCGGTGACGTAAAACACGTACGTCGGGACTATAAACGGGGCAGTGGCCAATAGCTTTCATCTCTTTATTTATTCTGAGCATGCGTGGCACTTTGTCCGTCGGATTTGTGTACACACGATCGGAATTTCCGACAACGGATTTTGTTGTTGGAAAATTTTATATCCTGCTCTCAAACTTTGTGTGTCGGAAAATCCGATGGAAAATGTCCGATAGAGCTCACACACGGTCGGAATTTCCGACAACACGCTCCGATCGGACATTTTCCATTGGAAAATCCGACCTTGGGTACGGGGCAATACACTATTAGGCTGAATTATACTAACTTGCAGGGAAAATGGATGACTTGCGTTAACTTGCATTGATGCACATTTGGACATTGCATCTTAGTGAGTGTTAAAATGCACTGCATTTTGTATGATTTCCTGTGACATCACATCCTGTGGGTCACAAAATAAACCAAAAAGCAAACTTTTTATTTTACTTGCAATGGGTTGTGCTGCATTCACCTGAGTTTTATAGGCGTTGACCTGCATTGAATTAAAATGTAATGCATACATGTTGCATTTTAACGCAACACATCACAGGACAACATGGACAACTATTCCTTGAATAGTCACGGTATTTAGTGCACTATTGTTTGAATTTTCATTGATATATGTTATGGCAGGCCCAATGTTTAACAACCCAGACATGAAATCATTTGCCAATATTGTTACAGATGAGAGACTGTAATCAAAATGTAGACTTGGCTTCTGGTGGTAGAAATCAGTACTTTCTACAAATGTTCGAACCTCCGCTACCACTCGTACGGTGACGACACGCAACTCTACTTTCGGATCACCGGACAAAAAGACCACTATCAACAACTAGAAAAATGCCTCACATTGATAGACAACTGGATGACCACTAGCTACCTCAAACTCAACGGATCCAAATCAGAGCTTCTCCTACTACATGCAAACCAAAACTAAAAAAACAAGAACCTTTGGACTCCGCCCACCGTCTTTGGACAGACTATCGCCCCAAGCACCAAAGTCAAAAGTCTTGAAGTCATTTTTGACTCAGAAATGTCAATGGATGGACAAATTGGATCAGTAGTCAGCGGATCTCACCACCTCACCACCAAAGCAGCAGTAGTTGGAACCATCATTAACTCCCTACTCGACTACGCAGACTACCTAAATACCAGATTGCACGCCTACAACTCATCCAAAACACTGCAGCAAGACTGATAACAGGAAAAAAACCTTGGGTACCAATTTCACCATGCCTGAGGAGCCTACATTGGCTAACCATAAAGGATCGGATCACATTCAAGACCCTCTGCCTCACCCACAAATGCCTACATGGAAACGCACCTGTCATGGTTATGTAATAAAGAGTTTTGTCTGTCAGCTTACCTGTCTCCCTGTGTTCATCTCTAAAGACCAGCTGACTCTCACCTGACTGGTTTTATAACCTCTCCTCTAAGCACGGCCCCACCCCAGGCCCTATCAGGGAACCCTATATTAACCTGTGCACTGCAAGCCAGCAGTGCTGATCAACCATTGTGTGTTAGCTTTCGTGTGTACTTGCTGTGTTTCCTCTGTCTGATTCCAGTTACCGACTTTGGCCTGTTTTCGACTATTCCTGTCTGCTCGTGACCCTGACCTTTGGCATGTCCCCGACTATCCCTGTCTGCTTGTGACCCTGACCTTTGGCGTGTTATGTTTATCCTTGTCTGCTAGTCGCCCCGACATTTGGCTTATCCCTTACTTGTTGTTCCAGCCTGCTGCCTCCTACCTCTTCTCCAATAGTCTATCATGAGCGTGAGCTGTGAGACCCTGGGGGCCGCGACCTGGAGCCAGACTGCAGCGCAGTCCATCCTCACCACTAGAGGCTCTGGTGAACACCTGAGCGATTGTGTAGAAAACTCCTGCGCTGTCAAAGGAATCCTATACTAAGGGGACACTGCTGCAACACACAAGACTGCTCCAAAAACAGACAAAACAATATAGACTAGGGGGGGGGGGGTGGTGGCTGCGCTGTGATAAAAAGGGTGGGGGGGGTGGGGAGAGCTAGACTAAATAAAATCCCAGGATGACAAATGACCTGAACATAAGAACAAATGCATATGAAAGCGTGCTCATAGGTGCAAATACATAACTAGAATGTGCACACAGACAGATCTCACTGAATGATATGTAGAAAAGAGAACATTACTATGATCAACCAAATAGGAAAGGAATAAAATATGAAGGCTGGAAATGTGTACCAGCAGAGAATGTGTAGGGGTATGTGAATCTGCTATAGAAGGAGCATATATCCAGACTCTGTCATAATGTCATAAAAAAAAAAAAAAAACACTCCAATAAAATGACTATAATCCTGTGTATATAAATATAAATATGATATTCAGCTGCTGATATAGGTACATACGTGAATAATATTTAACAATGTGAATAATATATAAGTGTCCATAAACAAGTCCCAGTGATTGGTGTTGGTAATCCGCCAACACTTGGTGAAAACTTGATATACCAAGGAAAAAGGAAAGTTGTAAATCAATAAGGTGACAGCAGTCCCACCACCAGATGTGACAATCCTGGATATAAATAGGATGATGATGATGAGCCAGGGGGGAAGTAAAAAACAGGGTGCTGACAGGTGGGGGCACCTCCGTGTTCCTAGGCCCCTTACCTTACAGCCGTAAGGTATACAGCATGTGTAGAGGAAGCCCCGCCAACGGGGAAGTCCAACGATACAGCCAGTGGCGTTGATTGGTGATGCCGTATATCATATGTAGGAAACAAAAAGCGAATGGTATATAGTATAATACCGTTTGATGTGAAGATACAGGTGGGGGGAGAGGGGGGGGGTTGCACTCACGTTTTAGACAGTGAGCGCACGCCTCAACCCACGAGTGCCGAGCTCGTATAGTCCCAGGCTCCGGATCGTCTGAGAGATTCTCCCCGATTTAAAACCGGCTGGGGGGTAAAACATCCACGAGCGCCGAGCTCGTCACATCCAGCTAGTGAGTGGCAGCGTCCCGTGCTCCTGGCGCGTATCGTCACGTCACGTGACTTCTTCAGAGGATAGCACGGGATGGAAAGCCAATGCTTATAAAGGGTCCCCGTGTAATGGACGCACGGCGGCCATTTTCCCGAAGGACGCTAATGTAAGGAATAGGGCAAAACCGGCGGCCATTTTCCCAGAGCTTTTCTCTATATGTAATGTCAGATGGAGCAAATATGTCAAACTTATGAAACGCAGCCACTTATAAGATAACAATGATGCCGGATAAACAGCCCAGGGCTGCGAAGGAGGTCTAAAACCATAGTTAGATAAAAAAACGTTAAAAAGTAGTTAAAAAACTTATGTGCTTCAATATGTGAATCCACCAAACGACTAATATTAAAAACGTAAACAAATAGAAAAATATTGAAAGCCAATACAGAAAAAATCATAAAAAGAGGGTAAATATATTGGTTGTTATTTTAATAGTGATGTAAGGAGTGCTATTATAAGGACTGTAAAATGGGCAACTAGTGGCCATCTACAGACTCCACTTTACTGCACAGTGTCAAATGAGGTAATATGTCTGTAGTACATCCTATTTGTGAAGAGTAGGAGATACAGAGCATACCCAATAATATTATAAAATAATATTATAAGATAGTTAGCAGGCTGGAAAAAAATGTGCAATACGCATAAAAGGGGATATTTAAAATATATTCATTATTGGAGAATAACAGTGGGCATATAAAAGAGGATGTAGTAATCACCGGAGGACGAAAAAAGATCGAAAAATGCAAAATACAAAACCGTCTCTGGAGCTTGGGAGGTGTCAGACACCAGTTATACCAATACTCACACCACAAAATTTATATTGCAGGCATAAAACAATAGCAAACAAAAGTACACTTGGGCTAATATCCTATAAGTCCCTAGTAAAATGCATAAATGGATGATTAAGTCGTAAATATGCAGGGAGGGGGGGGGGGGAGGGGAAAGAAGAGGAAGTTTAGTATTAAAAGTCACTTATGAAGCAATTAAGGTCGAACTCGATATTGAGTCCCTTTGGTGCTAGGGTATCCATGGAATATATCCATTTGGACTCTAATTTGCTTAGAGCCCTCACTTTGTGGCCCCCTCGCCAAGGTCTCCTGTAGGGTTCAATACCCCAAAATTTCAGGTGCCTGGGGTCTCTGTTGTGATGTTTATCGAAATGCCTAGAGACATTGTGCTTATCGAAGCCCTTTTTTATATTTTGAACATGCTCCTTAATATGAATTCTTAATAATCTTTTGGTGCGGCCTACGTACTGGAGGCCACAACTGCACTCCAATACATAGACCGCACCTTCGGTATTACATCCAATAAACTCGTTAATGTTAAATTTGGTGCCATTACTGTTTGATTGAAATGAGAGTACTTTTTCATTCGGGTGTTTGGTTCGGGTGCAAGCATAGCAGCGTTTACAAGGATAAAATCCTTTGCCAGTGAAGAAGGAGAAAAGTTTTCTTGGAGGATCAATCACGCTTTTTACTAGTCGATCTCTCAGGGTAGATGCCCTTTTATATATAAATACAGGTTTTTCTGGCAGTATTTCTCCCAGGCCTTTGTCCAATTTAAGGATGTGCCAATGACGGGATATGATATTTTCAATCTTCTTATGTTGGAAGTTATAGTCAAAAATTAAAGGAACCTGATCCTGTTGAAGGGTAGGTATCTTATCCTCGAGTAGTCCCTGTCTATGTATCTGTCCTACCTCCATTATTTTATCGTTTATGAATTCTTGGTCATATCCTTTTTCTATGAACCTTTTTCCAATCACCAGGGCTTGTGCATGAAAATCCTCGTCTAAAATGCAGTTGTGTCTTAGTCGCATTATCTGGCCTTTAGGGATGTTAAATAGCCAGTTTTTATGGTGGCAGCTGCTTAAAGGCAAATAGCTGTTACGGTCGACATTTTTGAAAAAAGTCTTGGTGATATATTGGTTATTGATACGTGAGATCTCCAAGTCTAAAAATGGAATAGACTGTTCTTCAATTTGCCAGGTCAATGTAATGTTATTAGCATTATTGTTCAGTTTGAGAAAAAATGATGTTAGACGGTCTCTTTCACCCTCCCATATAATAAAAATATTGTCGATGTACCTTTTAAACATACAAAGTTCTTTAGGGGGATCCAAGAACACCTCTTCCTCTTCCCATTGAGACATAAACAGTCCTGCAATGCTGGGGGCAAATTTCGCCCCCATAGCTACTCCTGTTTTCTGATAATAAAATTGTTTACAATACCAAAAGTGGCTATGTTTCAAGCAAAAGTCCAGGCACTTAACGAGAAATTTCCTTTGGTGAAGGGGGAGTTTAGTAAATTTTCTCAAACCCCACTTCGCGGCCTCACAAGCCGCGAAGTGGGGTATGATGGTGTAAAGAGATGACACGTCAGCTGTAGCCATCCAGATGGTGCCGGTGTCGTTTCTCCCCTCTAATAACTGGAGCATTTGTTTCGTATCCCTCAGATAGGCCTTTGTACTTTGGACTGCAGGCTGAAGGTACTTGTCAATATACTCGCCCAGTCTTGCCGTAATCGATTCTATGCCATTGACAATTGGTCTAAAGGGAGGGTTGATATTATCCTTATGGATTTTGGGTAGTGCGTAAATAATTGGTGTTCTACAAGCCTCCGGGACCAAGTATTTAGCTTCTTTCTTATTGAGTATACATTTTTTGAGGCCCAGTTGGACTACCTGTTCGAGTTCTTTCTTCCATTTAAATATAGGGTTATTGGGGAGTATGGTATATGTGTTTGAGTCTCCTAATAATTTCAACATGCCATTATGATATTGTTCAGTGGTTAAAATTACAATACCACCACCTTTATCTGAAGGCCTGATAACAAGGTTCTTCCTTTTAGTGAGTTTTTGAATTCCAGTTTGTATCACTCTAGGTTCTTCTCTTTTTTTGTATGATAGATTCTTAATTTCTTCAGTTACCAGGTCCTTGAACACCTCTATGTGGGTGTTGTTCTTAGGTTTAGGGTTATAGATGGATTTATTCCTCGGGCTACTATGTAATACTGGGTCTTCTTGCATAGTAGTAGTACTGATGGGTTTGTCCAGAAGATATTTCTTAATGTTTAATTTCCTCACATATTTCTGAATACTAATGTATGTTTCAAATTTGTTTAGATTCTTTACAGGTGCGTATTTTAGCCCTTTATCCAGCACTGTTAGTTCTTCCTGAGTTAGTGGTATATCTGTAAGGTTAAAGATACCTTCCCCTAAATTGCCTTTTTCCTTTTGTTTTCTCTTTCCTGCTCTGCAGCCTCTTTTTCTGTGGGGCTTTTTTTCCTCTTTGTTTCTTCTAATCTTCTCGGGGGATGGTGATCCATTCCTCTCTCTAAAAAAGATCTATTTTGACCTTGTTCATATTGGTTATCAGGTTGGTATCTTGCATCTCTGTCTGAATCTTGGAGATCTCTCAAAGGGGCATAATAATTATACGTGTGAATCGGGCTGCGTTCCCTAGGCCTATAAGGTGCATATGGTTGATCTCTCCCTTCTCTAGGACTACGTTCCCTAGGCCTATAAGGTGCATATGGTGGGTCTCTTCCTTCTCTGGGTCCATATGGTGGGTCTCTTCCTTCTCTGGGTCCATACTTGTAATTTGGGCCCGGACTTCTATCGCGAGGCCTATAGTATTCGTGTTGCCCATAGTGGTTTTCTCTTGTTTCATACTGTGTATAGGGATATGCTGGGTATCTCTCTTGTCTATATGGTTCCTGTGGTGGTCGTCTTACATCTCTGGATGTATTTGAAGGTTTTGTCCAGTAGGGTCTTCTATTATTATTCCTTCTATTGTTAGGTTTCTTCCATCCCTGTTGTGGAGTACGTGGTGGGTAGAAAGGTTGTCTCCGGGTATTGTATGGGGTATTGTTGCTGGGATGTCTGTATCTGGTATCAGTATTTGGGTATCTTGAAGAATCGTCTCTAGGGGTGTAATTCTCCGGCTGTTTCCGGGGGGTACCTGACCGAGATGGTCTAGGTATGGGGGATAGGTCGACTTGGCCCGGATTAATTTTCACCGTCTTTTCTGGAGTGGATGATGCAGAAATGTGTTCCATCTGCCCAATATTATTCTGCCATTTAAATACTAAATCTTTTTTGAAGTCGCCAATGTCTCTCGAGAATTTTTTACTTTTTCTCTGCTGGACTTCGGCATCTTTTCTGGAGAGTTCTTTGTTAAGTTGTGTAGTAAGGCGTTGGAATTCTTCAGTATCTTTGTATACCTCAAGTTGTGCTTTAAGGTCAGATATTGTTTGATCTACCTTTCTAATTTTTTTCTGCTTTCTTTTCAGCAGAAATTTTAACAGTTCAATACCCTTCTCATTAAAGAATCTAAACCACTCATCGATAGATTCTTGATCTATAAGGCCATCATTCAGAGGAACGTCCCATCTTAGACGTCTAGGCACAATATTTGCCTTGATGTATCTGTCAAAGGTGGTGACATCCCACCACATATTGACTTTTTTCTCCATATTGTGACCTAACTTGCGTACCAAACTTTCAATGGTACTACCAGGTGTTTTCTCTTCACTGCTAAAAATAGCGTCTAGGTCAACTTCTCTACGTTCTATAAAGGTGAAAATATCCATAACTGCAGCAGGGGTCAAAAGAAGGAGTGGATGGAAAAAAGAGCGATTGTGTAGAAAACTCCTGCGCTGTCAAAGGAATCCTATACTAAGGGGACACTGCTGCAACACACAAGACTGCTCCAAAAACAGACAAAACAATATAGACTAAGGGGGGGGGGGGGGGGGGTGGTGGCTGCGCTGTGATAAAAAGGGGGGGGGGGGTGGGGAGAGCTAGACTAAATAAAATCCCAGGATGACAAATGACCTGAACATAAGAACAAATGCATATGAAAGCGTGCTCATAGGTGCAAATACATAACTAGAATGTGCACACAGACAGATCTCACTGAATGATATGTAGAAAAGAGAACATTACTATGATCAACCAAATAGGAAAGGAATAAAATATGAAGGCTGGAAATGTGTACCAGCAGAGAATGTGTAGGGGTATGTGAATCTGCTATAGAAGGAGCATATATCCAGACTCTGTCATAATGTCATAAAAAAAAAAAAAAAAACACTCCAATAAAATGACTATAATCCTGTGTATATAAATATAAATATGATATTCATCTGCTGATATAGGTACATACGTGAATAATATTTAACAATGTCGACCCTAACAGCTATTTGCCTTTAAGCAGCTGCCACCATAAAAACTGGCTATTTAACATCCCTAAAGGCCAGATAATGCGACTAAGACGCAACTGCATTTTAGACGAGGATTTTCATGCACAAGCCCTGGTGATTGGAAAAAGGTTCATAGAAAAAGGATATGACCAAGAATTCATAAACGATAAAATAATGGAGGTAGGACAGATACATAGACAGGGACTACTCGAGGATAAGATACCTACCCTTCAACAGGATCAGGTTCCTTTAATTTTTGACTATAACTTCCAACATAAGAAGATTGAAAATATCATATCCCGTCATTGGCACATCCTTAAATTGGACAAAGGCCTGGGAGAAATACTGCCAGAAAAACCTGTATTTATATATAAAAGGGCATCTACCCTGAGAGATCGACTAGTAAAAAGCGTGATTGATCCTCCAAGAAAACTTTTCTCCTTCTTCACTGGCAAAGGATTTTATCCTTGTAAACGCTGCTATGCTTGCACCCGAACCAAACACCCGAATGAAAAAGTACTCTCATTTCAATCAAACAGTAATGGCACCAAATTTAACATTAACGAGTTTATTGGATGTAATACCGAAGGTGCGGTCTATGTATTGGAGTGCAGTTGTGGCCTCCAGTACGTAGGCCGCACCAAAAGATTATTAAGAATTCATATTAAGGAGCATGTTCAAAATATAAAAAAGGGCTTCGATAAGCACAATGTCTCTAGGCATTTCGATAAACATCACAACAGAGACCCCAGGCACCTGAAATTTTGGGGTATTGAACCCTACAGGAGACCTTGGCGAGGGGGCCACAAAGTGAGGGCTCTAAGCAAATTAGAGTCCAAATGGATATATTCCATGGATACCCTAGCACCAAAGGGACTCAATATCGAGTTCGACCTTCATTGCTTCATAAGTGACTTTTAATACTAAACTTCCTCTTCTTTCCCCTCCCCCCCCCTCCCTGCATATTTACGACTTAATCATCCATTTATGCATTTTACTAGGGACTTATAGGATATTAGCCCAAGTGTACTTTTGTTTGCTATTGTTTTATGCCTGCAATATAAATTTTGTGGTGTGAGTATTGGTATAACTGGTGTCTGACACCTCCCGAGCTCCAGAGACGGTTTTGTATTTTGCATTTTTCGATCTTTTTTCGTCCTCCGGTGATTACTACATCCTCTTTTATATGCCCACTGTTATTCTCCAATAATGAATATATTTTAAATATCCCCTTTTATGCGTATTGCACATTTTTTTCCAGCCTGCTAACTATCTTATAATATTATTTTATAATATTATTGGGTATGCTCTGTATCTCCTACTCTTCACAAATAGGATGTACTACAGACATATTACCTCATTTGACACTGTGCAGTAAAGTGGAGTCTGTAGATGGCCACTAGTTGCCCATTTTACAGTCCTTATAATGGCACTCCTTACATCACTATTAAAATAACAACCAATATATTTACCCTCTTTTTATGATTTTTTCTGTATTGGCTTTCAATATTTTTCTATTTGTTTACGTTTTTAATATTAGTCGTTTGGTGGATTCACATATTGAAGCACATAAGTTTTTAACTACTTTTTAACGTTTTTTTATCTAACTATGGTTTTAGACCTCCTTCGCAGCCCTGGGCTGTTTATCCGGCATCATTGTTATCTTATAAGTGGCTGCGTTTCAAAAGTTTGACATATTTGCTCCATCTGACATTACATATAGAGAAAAGCTCTGGGAAAATGGCCGCCGGTTTTGCCCTATTCCTTACATTAGCGTCCTTCGGGAAAATGGCCGCCGTGCGTCCATTACACGGGGACCCTTTATAAGCATTGGCTTTCCATCCCGTGCTATCCTCTGAAGAAGTCACGTGACGTGACGATACGCGTCAGGAGCACGGGACGCTGCCACTCACTAGCTGGATGTGACGAGCTCGGCGCTCGTGGATGTTTTACCCCCCAGCCGGTTTTAAATCGGGGAGAATCTCTCAGACGATCCGGAGCCTGGGACTATATGACCTTGGCGCTCGTGGGTTGAGGCGTGCGCTCACTGTCTAAAACGTGAGTGCAAACCCCCCCCCTCTCGCCCCCCACCTGTATCTTCACATCAAACGGTATTATACTATATACCATTCGCTTTTTGTTTCCTACATATGATATACGGCATCACCAATCAACGCCACTGGCTGTATCGTTGGACTTCCCCGTCGGCGGGGCTTCCTCTACACATGCTGTATACCTTACGGCTGTAAGGTAAGGGGCCTAGGAACACGGAGGTGCCCCCACCTGTCAGCACCCTGTTTTTTACTTCCCCCCTGGCTCATCATCATCATCCTATTTATATTTAGGATTGTCACATCTGGTGGTGGGACTGCTGTCACCTTATTGATTTACAACTTTCCTTTTTCCTTGGTATATCAAGTTTTCACCAAGTGTTGGCGGATTACTAACACCAATCACTGGACACTTATATATTATTCACATTGTTAAATATTATTCACGTATGTACCTATATCAGCAGCTGAATATCATATTTATATTTATATACACAGGATTATAGTCATTTTATTGGAGTGTTTTTTTTTTTTTTTTTTATGACATTATGACAGAGTCTGGATATATGCTCCTTCTATAGCAGATTCACATACCCCTACACATTCTCTGCTGGTACACATTTCCAGCCTTCATATTTTATTCCTTTCCTATTTGGTTGATCATAGTAATGTTCTCTTTTCTACATATCATTCAGTGAGATCTGTCTGTGTGCACATTCTAGTTATGTATTTGCACCTATGAGCACGCTTTCATATGCATTTGTTCTTATGTTCAGGTCATTTGTCATCCTGGGATTTTATTTAGTCTAGCTCTCCCCACCCCCCCCTTTTTATCACAGCGCAGCCACCACCCCCCCCCCTTAGTCTGGTGAACACCTGCTGGCTCTTAGATTCCTTGCCCTGGGGAATCTATGCTCTAGCTCCCAGTGGGATCTGTGTCAGTGTTCCAGTATACCTGCTTCCTGAACCTCCCAGGGTTGAATCCGCAGCAGTCAGTCCTAGGGTCCACTACCTTAGCGGTGCACTCCTGACTTCCACGGAGTACATCTGTCACCTAGTCTCAGGTGACCTGACAGTTTGATCAGCCATGGACCTGCTGCTGATGTGCAACTTCCTGCAGATGATTCATTACAGGGCATAGTCTGCAGACTTGAGACCCAGGAATTGCATCAGACCCAGGTGATGCGATTCCTTCAGGATTTGGCCTCTCGTTTTGAACAGGTTCAAGCCTCATTAGGACCCACGGTTCAACAACCTCAACCGCTATCTGCTGCTGCACCTATCGCACCAGTCGCAGCCACACATTCATTACAACTGCCAGCTCCGGCCCGTTTCTATGGGGACTCCAAGGCCTGCAGGGGGTTCCTTAGCCAGTGCACAATTTATTTTAAGCTTCAGCCCCAAAACTTCCTGTCCGATCAGGCAAAGGTAGCCTATATTATATCCCTCCTGTCCAGGGAGGCGTTAGCCTGGGCTGCCTCTCTGTGGGAACTGAATGATCCAGTGGTTTCTAGCCTGTCTTATTTCTTGAAACTTTTTCGGAATATCTTCGAGGAACCGGGTCGTGTCTCCTCAGCAGCCAGCGCCCTTTTACATCTCCGTCAAGAGCCTGCTTCTGTGGGACAGTACGCTCTTCATTTTCATACTTTGACTGCTGAGCTGAGCTGGAATAATGAGGCCCTAGTAGCAACCTTTTTACATGGCCTCTCTGATAGAGTGAAGGATGAATTAGCAGAAAGATCCCTCCCTGCTGATCTGGACAGTGTCATCACCTTGTGTAACCAGATCGATATTCGCTTTCAGGAGAGGGCCCTGGAAAAAAGAGGCCAGCACTCCCCGTCCTTTAGGGTGCCTGAGCTCCAGGTCCCCTCTCTTCGCTCCGAGGAGCACCTCCTGCCTGCTGAGGAACCTATGCAGCTGGGCCGGACCAAGTTATCGCCCGAAGAACGCGATAGGCGCAGAACTCTGGGCCTGTGCCTCTACTGTGGCGTCGAAGGTCATTTTTGTGATACTTGTTCTCGTCGTCCGGAAAAACGCTCAGGGCTAATACATCTGGAAGGTGGAGTATTGGACCCTGAAATATCACCTTCACCTTCTCGTCTTCTCCTTTCTGTGTTCCTTCATGTCGGCGCTTCCCCTCGTTCGGTCTCGGCATACCTGGATTCCGGAGCCGCTGGCAATTTCATGGACTGGGGAACTGCATCTTCCATGAGACTTACCCTTTTGCCTCTCACAACGCCATTGGTGGTCTTGGTGATTGATGGCACTGTTCTTCCAGGGGGTCATATCCGCTTCCAGACCCTCCCTGTTAAGATGTCGGTAGGGACACTCCACCAGGAGTGGATATCCTTCCTTGTCTTACCTAAGGCTTTATCTCCTATCATATTAGGTCTTCCTTGGTTACAGATCAATTCTCCACATGTTGACTGGACTGCTGGATAGATCTTGACTTGGGGTTCCTCCTGTTCCTCCTCCTGCCTACTCCAGGTTACCCCAAAAGAAAAACTTCCTGTTGCCACCATCCCAGTATTTTCTGCTCTTCCCGCTGCATATAGCGATTTCTGGAATGTCTCCTGCAATAGTCGGGCTGAGGCACTCTCTGGGTTGTGTGGTACTCTGGATGAGGAGCCCACCTGTGAACCTGAGCCGATCATTCACTCCAGTTTGCATGGCCATTTCCCTTTGTCTGTCCCTGGACCCCCTTGGACACACACCCAGGCTGACTCGTCCACCAGTTCCACAGTCTCTACGCCCTGCGATGCAATTCTGGTGGTCGCTGCAAGCTGGCGATGCTGTTCAGTCGGCCTCTGCACCAGTCCAGCCTATGCCCAGTGAGCTTCCTGCTTCTTGTTCAGGACCTTCTGTAACCTGGCCTCACCACACCGCTACTACGTCCGTTAAAACCTGTTTAAGAGGCTCAATCCATCCTTTGGATAGACTGCCTCATTCAGCCAGGTGGGGTTTTCAATCTTTTTTTCAGGGCTCTCTGCATTCTGTTTGTGTTTTAGCTATCCAGCTTAACTCTTGTGACACATCACTTTCTAACCAACCTGGTCTCAGGGATCCACTGACTTCTGCCCAGTCTGATGATCCTGTGCTGGATGTCCAGCTCATCTTTAAGGGTCTGGGGGCCCTGCTCAGACTCCTGATGGTCTTCTTATGACTTTACCCACTCCTAAGAAGCCTTTAGCCCTCAATAAGTCCTCTCGTCCTCTCCCTACCTCGGTTTCGGTCTCTGAGGATAATCTTAAGTACGAGGTTAGTCACGTTCTCGATTCCCGGCGCCGTAGAGGCATTCTTCAGTACCTCGTACATTGGGAAGGGTTTGGTCCTGAGGAGAGGTCTTGGATCACTGCATCTGAGATCTTTGCGCCTCGTCTGTTGAGGAGGTTTCATCTGGAGTTTCCCTTCAAGCCAGGGCTCAGGCGGGGGAGGGGGAGGCCTCATAAGAGGGGGGGTACTGTCATGGTTATGCAATAGAGTTTTGTCTGTCAGCTTACCTGTCTCCATGTGTTCATCTCTAAAGACCAGCTAACTCTCACCTGACTGGTTTTATAACCTCTCCTCTAAGCATTGCCCCACCCCAGGCCCTATCAGGGAACCCTATATTAACCCGTGCACTGCAAGCAAGCAGTGCTGATCAACCATTGTGTGTTAGCTTTCATGTGTACTTGCTGTGTTTCCTGCGTCTGATTCCAGTTACCGACTTTGGCCTGTTCTTGACTATTCCTGTCTGCTCATGACCCTGACCTTTGGCGTGTCCCCGACTATCCCTGTCTGCTTGTGACCCTGACCTTTGGCGTGTTATGTTTATCCTTGTCTGCTAGTCGCCCCGACATTTGGCTTATCCCTTACTTGTTGTTCCAGCCTGCTTCCTCCTACCTCTCCTCCTGTATTCTACCATGAGTGTGAGCTGTGAGACCCTGGGGGCCACGACCTGGAGCCAGACGGCAGCACAGTCCATCCTCACCACTAGAGGCTCTGGTGAACACCTGCTGTCTCTTAGACTCCGTGCCCTGGGGAATCTATGCTCTAGCTCCCAGTGGGATCTGTGTCAGTGTTCCAGTATACCTGCTTCCTGAACCTCCCAGGGTTGAATCCGCAGCAGTCAGTCATAGGGTCCACTACTTTAGCGGTGTACTCCTGACTTCCATGGAGTGCATCTGTCACCTGGTCTCAGGTGACCTGACAGCGCCTCAATACCTATGCGAGAAAATAAAATGCTATGTACCTAATCGCAGTCTTCGATCAACCCACCAAAACCTACTCCACATTCCCAAATACTGCTACAAATCAAAGGGAGAACAAAGATTCGCAGTCCAAGGACCACGGCTATGGAACACTCTACCGACCAACATCCGTATGGAAGAAAACCATCAGGCCTTCAGGAAGAAACTCAAGACCTACCTCTTCTAACAAGCTGGACCCACAGGATGGACCAAGCACCTTGAGGCGATTCAGTTCGCATTTGCAGCGCTATACAAGTCATTTATTCATTCATTGTGGTGTCAACAGGACACATAAAAAAATGACTGTTTTTAGGTGTCCATGCATTGACCTGCTTTTTACAGCTGCACTAAAATGCAGATCAATGCTCTAGTGTGAATTAGCCCTTAAAGTGACACTAAATTCTGGTAAAAAAAAATCTATTCAATATAGTATGCAATATACTGTATGCATAGGCATGGAATTGATTTGCAAAAGGCAAATACACTGTTCACTTTGTAAGTGAAGTTGTAGTCTGCAAGGGAATTTTCCCTAGAGCTTAGTGAATATGATTAGGCTTCACTGTGTAAAGAATACCCAACCATGTGAAAAGTGAAAATAATTAAAAACTGCATTTTTGCTTGCACATGAGTAGAAAATGGAAGACAGCAGAGCTTTACCTCATTCACTAACCACTGGGGATAATGCACTTGCAGAGTGCAACTGGACTTGTAAAGTGAACAGGTTATATCTCCAAATAATCTAAATATGCAATTCAATTTATTTTTTATTTTTTGCTTACAACTGAGAAGGAGACCTGCTATACTAAAGAAGTAAGCAAGCTGCAATTGATTTTCTCCCTATTTGATACTAGGTTTTCCATGGTGATTCGATTGCTTTTTTACTTTTGAAGTCACTAATCTAGCACAAGAGTACAGATTATGATGAGCTCTGCACACAATTGTATCAGTAAGGGAGCTGGGCAATTAGTATTTTCAGAAGGCCATATTTTCTATTTTGTAAGTTTAAAATGATTTGCCTTGTTGATTGCAGCATCCTTTTTAATAATATAATAAACATTCCACACTATTAAAACATGATCAAAAAAAATCTTCATGTTAAGAAGAAATTCACACAGATAGCAAATGTAAATAACTTTTAATGTCTATGCGCATTGAAAAATCATAGAACAGCGACCATCACTCAGCAATACTTGCAGGATACTCACAAAAGATAAAAAGACATGTTTAACTTACGAGGTGTTTAAGTGCTTAAAAAAAAAGATTGGAAAATGCAAGTCAGTAAAACATTCTAGTGTTGTTCAGTGTATCCATTGGGACCTTAAATTCGTTAAAAAAAAAAAAAAAAAAACTCCTAGCAGGTAAAAAGCAAAAACACATACCATACCATATTTGTAGCAGCTTTTATCCTTCCCTCAACAACTGAATTGCAGACATTCTAACAGGGCAAAACTCTGGCACTTCGTCATAGTGGCACAGCTTGTCTGCCCCTTCTTCCTCCCAAAATTTTTTATTGGCCAATGAGGCAACCTATTATAGTGATGGGCCATTAGAAGCAGGCAACCTCTGATAATTGTTTTCAAAATGGTATGGTATATGGGAAATAGGGTGTTCATTGAAAACTGAAGGCCTGCAATAAAATGTATAGCTGTTAAAAGAATACATTTTTTATTTGACTTTAAGTGCTTGTTTACACTTGTATTGATTAATAACATACACTAAAGTACCTACCACTTTAACCACTTGCCTACTGGGCACTTTGGGTTTTTTATATTTTGCGCTATAAATGAAAAAAGACAGAACATTTTGAAAAAAAAACGAATTTTTCTTAGTTTCTGTGATAAATCTTTGCAAATTATTAATTTTTCTTCATAAATTTTGGCCGCAATTTATACGGTTACTTATCTTTGGTAAAAATAACCAAAATTAGTGGATATTATTTGGTCTTTGTCAAGTTATAGAGTCCACAAGCTATGGCGCAAATCATAAAAAAATTGATCACACCTGGTGGCCTATCTCCTTTCTTGCGACCCAAACAAGTCAGGAAAGTACAAATACCCCCAAAATGACCCCTTTTTTGAAAGTAGACATTCCAAGGTATTTAGTAAGATGCATGGTGAGCTTTTTGATGTTGTCATTTTTTCCCACAATTCTTTGCAAAATGAGGATTTTTTCCCCCCATAAAATTGTCATTGTAATAGGTTATTTCTCTCACATGGCATGTGTATACCACAAATGACACCCCAAAATACATTCTGCTACTCCTCCTGAGTATTACGATACCACATGTGTGGGACTTTTTCACAGCCTAGCCACATAGAGAGGCCCAACATGCAGGGAGCACCATCAGGTGTTCAAGGAGCATAAATTACACATCTAACTTGTTGACTACCTATTACACTTTTGAAGGCCCTGGAGCACCAGGACAATGACATGTGACACTGATGTGGCACTGATGACAGATGGCACTGATAACACTGATGTGGCACTGATGACAGATGACACTAATACGTGGCACTAATGACAGATGCCACTAATACGTGGCACTGATGACACGTGACACTGATGACAGATGCCACTAATATGTGGCACCGATGACACGTGGCACTGATGACAGATGGCACTGATGACAGGTTGCACTAATACGTGGCACTGATGACATTTGGCACTGATGACAGATGGCACTAATACGTGGCACTGATGACAGATGACACTAATACGTGGCACTGATGACAGATGGCACTGATACGTGGCACTGATGACACGTGACACTGATGACAGATGGCACGTGACACTGACAGGTGGTACTGATGACAGGTGGCACTGATGACATGTGACACTGATAACAGATGGCACGTGACACTGACAGGTGACACTGATGACAGATGGCACTGATACGAGGCACTGGGGACAGATGGCACTGGGGACAGATGACGGTGGGGACAGATGATTGTGGGGACAGATGACAGTGGCGACAGATGAGTGTGGGGACAGATGACAGTGGGGACAGATGGCACTGACGTCACTTTTTTCCATTTATTTTTTTTCCTGACATACGCTGCAGCCGTTAGCTCTCCCTCCTCACACGCTGTCTCTGTGTGAGGAGGGAGAGCCGGCGATGAGAGATGATCTCATATGTTTACATATGAGATCATGTGTCATTGGACACTCCGATCGTGCTGTAAACGGCCACTGTGATTGGCCGCTTACAGCGATCTGTGACTGGCTGTGTCCAAGGGACATGGCCAGCACAGAATTTCCCCGATGCGCTCCCGCGGGAGCACGCATCGCGGAAGTAAACAGGAGAACGTCCAGGGAGCGAAGTGGTTAACATGCAATTTTTGAGTGTTTTTGATACTTTTGTGATGCATTTTTAATTTGTTAATGAAGCCTGGCAAATGCCTTGTGTGTGTTGGCCCCCAGCTCTGCTGATTTCTCCGCCACTCAGTCCTGTCTCTCCAGTCAGCACTCACTTTCTACTATATTGATCCCATGCTGTGCTAACATGTGACATCAGATGTGGAGTTTCTCCCGCTCAGGTTCAACAGCTCTTCTGGCCCCTGCGCACCCCCCCACTATATTGCTCCCATGCTGTGCACCACATGTGACATCTGGTTTCTCTTGTGCCAGTCCCCCCACTCTGCTGATCCTCCGCCACTCAGTCTTCTCTCTCCAGTCCCTGCTTACCTTCCACTATAGCATTTCTACATTGTGCACCATGTGTGCCACCACCTAGTTGCTCTGCTCAGGTCCCTGCTCACCTTGCTGCTGCATACTAGATGTAACATCTGCAACAGACACTCCAGGAATATATACACATTAACCAGAAGTGACTGCTGATGACATCTTCCCAGTTCCCTTGTTGGTTTTCCAGTGCATCCTGGGATATCTCATACTGCCAATATCTGCAAAACAAAGCAAAGCTAACTCTGAATAAGTTCCCATTCAACCTCTGCAGGTGTAGTTAGGGAGCAATATCATAGACTTCCATGGGGATTTTGAGATAAGACAGAGCATGATGAAAGTGGCACGGGGTATAACGTTTGAAGCACAGCACAGCAAAGCAGTACAAACTCATCTGTGTAAGCTGGGGAATACATTGCTCAAGGTGGGTGCCAACAGGATCCACATGTAGCGAGAAGGAATAGGGATAGGGAATTGGATGAATGCACACTTCGCTGGAACATAATAGCTTTATTAATCCATATCACAAAGATAAAAACACATAGCATGCAGGGCGGGAATACAGGTAGGAGGAATGTTAACGCATTTCACGCCCACCATTATAACACCATTATTTATAACACTGGTATGAATAAATGCCCTTGGGTTTGTAGCAGGCATGTTGTAATGCAATTTTCCCTTTTGGCCACAAGACAAAGCACACTGGGAAAAAAGGGGAGTGACAGGAAGTGCTGAGGTAAAGGAGGAGAGGGAAGTGCTGAGGTGAGAGAAAAGAGAGAGAGACAGGTTTTCCACACAGCACTACAAAGAGAGTGCTGACAGGAGACTGAAGAGAGGGAAGTGCTGAGATGATTAAAAAGAGAGAGAAAGACTGGTTTTCCACACAGCACTACAGAGAGTGCGCTGACAGAAGATATGAGGAGGGCTGTCTGAGGAGAGAGAGGAGGTACCAGCATCTGATTGAGGGAGAGACACACAATGACACCAGGGACTGTGTGACCCAACAGAGGGAGAGAACCACGTTTCTCTTGACACTACCGGGGAGAGCTACCATGAGGAGAGGGGATAGAGGACAGGAGTGGTGAGGCGATGGGACTGTGTGGCGGAACTCCACCTAAGAAAGAGAGGGCCACATGGTCTACCAGCATCTGAGAGAGCCACACTTTTCCCGAGACTGCTGGCAAGAGACTGAGGATAAAGGAGCCAGGAACAGTGTCACCCACGTGGTATAAGGTACCTGTGATAAGTAGTGTCCGAAGTGGAGCTTGTGCTGAGGATTCAGGCGAAAACTTAGTCAGGCAGATCAGGACAGCAACAGATCAGGCAAAGCGGTACATGATCGAAATCCAGAGATTGGTCAGGCAGGCAAAGGTCATACATAAGCTGGCGGTGAAGTACAAAATCAACAGGCTAGAGAGTAATCAGGAATTCAGGTAGAAGTTCAAATATGGTATTCAAAGTCAAAGCAGTCAAAACACCCAGGAAGCTAGTCCAAATGAGCACTGAGAGATAGGAATTGCTACTATTTATGGGCTGCTTTGATTGTAGATTGTCCACAGCTGGCAGCAGGTGGGGCCAGTGAGCCCAAGGTAATGCATCAAACTAAGAGAACATAGCTATAACTCCAGAGCTCCTCCATGGCACAACAATTAAGACTGCAGCTGTGGGACCAGGAACATCCTAATTCAAATACACCCAGGTACATGACAGGGTCCCCTCCTCAGTGGACCCCTCCTGGGGCCTAGCAGGTTTTAGTGGGAAAGGAGGCATGGAAGTCTCGAATGAGAACAGGAGCATGCAAATCTTTGGCTGGGACCCAGGAATTGTCTGTGATGGGATATCCCTTCCAATGAACTAGGTACTGTAGGCCACGACCCTGTCTTCTAGAATCAAGAATCTTAGAGACTTCAAACTCATTTTGTCCATCAACAAAAACAGGAGGAGGTATCTGTTGCGTTCTGGAGTAGCAATTGAAAACTGCCTTTTTGAGGAGGGAAACGTGGAATACGGGGTGAATCCGGAGAGAGGAGGGCAATTTCAACTGATAGGAGACTGGCCCGACTTGAGTAATAATTCTGTAAGGACCGATGAATCGAGGGCCCAATTTGGTAGAAGGTTGTTTCAGTCTCACGTATTTGGTTGATAGCCAAACTCTGTCCCCCACCACAATTGGAGATATATGGCATCTTCGTTTGTTAGAGAAAAGCGCATACTTGCCTGCTGATTTCCGTAGTAATAAGCAAATCTTTTTCCAAAGTAGCAGAATATTTTTCACCCGCAGATCTGCTGCTGGTACACCAGAATAAGGCTGAAGTAGGGGAAAAGTCTGAGGGTGATAGCCTAGGGCTGCGTAGAATGGTGTGGTATGAAGAGCACTGTGCCAACGGGAATTAATGGCGAACTCAGCCAAAGGCAAATACTCAGACCAGTTGGAGTGTAAGGCATTGACATAATGTCGAAGATAGGTTTATAGGGTCTGGTTCATGCGTTCGGTTTGACCATCTGTTTGAGGGTAATGTGAGGTAGAGAGTGAGAGCGTTACTCCCAGTTTCTTGCAGAATGCACTCCAGAATCGGGAAAAAAACTGGGATCCATGGTCTGAAAAAAAAACTAGGATCCATGGTCTGAGACGACATTGGTAGGTGTGCCATGATATCTCACAATATGGGAAAGGAAGAGGGTAGACAGTGCTTCTGCTGTAGGTAATCCAGGGAGCGGCACAAAATGAGACATTTTGGAAAAGCGATCCACTATGACCCATATAGCAGTCATGCCCCCAGACTTGGGTAAGTCTGTAATGAAGTACATAGTCAAATGGGTCCAAGGCTGGCGAGGTGCCGGAAGTGGTTGTAACAGTCCAGTAGGCAATGTGCAAGGTACTTTATTAGCAGCACAAGTTGGACAGGCAGACATATAGTCAGTAACATCCCTTTTCATATGAGGCCACCAGACATGACGTTGCAAGGTCTTAAGAGTGACTGTGACACTAGGATGACTGGATAACACACCATCATGAGCTCAGAGGAGTACAGGTTTTCTGAGGCTAGGGGCTACGAACAAGCGACCTGGTGGTATCTTTAAGAGCCATGGAGATCTGTCCGACAATTTTGTGAGATGGTATTATATACTGCTCGGTAGGTTGGTTGATCTTCTTCAGAGGTAGTGAACTGTCTGAAAAGAGCATCGACTTTCTTGTTTTTATGCCCAGGAACATAAGAAAGAACAAAATTAAAATGGGGAAAAAAACAGAGCCCATCGAGCCTGACATGAGTTCAAACGTCTTGCAGTCTGAAGATACAGCAGGTTTTTATGGTCAGTGAGGATAGAAAAAGGCTTGGGAGACCCTTCCAGAAGATGTCGCCATTCAGACAATGCCAATTTGATGGCCAGTAGTTCTCGACACAAGTCTCGACACAAGTTTTAAATTGCAATGACAACAACATTAAACTGACCTCTAACTGGCACAATGAAACGATCAATTTTTTGGATGTCACTATATACAGAAAGAATGACAAATTGGAGACCAAGGTATTTTTTAAAAAAACCGATAGGAATAGCTATCTACCTATCACCAGCGGCCACCACCCTCTATGGCTTAAAAATATTCCGAAAGGACAGCTCATGAGGGTGAGAAGAAACTGCTCTGAAGATACGCAATTCCATCTACAATCAAGAATTCTCGTAGAAAGGTTTGAGGCTAGAGGATATAAAACAGAAATACTACAGAAAGTGGTAGAGGAAGTGGCAACTTTACCCAGAACAGAGTGCCTACAAGAATTAAGCCAGGAGAAGCTTTTAAAGAAAGGAAGTGTACGAAACAATGAATGGGGATTTATCTCACAATTTCATTCCCAATACAAAGAAGTTGAAAATATCTTTAAAGCACACTGGCATATCCTCTTAATGGATAAAAAGTTGACTAATGTGCTGCCACCTGTACCGCAGTTCATTTATAGAAAATCTGTGAACTTTGGAGATAGAATAGTTAAAAAAGTTTTAGATCCCCCCCCAAAACCAGACGTTCTGGGACCGCAATGGGTTCTTTGCGTGCAGAAAGTGTAAAGCTTGCAGGGAAGTTACCAGACCTCTGAGGGGCATCAATAACTTTATATCTCCAGCTAATAATCGCTCTTTCGATATAAAGCAATTTATCACGTGTAACAGCGCTTATGTAGTCTATGCGCTAAGGTGTCCCTGCGGACTGTTGTATATAGGCCGGACCAAAAGGTTGTTACGGGTTAGGATTGCAGAGCACATTAATAACATAAAAAATGGTTATAAAGACCATAATGTGTCTCTGCACTTCAGGTTGAAAACACAATAGGGTTCCCAAGGGGTTGGAATTCTGGGGGATAGAGCAACTCCAAACCCATTGGAGAGGTACTAACCGTATTCGTGAACTGTCAAAACACGAAACTCGGTGGATCTATTCCGCAGATGTGCTCTCCCCCCGAGGCCTAAACATAGAGCTAGACATAAATTGCTTTATTAGTGATACATAATACACATTTTACTATCTTTCAGTGTAAGTACATATAGTCCCTGTTGATATATTTATTATTCTATAAATTTTAAATTCCATTTTAAATTTGATCATATAAATTTTAAATACCACATCAAGAATTTATTTAGATATATTTATATATTTCATATCCTTTAGAACTAATATATTTCTATATTTTTATATTTGGACATCTATTACCATTTAATGATTTTATATATATACATTTTATAATAGTCAGTTTTGAACAGTAGTTGTAATGATTGAAATCTGAATGTAAGGCCATTTTAACACATCCTCCTTGTATAATAAATAATATATATGTTGTCATTTAACATATATATTTTTATTCAACGGTTTTGAAGATTAGATTAATCCATCAACGCAGTAAATTTGATTAGTAATTTATTTATTTATTTACTTTAATAAATTACATTTATCTATGCATATCCATGTTGAGGGCTTACACCCTGGATGGGTGACAATTGGCAATTGGTAATGATAGAAGGTAAATACAAAGGAGGATGCTGTTTATTCTGCTGACTTGATTTTATTTTGTTTCACTTTATTTTAAACTCTTTTTTCCCACCATTAAGAATATATATATGTCGTATATTTATCACATATTTTTGTACCTCATTTATAAGTAGAAAATGTATTGGAATGCTACATGTGACATAAGCATGCAAAAAGGAAAAAATCCTGAAGTAAGACGTATGAGTCACCATCTTTTTGACAATGTCGGCATGATCAGTTTTAAAACAGTGTATCATGAGTCAAAGTCCTCCTCTGCTGACAGCTCCGGGAGCCTTGATTATGCAGTGGGAGTGGCTGGTATTACTGCCTCTCTCATTCGCTGTTTAAACTCATCATTGTCATATAAAGCCGGCCTCATGATTGGTAGATTATGCCCTCAGATGACGTCCGGAAGTGACGAAACGCGTCAGAGTCGTAATCTACCGGAAGTGACGTTTGCGCTCCACGGAAGGTAACCAGGAAGCGAACGGATTAGCTGTGTACAGCTCGCATCCAGGAACTCCTCCCGGCGGACGTTTTATACAGGCACAGTGCACTTTTCAATGCTCTTTTAACCTTTAGTATCTGGTACGCATATTTTAAAAGGGGAATGTGATTGTGTATATTGTTTAATAAACGGTCCTAAGCAATATTACGCTATATGGTATCTCATTTTCTCCCCATGTTATACATACCGAGAGGGTCTTGCACCACCTGGTGGTTGAATTAAGGAGACGGAAAAGTTTTAAAGATTATTATCCACAGGCTTGTGATTACTGATATTGTGGTGAGTGCAATCTCACGGGGGGTGACCCCCTCACGCGGTGATCATTTTTGGTGAAAGGATTTCCACGTATACCTTCACATCTACAGACCACATCTTTATTTTTGAACTTTCCTGTCTCTTGAAACATCTGTTCTATATAAAGTGTTTTACAACATCGGACACTCAGCGCTGCTTCAATAAGTACAACAAATCAAGGACTTGGCACGCATATCTTCATGATTTTAGACTTATTGTGT
Source organism: Lithobates septentrionalis (assembly GCA_037952835.1). NCBI lineage: Eukaryota > Metazoa > Chordata > Amphibia > Anura > Ranidae > Lithobates > Lithobates septentrionalis. Next base: position 607,143 of record JBBDGP010000509.1, read on the forward strand.
ATTATATGTTCAATTTTTAAAGTAGCTGCTTTGGTCTGCTGCATCTGATTACTGAGTAATTCTAAGGCGCGGTTTGATGTGAGGCAGAGGCGGTTGTTTATAGTCCACACATTCTACAGTTAGTTCTCGACACCCAGCTGGAGAAAACTTTCTAGAAAAAAACGCTACTGGATGGATTTTACCGGACTTAGGCTGCCTCTGGGACAGCACGGCACCTGCTCCTACTTCAGAGGCATCAACCTCAACTATGTACTAGAGATCGGGATTTGGATGCTGAAGAATTGGAGGTTTTCTGACCATGTCTTTTAATTGCTGTAAAGCCGATTCTGCTTCTGAGGACCACACCTTGCAATTTGTAACTTTCTTAGTCATAGCAGTAAGGGGGGCCGCAATGGAGGCAAAACCTTTGATGAAGCGTCTGTAGTAATTTGCGAACCCTAGAAAGCTTTGGCAGCCCTCTTAAAGTGGTCGGTTGGGGCCATTGCAAGACAGCGGAAAGTTTTTGAGGGTCCATTTGGAAACCGACAGCACTTATAATGTATCCAAGGAAAGGAGTATGGCTTTAATGGAAACTGCATTTCTCAATCTTCGCATAAAGATGGTTTTCTCTCAGTCGTTGTAATACCTGCTTTACATATGAGATGTGCTCTAGATGAGCCTTGGAAAAGATTAAAATGTCGTCCAAGTATATGATCACAAAACTGTTGCTGAAATCGTGAAAAATGTCATTCATGAAACGTTGGAAGACACCAGGGGCGTTACACAACCTAAATGGCATAACCAGATATTCAAAATGTCCATTATGAGTGTTGAATGCTGTCTTCCACTTGTCCCCGTCTTTAATTCGAATCAGATTATAAGCCCCTTGTAGGTCCAGCTTAGAAAAGATAATTGCTTCCTTAAGTACATCAAACAGTTCAAGAATGAGAGGCAAAGGGTATGAGTCTTTTACAGTGATTTGATTTAACCCTCGATAATCTATGCATGGTCGAAGACCCCCAAAGAAAAAACCTGCCCCTACTGGAGAAGAAGAGGGTCGGATAAAACCTATTTCCAAGTTGTCTTTCACGCATTCCTCCATGGATTTTTGTTCAGGCAAAGACAGGGGATAGATCCTTCCTTTGGGAAGAGGTGCTCCAGGAATCAAATTAATTGTGCAATGAAAAGGATGATGTGGAAGTAAAACCTCTGCCTTTTGCTTGCAAAATACATCTGCAAACTCATGGTATTCACGAGGCAAGGTAGGTGGGATGGCCACAGAAGCCAACAGACAACCAGAAAGTCTTTTGGGTTGAGACAAACAGTTTAGATGACAGAACAACCCCCAAGAGGTTAGTTCTTCATTTTCCCAATCAAATATGGGTTATGTTGTTGTAACCATGGGTAACCAAGGATAACAGGCAGACGTGGGGAATCAATAACAGACAAGGCAACTTCCTCTTTGTGGAGTACGCCTACCTGAAGGGTGATAGTCGTAGTCTCAAATTTTACAATGCCATCTCCCAAGGGTTGACCATTCAGGGTGGTGTTGTTTAGGGGTCTAGACTTTGGGACAAATGGGATTTTATTTTTTTTAGCAAAAGTATAGTCCAAGAATATGCCAGCGGCTCCAGAATCCACAAAAGCCTCACAGGAGACAAGTTTAGAGGGTAGATGGATAATTGCGAGAACGGTAATCTTGGTCTTGGAGGATATACCTGTAAGGTCTAACCCAGCTCCTCCAACACTGGTTAGACCCTGCCTTTTACTGGACGGAAAGGGCAGACAGATAACAAATGTCCTTTAAGTCCACAGTACAGGCATAGGCCCAATGCACGCCTCCTTTGTTTCTCCCACTCAGTTAGGTGCAGACGGCTTTCTTCCATGGGTTCCACAGGTGCCTGGGGTTCAACTGAGATTTCAGGTTCTGGCTGAGAACTTGGAAGTTAGGGGCCAAATGGTAAACTGGCCTAGGAAACTTGTGAGTTCTAAGTCCCTCTTGGCACCTTTTATGATACCGGACATCCAGACGAACACACAGCTCTATGAATTTCTCAAGGTCTTTTGGGGAATCCTTATAGACTAATTCGTCCTTGATGCGATCTGTAAGACCTTTTCGGAAGGCTGCACATAATGCCCTAGAGTCCCAATTAGTCTCAGCAGCCAGGGTACGGAACTCAATAGCATATTTTGCCACATACCTGGTACCTTGTTGTATGTCCAAAAGTGAGTACTCAGCTGCAGAAGCCAAATACAGTCTGGAGAGAAGCCAGAAATTTGTCAGTGTCTAGCAGCACAGGATCATTGCGTTTCAGGTAAGGAGAGATCCAGGCCAGGCCTTCCCCTTTAACAGGGAAATTACCAAAGCCATTTTGGCAGACAAAGTGTTAAAAGTCCCAGGGTTGTTGTGGAAATGCAAACGGCAAACATTTAAAAAGCCACTGCAGTCCTCAGTATCACCACCAAATTCTTCAGGCAGGGGAAGTTTGGGTGGTACTGAAGAGGGGGGTTGGATTGGAGCAAGAGTCTGGACCATTGCAGAAGGACCAGGAAAGCAAGATTTAAGCATAGTACAAAGTTCATCTAACTTGGCGTCCAGGGAAGAAAGATGTTGTTCATGAGCTCCAATCAATTGTCCCTGACGTGAAATCGCCTTAACAATCTTAACAATATTAATATTTCTTATTTTTAATTGTACATGTTCCGCTCTCAAAACACTGACTATGTGTGGTTCTAAACAGACAGCTTGTCAGAGACTCCAGTAAACGGAAGCCCAATGCTTGATTTGTCTACCGAAGTAATCCAACTTTACTTATTTATTATTTTTAGTTTTTTTAATTTTTGTGAAACTGCAATACAATACAATAACAAGATATCAGTACACATAGAATAACTAATCTAGCATAAATGACAGATGACACAACAGAAAGACACTTACAGGTGATGATGTCTCAAGCCCCTTGGGAGAGAAACAGACATGCTGCATCCATGTAGAATGACAATCTAAAATGGCTGAAGAACTTCCTGAACCAAAGGTCACATCTTGTATGACAAATTTACATGACTGAAGATAAAGCTGCTACAGACTTTGGCCACTAGATGGCACTGGTGTACTACACATTCTATATAATTATAACGTAATTAGCTTGCAAAGGCAGCACACTCCCTGTCTGATATAATACATTATATCACTACTTATACATATCTACTGTACAGGGAAAAACACACTCATAAGAAAATACGTTCCCGTCTAAAACTGGTTACATAAACTAAAACATGAGTCCACAATATCGTGTCTCTTGGCTATGGTACTTCAAGCTGGAAGCCCACATGAAGAAATAGTTTTGTCCTTAAACCCATCTTCAGATTGGAGAAGCCGCACTAGGCCAAACTATCTCCAATGCCAATTGTAATCCACAGGATGAATTTTAACTCTTGGCGAAAGTCACATCTGAAAGCTGTCAGTGACAAGCTCTATATTATGTATTGTGTCAACAACATAACAGAAATACCTGTTCAAAGGAGAACAATGACATCCGAAACTGGTCTGGCGTACACTTTAACAGTCCCTTGTTTTGTCACTTTGACTTCAACCTTTCTGACATTACCATCTTTACTTGGCAACGTATTAGTGACAATTCCCATAGGCCAGTTGTTTCTGCTTTCTTGACTATCTTGGCTTGTGAAAGTTCTTCTAAACTGACTCTTTCATGGAAAACTCCCCAGCTTCCGGGTCGATCATCATTGGTTTTCTTCTGGAAGCTTTTGGCAGCATGAATTAGTCTTGCTATGACCCTGTTTAGTCTCCTCCAGTTGGAAAATCTTTCGAAGCAATGTAACTGCAGTCTAGTGTCAACAGCTTTAGTGCTGAAGCTTACTACTTCTGACCTAATTTCAGGATCAGCTTCGGGTTCCAGAGTAAACATTGGTGTTATCAGGATTATCTACAACTGTCTGATAAAGAAAATGTGGGCCTGAGAACCATATAGAGTCCTGAAGGCAAGCTATCTGTGTAGGCCTGGTAGCATAATCTGCAGGATTTTGTTCTGAGGGCACATAGAACCATTGCTCTGGACAGGTTGCTTGTCTGATCCTATTCACCCGATTGGAAACATATAAGAAGAATCTCTTGGTAGTGTTACAGATATAGCCTAAGACTGTTTTAGTGTCTGTAAAGAATTTCACAGCACCTAGGCTTAGGTCCATCTCATCTCTCACTAGCTCATACAGTTTAACCACTAGTACGGCTGCACATAACTCTAGGCGTGGAATTGTATGTGCCGGCCTAGGACTCAGTTTGGATTTTCCCATAACAAATCCAACATGACAGACATTTCCTGCATTGTTTACCTTCAAGTAAGCAACTGCACCTATTGCTGTAACAGATGCATCTGAAAAAATGTACAGTTCTCTTTTGCAGGCTTGTGACAATGAAACAGGAACATAACATCTGGGTATTTGTAAACATTGTAAGGCTTGTAAAGACTCTGTCCATTGGACCCACTCATGGAGTCTCTCTTGTGGAATAAGGCATCCCACTCACTTTCTCCACTTGACAGTTCACGAACTAAGGCCTTACCTTTTATGGTGACAGGTGCTACAAACCCGAGAGGATCGTAGAGACTGTTCACAGTGGATAGAATTCCTCTTCTTGTGAATGGCTTTTCTACTGAAGAAACCTGAAAAACAAAACAGTCCTTCTCTATATCCCAGCTTAGGCCTAAACTTTTCTGTAAAGGAAGGGTGTCTGTTCCCAGGCAAAGGTCTTTGAGATTCTTAGCTCTGTCTTCTGTGGTGAAAGCTTCCATGACTTGTTTGCTGTTAGAAGCTATCTTATGTAGTCGCAGATTAGATTCTGCCAGCATTTGTTTTGCTTTGTTAAGAATGTTGATTGCCCCTTCAGGTGTGCTAGCTGAAGCAAGTCCATCGTCTACATAGAAATGTCTCATCACAAGGCGTTTGGCATCTTGACCTTTCTGGGCAGCTTTGCGCATGCAGTATATGGCAACAGCAGGAAAAGGGCTATTACCAAAAACATGCACCCTCATTCTATACTCTGTCACCTCTTTATCTGTGTTGTTATCCTTGTACCACAGGAAACGCAGGTAATCACGATGGTCCTCTCTCACTAGAAAACAATAAAACATCTGTTGCACATCCCCTGTGAAGGCAATAGGCTCTTTCCTGAAGCGTAAAAGGACACCCAGAAGTGTGTTGTTTAGATCTGGGCCACTCAGCAGAACATCATTTAATGAAATACCTTCATGTTGAGCACTGGAGTCAAACACAACTCTTATTTGTTCTGGCTTGTGTGGATGGTAAACGCCAAACATTGGCAGATACCAGTGCTCTTTACCTTCGTCCAGTGATGGTGCTACTTCGGCATGATTGTTGTCAAGCATCCTTTTGATGAATTCTGTAAAGTCTTTTTTCACTTCAGGTTTTCTTTGCAAAGCTTACGTAGTGCATTCAGGCGCTTCATGGCTTGCTCTCTGTTACTAGGTAAATAACACCTGGGAGTGCGAAAAGGTAAAGGAGCTACCCAATTATTGTTTTCATCTTGGAAAGTCTCTTTATCCATGATATTGAGAAAGGCTTGATCATCTATGGACATTGTTTGTTTGTCATCATCTTTTGTTTGCTGGAACACTGAGTTTCCTAAAGTGTCAGTCTTCATGCCACTACTAATGTCTCTATTGTAATTAGAAGGAGAGTCACAGTATGGTTTTAGGGTTTCTTTGATGACAAAGCTGTTCTGACATGGACTAAGAAGGGACGTGCGCCCATTCACTAGCACAGATGTCTTTAAAGTGTTGACGCTGTCAGGCCGATGTGTTGCTCCTAGACAAACTTCTCCTACTATAACCCACCCTAGGTCAAGTCTTTGAGCATAGGGGGCATTAAAGGGCCCATTAATTTGTTGGCGTACCTTATGTACCTGTAGAATGTCTCTTCAAAGAAGTAGAAAAATAGAGGCATCTTTCTGGATAGCTGGAATAAGGTGTGATATTGAATTGAGATGAGGATGATGAAGGGCCACTTCTGGTGAAGGTATCTCTGCTTTATCGTCTGGTAACATATCACACTCTATCAAGGTGGGAAGTGAGAGATGGACTCTCTTGTCAAGACTCGATAGTAAAGTCGATAGCTCTTCTTCCTGAAGTTTCCATCACTCCTGCACATGTCTTTAGGGTGTATGGAACTGCACTCCATGTAATGTTGAAAGCATCAAAAAAGTCTGACCTTGCCAGTGACCTGTTACTCTGTTCATCCAGAACCACATACATCTTAATTGCTTTTTGCTTTTCCCCTGTGGGGTACACTGTTGCTAGGCAGATCTTGGAACATGAACGTGGAGTTATACTGTCACCACAGATTTCCGTGCATTTGGACATCACTGGGGTAGATGAATTATCTTTTTGCTCCCTGTCCCCACCTTTCGGGGCTTCTGTGATCTCTAATGGTCGGTGCAAAGTATCAGGGTGTAAAGCTGTGATGTGTCTATTACTGCCACATTCTGAGCAATCCGCTTGTATTTTGCAGTCTTTGGCTACATGTTTAGTGGATCCACAACACTTGAAGCAGATGCCGTTTTGTCTAAGAAAGGCTATCCTTTCCTTGACAGGTTTACTTTTGAACCCTTTGCACTTGTTTAGGGGGTGGGGCTTTTTATGAAGTGGGCAAAGTCTGTCAGGGTCTTCAAAGGTGTTTACCTTGTAGCTGCTTAGACAGTCTGGGTCCTCAGAGGGTACAGTTGTCTTATGGGTGATCACTGAAGTCCTATGGAAGGCTCTAGGTGGCTTTTCTGCTTTTGGCAGTTGACTGTTGGTGATGAAGGAAAAGCTGGGATCACACCTGATCTTAGCTTGCTGCTGCACAAACCTAGAAAACACAAAGAATGGGGGAAAATGGACATCATAATCTTCTTTGTATTTGGCTCCAACACTCAACCATTTTTCTTGTAGGTTGTGAGGTAGTTTCTCCACTATAGGCTTAGTACCGCTAGCGGTATCTAAATGTGCAAGTCCTCTTAAATAGCCTTCTTCTTTGGCACACTGGACTTCCCAAAGTATATCACCCAGCTCTTGCAGTTTGAAATTGTCTCTGCTGTTTAGCTTTGGGAAAGACTCCAGTCTTTTCATTAGAGCACCTTCAATTGCTTCTGGCGATCCATATCTTTCCTCTAGCCTTTGCCAGGCCATATCAAATCCTGCTGAAGGGTTAAATATGTGTATCCTGCGCATCCTTCTTGCATGCTCTGCTGACTCAGTCCGAAGCCATTTTATCATCAGGTCTAGCATCTCAGCTGCTGGTAATTCTAAGTCTTTGACTGCATTCAGAAAAGAAGACTTCCATGCCCAGTAATTCTCAGGGGAGTCATCGAAATTGAGAAAGCCTGAAATAACCATTTCTTTACGGATAAGATATTTAGTGACATCTTGTGCACTCTGGTGTTTGGGTTGCTGCAGAAAGGATTCACTTGGCCCGTTCCTATATGTCTCTAATGGTTCATCTTTAAATGTTCTGGCATCGCTGGCTTCATGGGTTTGTTTTCGTACACTCAGGGGTTCTGGTTTAAATTCAGCTGACTCTGGATTGGGAAACGTTTCGTTGCATTGCTGTTTAAAAGTTCTTGGACATACTCCTTTGTACGTTCTGCTGAGGAATGGGGTTTCTCAGGCACATCTGGGCCTTTGTGGATAGACCCACTTCCAGACTGCTCAACATCAGCATAAGCTGCGGCCTCTGCTGCTGCAGCGGCGGCTGCGCACTGACACTGAAGTATATGCAACTTTGCTTCCTGCTCTGATTTTTCTTTTATAATGGCAGCCTCTTTCTCGGCAAATTCTAGCTTGACCCGAGCTGCCTCTGCTTTGGCGCGAGCTCTGACTAAAAGGGCACTTGCTGATGAAATCTGACTGGACCTTGTTGATTTAGACGAGTGTGAGCGTGCATCGTCTTGCTGGACACTTGACATGCTCTCCCTACCTTGATGTGTCCCGGGTAGCTGATCTTCAGCCTTATACTGTCTTTCTGATCTTAGACTCATTCTGTCTGTGCAGAGACTAATATCTCCAGGCTTGTTGCGCTACACCTTTTCACTGTTCCGCTCTCAAAACACTGACTATGTGTGGTTCTAAACGGACAGCTAAACCCTTGTCAGAGACTCCAGTAAACGGAAGCCCAATGCTTGATTTGTCTACCGAAGTAATCCAACTTTACTTCTTTATTATTTTAAGTTTTTTAATTTTTGTGAAACTGCAATACAATACAATAACAAGATATCAGTACACATAGAATAACTAATCTAGCATAAATGACAGATGACACAACAGAAAGACACTTACAGGTGATGATGTCTCAAGCCCCTTGGAAGAGAAACAGACATGCTACATCCATGTAGAATGACAATCTAAAATGGCTGAAGAACTTCCTGAACCAAAGGTCACATCTTGTATGAGAAATTTACATGACTGAAGATAAAGCTGCTACAGACTTTGGCCACTAGATGGCAGTGGTAAACTACACATTCTATATAAGTAATTATAACGTAATTAGCTTGCAAAGGCAGCACAGTACAGTTTACGATTCGTTTTTTTTTTTTTTTTTTTACTATTTTTAAAAGGGACACCTAAATCAATACCCTGTAGAAACAAATCACTTATAGTAGTTATTAGGGATAAGCTTCGAGTTCGAGTCAAACCCATGAACATCGCCTGTTCAGTTGTTCGTTGAATTGTGAACGTTATGGGCCGTTCACGCCAAATTCGAGTGGCGCGTCATGGCCCATAATTCACTGCGGCATTGCAGTGCATTGCTGGCTGATGATTGGCCAAGCATGCACTATGACCCGCATGCTTGGCCAATCACAGCGCCGTCTGTACAGAGAGCCGTATGTGGCCAAAGCCAGGGTGGCTTTGGCCAATTATGGCTCAGGGGGTTTAGTACACGCCCCACACTATAAAAGGCCGCCTGTGTGGTGGCCTTGTGTAGTGTGTTGCAGCGGCGGAGAGAGATAGACAGAGAGACAGTGTCATTTGATTTAAGTTAGATAGAGTAGGCAGGTGAATCAGTTAGCTGCACTTACAGTGTATTGAGTATATATATGCATCCTAGGTGTTGTGTAAAGTTACCTGAAGACAAATGCTGGTGTTCTCATATTAATAATACTATAGGCAGGCAGTTGATTCTGCTAGCTGCAGTATAATCAGTATATATATACACACCCAAGCTTTGTGCAGCTACATCTCACTGTAGGCCATTAGTATGTCTGGAAGGCCAACAAGGAGAGGCAGACAGTCACAAGCAAATAAAAGAGGGCAAGCAGGCTCTGTGTCTAGAGGCAACAGTGCTGGTCATGGACACAGTGAATCCTTATCAGCATGTGGCCGTGGGACACGCTTGTCCTTTTTTTCGGCAGCTGGCCGTGTTGAGCCACAATATGCCGAAGACTTGGTAGAGTGGATGACCAAGCCATCCTCATCCTCCTCATCCTCTCTCACCCAGGCTCAGGGTACTTTGTCTGGCAAAGCAGCTGCCAACGCGGCCTCTTCCCTCGGCTCAATGGCATCAGTGACTCCTTCCCTAGCCACACCATGTCCTCCTGAGGAGTCCCCCGAACTGTTAAACCACAGTGTTGGGTACATGCTCTAGGAGGATGCCCAGCATTTTGAAGGCTCTGATGATGGTACCCAGCTAGAGGAAGGCAGTAATGTGAGCCCAGAGAGAGGGGGTGCCCAAGAAGGACAGCAATCTGGCCGTCATGTTCCCCCCAGCTGCCAGGTTGGCTCCAGTGATGAGGAGGGAGGGGATGATTAGGAAGTCACTGACTCCACGTGGGTGCCCGATAGGAGAGGGGAGGAGGGGGAGGAAAAGGCACATCTCCAACGAGGCAGGATGCCCTCCAGGGGCCAGCTTAAGGGCAGCACACCGACTGCATGACACCGCAGATCTCCGCATGTGCAGGGTGCTGCTGTCTCTGCACATTATTCCAAAAGTTCTTTTTTGAGACGCGTGCATCAGATCGCACCACTGCTATTTGCAACATATGTCTCAAGCGTATCTCGCGTGGCCAAAACATCACCTGCTTGGGCACCATAGACCCACACCAGAGAACAAAGAGGACCTCTCCTTGCTCCCCATCAGCTGGGATCTCCAACCCCACTATACCTTCAGTCCTCTCTGAAACCTGCACTGAGAGGAATGAAGGTGTAGAATTAGGTGTAAATAAAAGTAGAAAGATTTCGTGCATAAAATCTATCATAAAAACTCAAAAATCACATAGAATAAAATGTTATGTGTGGGTGTGCAAAACAAAAATCCTAAAATCCAACTCCGAGAAATAATAAAAAATAGAAATTCATCAATCAGAAAAAATACTGAAAAAATTCATAAATCCCAATATTGCCTAAAAAAGGGGAAAACTGCAATAAATGTGCAAAAATGCAAAAAATGTGCAATAAATGTGCAAAAATGCAAAAAACAAAATACAGAATAGTTCAAGTGGATAAATATAGCAATAAAAAAGTTCATAGGAAGTGGATATTAACCACTGGGATTATATGGATAAAGAGATGCAGATGTAGGTGATAATAATGTTCTTCTTCATATAACAACTGCCAGCCCAAACAGGCTTTCTAAACTCTCACCTTAAACCAGGAAATAACAGGCATCGATGTGTATCTTTAAATGTTGTACGTTGTAGCATACAGATATGGTGATGGCTGTATTCCCCTCTGCTTCTGACAGGCACCTATTAAAATAGAAGGTATTTTTCCACCTAGGCTGAAGATCTCTTCTTTCCTGCCGCTGGCACCACTCTGGAGACCGCTAGCTGGGATAACAGATGGAGTGCAGTTGGTATCATTCCGCATGGGACAGGAGCCAGCACTACAGAGGAGGCATCGCCTTTTGCACCTCTTGCTCCCTACTATAGCTTAAATTTTACAAGTAGCCCCTCTGCATTGCACTCTGTTTGATGCTCTGGGATGGCCGGTCAGAAAGCCAATACCGCAATCAACCAGTCACCTTGCCACGATTTACTGGTAGAGCGCGATCTTCGCTTTGCTGACCCCTGATCTAGAACAACTCTTTTCAACCTTCTTACCCCAGAGGAGCCCAAAGATAATATTCAGCCAGTGGGAAGAATGTCCCTTTATAGTGGTGACCAGAATACTATTGGCCCCAGAGATGTGCCTAATTCTATCATTTGTAGAATTAGGTGTGTCACAGCCAAGTACTTGTGAGCAATCTGCTATCGGTACACCGACGTCAGATTGTACTAGGCATATTTCCCTGCCCCAGCTGCTGCACCACCAAAAGAAGTTCACTCCCAGCCATCCACATGCCCAGTGGTTGAATGCTAGCTTGGCTAAATTGCTAGCACTTCAACTGCTGCCTTTTCTTTTGGTAGACTCTGCCCCCTTTCGTGAGTTTGTGCAATGTGCGGTTCCTCAGTGGCAGGTTCCCAAATGCCACTTTTTCTCACGGAAGGTGATTCCGGCTCTCTACCGGCATGTGGAAGGCAATGTCTTGGCCTCTCTGGACAGGGCGGTCAGCGGTATGGTGCATATTACTGATGACTCATGGTCCAGCAGGCATGGACAGGGATGTTACCTATCTTTCACAGCGCATTGGGTGACTCTGCTGGCAGCTGGGAAGGATGCAGGACAAGGTGCAGTAGTGTTGGAGGTTGTTCTGCCACTACGCCTTCAAAATCCTACTACTGGTGATTCTGACACACCTCTCTCCTCCACCCCTCTTCTTCTTCCTCCATGGCCTCTTCCTGTGCTTTATCCTCGGAACCAGCGGTGCTCTGTAGGCGTTCAAGGGGCTACGCAAGTACGCAGGCAAAAAGATGCCATGTGGTGCTTGAGCTAGTGTGCTTGGGGGACAGGAGCCACACTGGGGCAGAGATTCTGTCAGCTCTGCAGGGGCAAGCTCAGAAGTGGTTGACGCCATGCCAGCTTCAGCCAGGAATGGTGGTTTGCAACAATGGCACCAACCTCCTCTCTGCCCTCCGACAGGGACAACTAACCCATGTGCCCTGTTTGGCTCACGTCCTTAACTTGGTGGTGCAGTGGTTCTTGGGCAGGTACCCGGGCTTACAGGATGTCCTGAGGCAGGCCAGGAAAGTCTGTGTGCATTTCCGCCAGTCATATAATGCCAGTGCTCAGCTGGCTGACTTCCAAAAGGAATTTAACCTGCCCAAGAACCGCCTAATCTGTGACATGCCCACCAGGTGGAACTCAATGTTGGCCATGCTGCAGCGGCTGCACACGCAGCAGAGGGCCATCAATGAGTACCTGTGCGACTATGGCACCAGGACAGGGTCAGGGGAGCTTGTTTTTTTTCCCCACGCCAGTGGGCAATGATCAGGGATGCATGCACTGTCCTGTCACTAAGGATGAGCTCCGGCGTGTTCACATGCTGCAAGTGCCGAGCCCGCCAGGAATTCGGCACGGCGCAGCGCTAATCACAAGCAGTGAAACATTTCCTGATCTCTGCAGCCGCACATCGGGGATTGTCTCACTGCCTTTGATTAGCGATGTGCCGTGCTGACTTCCTGGCAGGCTCGGCACATGCAGCATGTGAACACGCCAGAGCTCATCCTTACCTGTCACCATTTGAGGAGGCCACGAGGATGGTGAGCAGTGACAGTGCATGCATTAGTGACACTGTCCCTCTTGTCCACCTGTTGGAGCACACGCTGTGTGGAATAATGGACAGGGCACTTGAGGCAGAACAGAGGCTGGAAGAGGAGGACTTCTTTACCTCTCAAGGCCCCCTTTATCCAGACAGTGTTCCTGCGTGCCCGCCAATCACACCGGAAGAAGAGGAGGAGGAGGATTGTGTCAGCATGGAGGTGGAGCCTAGCACTCAGCATCAGCAGCAGTCTTCAAGGGATCATTTACAGTTCGAAGAAACCCATGGACTTGTACGTGGCTGGGAGGAGGTGGCTGTGGATCATATCTGTGAGGGGTTGCAGTGTTGTGGCACCAGTGCCTAAGGCCCATTTTTTCTGCCCCTGTTCAACAGGGACATGTAATTACAATTCTTGATCTAATATTTCACAGCAGGGTCCATTCCTGTGCCCACCAAGAGTGACTGTGAGGACTTACAGTGTTGTGGCACCAGCACTACCACCACCACCAAAGGCCCAATTTTTCTACCACTGTTCAAAAATGGCATGTAATTACAATTCTTGATATAATAGTTCACAGCAGGGCATTCCAGCGCCCACCAAGAGTAACTGTGAGGGCTTACAGTGTTGTGGCAACACCAACACCTAAGGCACAAATTTCTGCAGAGTATATAGGGAAGGCTCCTACTTTCAAACATCCAACTTACAAATGACTCCTACTTGCAAATGGAAGGAGACAACAGGAAATTAGATGAAATCTATTCTAGGAAGGGAAATTCTCTCCTGTAAGAGTTAATATGGGAAAAACATGTCTCCTCTCCACTGATGCTTTATCACCAATCCTTGTTTCACTAAAAACCTCAAATTTTCAAAAAACATTTGTCATTGGGACAGAAAGTGAGGTGAAATCTTCTGAAGAGGTGCACAGACAGCAAAACAAATGTTACAAGGGTGATAACCCTTCCCTCTGTTTTCCAAAAAGCTTAAAAATAGATTTTTTGGCTGGAGCTACACTTTAAAAATGTACCAGTTCAAAATTACAGATTCTACTTAACAACAAACCTACAGTCCTTGTCTTGTTTGCACCGTCTGTATACTGCTGTTCAGAGTATATAGGGCCTGGGGGCCCCACGCCTTGCCTTTTTTTAATTTGGGTGTGGGGTTCCCCTTAATATCCATACAAGATCCAAAGGGGCTGGTAATGGGCTAGGGGTACCCATGCCATTTTTCTCAACGATTTTCATCCATATTGCCAGGAGCAGACATTACATTAAAGCTGCAAGCAGTTTTAAATTACTTTTTTCCCTTTAGAAATGTCATTTTGTGCAGGGACCGTTCTAAACACGGGAAACATGTGCCACTTCACAGGCATACTATAGACACCCCCCAGGTATGATATTTAAAGGAATATTTCACTTTTTTTTCCATTTTAGGCATCATTAAAATCACTGCTCCCGAAAAAACGGCCGTTTTTAAAACTTTTTTTTGCATTGATACATGTCCCCTGGGGCAGGACCCGGGTCCCCAAACCCTTTTTAGGACAATAACTTGCATATTAGCCTTTAAAATTAGCACTTTTAATTTCAAACATTCGAGTCCCATAGACTTTAACGGGGTTCTAAAGTTTGCGCAAACTTTTGGTCCGTACGCAGGTTCTGGTGCGACCCGAACCGGGGGAGGGGGGTTTGGCTCATCTCTAGTAGTTATGTGTTGTTCATGCGGTAGATCACTATTGTATTGATCTTTTACTGAATGTGACTGTTTTAGCTTCTTCTGGCCCATACCATTTTTCAGATTTCAGTACTGTCACACTTTGGATGACAGTTACTTAGTCATACAACACTGGCCAAAATACATTTTATATCTTTTACAAAGTTACATCGTTGGTAAGTTTGGGTAAAGACACGAGTCCAATGCTATGTTCACTGCCAGGAAGTACAGGAGGCTGAACAAAGTGTAAACAAAAGAGTACCTTTGGTTCCAGAAGTGAAGTTGTGGGATGGGAGAGACATGGTCAGTATGAAGTGTAATTTTCTGGGGGTATTTCTCAATGTAGTGTAGTAGCATGCTGGTCTCTGGACACAGGGGTAAACTCTTTGAAGCCTCCAGATTCAAGACCATGATCTGGGAATTACAAAACCAAAATTTTAGTTTTCTCTGCTCTAAAACACTACTACATAAGTAAGAACCCTGTGTTGTCTTCAATCCCACTACAACAGAGACAGAGCCTTGCACTGTCACAGCAGGCAAATGATCAGTCCAGGTGGAAAGCAAAGAACAAGGTCAATAAACAGGCTGGGGTCAGTTCAGGTGACAGGCAGAGGTGTGGTCAGTATGCAGGCAAAAAACAGTCCAAGTGGCAGATAGAAACATAGTTGATTAACCACTAGCCGACCAGCTCATACTGATATACTGAGGCAGGTCAGCTCTCCTGTGCGAATCAACGTACCTGTACATTGGTCCGTGCAGGGAGGATAGCGGCCGCAAGCGTGCACCATGGGAGCATGCCCACGGGTTCCGCAGACTCGATGTCTACAGGCAACCCGCGATCGCGGTGAGGAGAGTCGGAACGGGGAACTGTAAACAAGGCGATTCCCCATTCTGCCAGATCATATTACAGAGAGCCACTGTTCCCAATGATCATGAACAGTGATCTCTGTTATGTTCCAGTAAGCCCATCCCCCCTACAGTTAGAACACACCTAGGGAACACACTTAACCCCTTGATCACCCCCTAGTGTTAACCCCTTCCCTGCCAGTGTCACTTTTACACTGATCAGTGCATTTTTATAGCACTGATCAATGTAATAATGTCACTGGTCCCCAAATCATGCAGGGTGATTTCGGGGAGGGCACAGGGAATTGTCACTAAAATTGAGGTATCTTAAAATTATTGTATGGCATGTCCTGGTCATAATGGAGAAATAAAGTGGTATATGGTGAATAGGGTCTGGATCAATAGGAGTAAAGCAAATTTTTTGTGAGTCTCATATTTAGGGTCATGAAAAATTTTAAATTCAATAACTGTGATGGGCTGCAACAAAAATGGAGGGGCATAAAACAGATTGAGATTATTGGCAATGTGTCAGTACCAGTTCCATTGGTCCACAACTGAATTGAATAAATGTGTAAAAAACAAATGCAAAAAATTGAAGTAGTGTGAAAATAGGGGGGTGATAAGTGCTGCTGAATTAGAAGAAAGCCATAAAGGATTTGAAGGTGCCTCTGGGACTTTAATCCTTTGTGGCTGATGTGACACCCCGCTATTATACTTGCCCACTTTACCAGGATGTACTATGCTGTTGGTGCATGCCTGCTCCTGTTCAGAATGCCTGATTCTTTTTGTTGGGACCCTTTCATCCTCTGAATTGTTTATTGAGCCACCAATCTTCATAGGTTCATATTCAGAATCTGAATCTGACAGTTCCTTTACACTACTCTCATATGTCATGCTCAGAATCTGAAAGGCCTCCTCACTTTTGTACTTTTTTTGGACATGATGTTCAGGTTACATTGGCCCTGGTGATACTGTGCTGGTGTGACAGTGATCAGGAAGAGGGCTGCTTGTGTGCTGTGGTCTGACACTGGTAGAGATATTGCTAGCTGCACCAGTGACATACTACTGATATGACGGTGATCAGATACAGGTGTGACAGTGATCAGTCATTGGTATATTGGTGACAGTGGTACAGATGTTGATGGCTGCACTGGTGACACAGTACGGTACTGGTGTGACAGCGATCAGGCACTTCTGTAAGGGTGATCAAGTACTGTGTGACCAGTGGCGGAATTACTGGGGTCGCAACAGTCGCACCTGCGACGGGGCCCGGCATTCCGCCACTGTGGGGGGGGGCCCAGCGGGGTTGCTCTTCACAGGGCTCTGAGCGGAGAGCGTGTCTCTCATCTAACAGCAGCACAGAGACACCGGGATCGTTTGTTTTATTTCCCTTTCCATGTGTCCTCTCTCGAACGGGATGACAGGGGACACACAGCTGATCTTCTCCCCCTCCCCTCTCTGTGCTCCGCGGGAAATGTGAGCTCCTTAGCTTCACACTTGGCTGCCGCGGAGCACAGAGAGGGGAGGGGGGAGAAGATCAGCTGTGTGCCCTCAGTCATCCCGTGCGAGAGAGGACACACGGAGAGGGAAATAAAACAAACGATGCCGGTGTCTCTGTGCTGCTGTTAGATGAGAGACACACAGGCGTTTCCGGGGGGGCGGGCCGCACCAGGTGACACCCACCAGAGGGGTGACACCTGTGGGCAGCACGCCGCACAATCCTCACCCCTACACAGCGCTTTGCACAGCGGACTGAAGCCGCCTTCCCCTCCTCTCCATCAGTTTACGGAGGGGGAGGAGGAGGAGTCCGAGGGACACATGCCGCTGTGCCTATCCTGCGCTGTTCTGAGGTCTGTAAAGTTTTTATTCAAATAGACATGTGCTGGGGGAACGCTATGGGAGGGGGTCTACACTGATGGAGGGATGGTAGTCTGCACTAAGGGGGGGTCTTCATTTATGGGGGTCTGCATTGATGGAGGGAGGGGGGTCTGCACTGAGTGGGGTCTGCGTTGATGGGGGGTCTGCACCATGGGGGGTCTGCACTGAGGGGGGGTGTGCTGATGGAGGGGGGTGGTCTGCAATGTGGGGAGTCTGCATTGATGGGGGGGTCTGCACTGATGGAGGGGGGTGGTCTGCATTGTGGGGGGGCCTGCACTGATCGAGGGGGGTCTGTACTGAGGGGGGTGTAAACTGATGGAGGGGGTCTGCAATGAGGGAGGGGAGGTCTGCACTGATGGAGGGGGGTCTGTACTGAGGGGGGATGTGAACTGATGGAGGGGGGTGGTCTGCAATGAGGGGGTCTGCATTGATGGGGGGGTCTGCATTGTGGGGAGGTCTGTACTGAGGGGGGGTGTGAACTGATGGAGGGGGGTCTGCAATGAGGGAGGGGATGTCTGCACTGATGGAGGGGGGTCTACAGTGATAGAGGGGGTCTATACTGATAGATGAGGGTCTGCACTGAGGGGGGTCTATACTGATAGATGGGGTCTATGCTGATAGAGGGGGGCTTTACTGATAGATGGGGGGTCTGCAATGAGGGTGCTATACTGATGGATGGGGTCTGTACTTAGTGAGGAGGATCTATACTGCAAGAGGGGGGTCTGTACTTAGTGGGTGGTCTATACTGAGAGGGGGGTCTGCAGTTAGTGGAGGGGGGTCTGCAATGAGGGAGGGGATGTCTGCACTGATGGAGGGGGGTCTACACTGGGGTCTATAGTGATAGAGGGGGTCTATACTGATAGATGAGGGTCTGCACTGAGGGGGGTCTATACTGATAGATGGGGGTCTGCACTAAGGGGGTCTACACTAATAGATGGGGTCTATGCTGATAGAGGGGGGCTTTACTGATAGATGGAGGGTCTGCAATGAGGGTGCTATACTGATGGATGGGGTCTGTACTTAGTGAGGAGGATCTATACTGCAAGAGGGGGGTCTGTACTTAGTGGGTGGTCTATACTGAGAGGGGGGTCTGCAGTTAGTGGAGGGGGGTCTGTACTGAGGGGGGGCTATAGTTGGTGGAGGGGGTGACACCAATTTTTTCCTCACCGGGTGACACCAACCCTAGTGATGCCACTGGAGAGACACGCTCTCTGCTCAGAGCCATGCTGTCCTGAGAAGACAGAGGACTCTGATGGGCACTGATAAGATTTACTGATGAGCACTGAAGGGGAGGCACTGATAGGGGACACCGATGGGAGGCGCTGATAGGATTTACTGATGGGCACTGAAGGGAGGCACTGATAGGGGGCACTGAAAAGGCACTAGGGGGCACTGATGGGCAATGATAGGAGGCACTGATGGGGGGCACTGAGAAGGCACTAGGGGGCACTGATAGGGGGCACCGATGGGAGGCACTGATAGGATTTACTGATGAGCACTGATAGGGGGCACCGATGGGAGGCACCAATGGGATTTACTGATGAGCACTGAAGGGAAGCACTGAGAGGGGGCACTGAGAAGGCACTAGGGGGCATTGATAGGGGGCACTAAGAAGGCACTGATAGGGGGCACTGATAGGGGGCACTGATAGGAGGCATTGATGGGCACTGATAGACAGAACTCATAGGCTGCACGGATGGGCACTGAGGAACATTGATAGGCAGAACTAAGGCAGTATTGATGGGCACTGATGGGCAGTATTGAAGAGTACCGATAGGTGGCACGGATGGACGCTGCAATAATGAGCACTGACAGGTGGTGCTGATAAGCAGATTTGATGGGCACTATTAGGCAGCATTAATGAGCACTGATAGGTAACACTTGTAGGCGGCATTGATGGGCACTGATAGGCGGCATTGATGGGCACTGATAGATGGCACTGATGACTGGGGCACTGATTATCAGTGTAAACAATTTACTGACATTCTTGACAGTTAATGGCAGTCCTTTCCTCACACAGACACAGCGTGGGAGGGAAGGGCTGCGGATAACCGGCAAGTCTGTTTACATGTGATCAGCTGACATCACATGGTAAAGGGCCACTGTGATTGCACTGGATGCACGTCCCAGGGGGCATGCGGGAAGCACAGTTTTGGGAGGATGTCCATGGATACCCTCCCAAAATTGGAAGCCTGGAGCTCGGATGGAAGGGGGGGCCCATCATTGTTTCTTGTACCCAAATTCTATTTATTAAGTACTATTCTTGTGGCAACCACTTTATAAAAACGCCTCTGGGTGTGACGGTGACACTGGCATAGATATTGATGGCTGCATTGGTGACACTGAACTGGTATGCAAGTGATCAAGTACTGGTGTGATGGTGACGCTGGTATAGATGATTGCATTGTGACACTGTACTAGTGTAATGGTGATCAGGCTGCACTGGTTTGTGACAGTTAAACTGCTGTCACTAGCAGTCAAGGCACTGTGGATGGCTGCTGTAATGTGTGTTTTACTGTATCTCTCCTTTCTCTCGCACCTCTCTCTGTGTGAGAGCAAGGAGAGCCAATAACTGCAACACAAAGGCTTTGTTTAAGTTTGTGATCGCTGTGATTGGTCACAGTGATGACATGGTACAGATTAATTGGACCTCAGCTTCCATCATCAGCTTGTTACTCTGGTACTTGCATTCCTTGGACCTGTTCTTGGCTGCCTGAAGTCATTTTATTTTTTTAAACTGTACTGAGGCTGACAACAGCTTTTTTAGCGCCATTTTAAAAATGGCAGCTTTGCGCAAGTGGTTAAATAAATGATAATTTGCCTACATTATACATTATACCAGCTTCAGGGTGACTTTGAATTATATTTGGATAAGACTAATCAGTTATCAGATATACCAACTGATTTGAAATTACGTTCCATCTTAATTTCAAATATTACTATGCATGAATTAATTAGCATATTTAGAAGTGTAATTGAGATTTAATTTACATTTTAAAAACTTCATCACATAATAGGGTGTTCAGCTGATACTGTAAATAAAATAAAAAAAAAACCATGTAAATCAAAACTTAGAATTTAGAATAAAACATCTCTGAGTCATAAAATGTCAAATTTATTAGCTATGCATTTTCTGAGTTCAAATATAAGTTAGATTTTCCATTAAGCCTAAATTCACTTTTGAAAATCAAAGTACTCTAGGGATTTTAGAGCTTATTTTTAAAACCTGGAGCACAGTGTTTCTTTTATTTAGGGCCGAATAAAGAATGAAAGCTGACAAAGAATTGGTTACCCTAGATGACAGCCTTATTATATATTTTTGCAGATTTAATTTTTAAGCAGCCCAGTTGGCCTTTAGTATAGCAGTGTGGGCACATTTGGTTAAAGTATAACTACACTGTCACTATGCATAATACATTTGTATTTGTCCATGTAATCTATGAAAAAATGTCAACGTTACGGGTTACCTTTACTAAAGATAAATCTGCTAAACAACAGTATGGGCTAGCTCTGTACACTCTGTTTGGAAACAGAAGACCTACTCTGCATCAGGCTGAATGGGCAACCCACTTTCTAGGATCAAATTTTTCAAAGCACAGCAGGATGTACTCAAAGCCTGGAGGAGGCTTTAGGCAATATTGCTGAAAAAAGGTAACTCAACATATAATTTTCAGCGGCTGTAAGAACAAGTACAAATGTACATTATTTAGTGAAAACACAGTATTTTTAGTGGCTGCAAGGACAAGTACAAAAATAAAGTTATATATATATATATATATATATATATATATATATATATATATATATATATATATATATATATATATATATATATATATATATATATATATATATATATATATATATATATATATATATATACACACCGTATATACTCGAGTATAAGTCGAGTTTTTCAGCACATTTTTTGTGCCGAAAGTGCCCCCCTCGACTTATACTCGAGTCAAGCACTTTTCTGCAGCAAAAAATTTCATTTTCCGAACCGAATTTGGGGCCCCATATCTCGGGGCCACTTGGCCACCAAATTTGGTGTGCCAACCCAGTGGAACTAGTACCATAACATATCCAAAGGTGGAGTTCCTAGCTCTAAGTGGCCCCGAGATACGGGGGCCCCAAATTCGGTTCGGAAAATGTCATTCTCTGCGGCAGAAAAGTGCTTGACATTTTGTGAACCAATTTTGGGGCCCCGTATCTCAGGGCCACTTGGTGCTAGGAACGCCAAATTTGTTATATTGCAGCCATTTGCTAAAATCATTTAAGTTCATTTTTTTCCTCATTAATGTACACACAGCACCCCATATTGACAGAAAAACACAGAATTGTTGACATTTTTGCAGATTTATTACAAAAAAAAAAACTGAAATATCACATGGTCCTAAGTATTCAGATGCTTTGCTCAGTATTTAGCAGAAGCACCCTTTTGATCTAATACAGCCATGAGACTTTTTGGGAAAGATGCAACAAGTTTTTCACACCCGGATTTGGGGATCCTCTGCCATTTCTCCTTGCAGATCCTCTCCAGTTCTGTCAGGTTGAATGGTAAACATTGGTGGACAGCCATTTTTGGGTCTCTCCAGTGACCCAATTGGGTTTAAGTCAGGGCTCTGGCTGGGCCATTCAAGAACAGTCACGGAGTTGTTGTGAAGCCACTCCTTCGTTATTTTAGCTGTGTGCTTAGGGTCATTGTCTTGTTGGAAGGTAAACCTTCGGCCCAGTCTGAGGTCCTGAGCACTCTTGAGAAGGTTTTCGTCCAGGATATCCCTGTACTTGGCTGCAATTCATCTTTCCCTCAATTGCAACCAGTCATCCTATCCCTGCAGCTGAAAAACACCCCCACAGCATGATGCTGCCACCACCATGCTTCACTGTTGGGACTGTATTGGACAGGTGATGAGCAGTGCCTGGTTTTCTCCACACATACTGCTTCGAATTAAGGCCAAAAAGTTCTATCTTGGTCCCATCAGACCAAAGAATCTTATTTCTCACCATCTTGGTGTCCTTCAGGTGTTTTTTGCAAACTCCATGTGGGCTTTCATGTGTCTTGCACTGAGGAGAGGCTTCCGTCGGGCCACTTTGCCATAAAGCCCCAACTGGTGGGGGGCTGCAGTGATAGTTGACTTTCTACAACTTTCTCCCATCTCCCGACTGCATCTTTGGAGCTCAGCCACAGTGATCTTTGGGTTCTTCTTTACCTCTCTCACCAAGGCTCTTCTCCCCCAATAGCTCAGTTTGGCTGGACGGCCAGCTCTAGGAAGGGTTCTGGCCACTGTGCTCTTAGGGACCTTAAGTGCAGCAGAAATTTTTTTGTAACCTTGGCCAGATCTGTGCCTTGCCACAATTCTGTCTCTGAGCTCTTCAGGCAGTTCCTTTGACCTCTTGATTCTCATTTGCTCTGACATGCACTGTGCGCTGTAAGGTCTTATATAGACAGGTGTGTGGCTTTCCTAATCAAGTCCAATCAGTATAATCAAACACAGCTGGACTCAAATGAAGGTGTAGAACAATCTCAAGGATGATCAGAAGAAATGGACAGCACCTGAGTTGAATATATGAGTGTCACAGCAAAGGGTCTGAATACTTAGGACCATGTGATATTTAAGTTTTTTTTTTTTAATAAATTTGCAAAAATGTCAACAATTTTGTGTTTTTTTTCTGTTAATATGGGGTGCTGTGTGTACATTAATGAAGAAAAAAATGAACTTAAATGATTTTAGCAAATGGCCTCAAAGAGTGAAAAATTTAAGGGGGTCTGAATACTTTCCATCCCCACTGTATATACACACATACATATACACAATATTCATACTATATATATAATAGTAAAAAAATAAAACACAGAAACCAAAAAGGAAAACAATTTTAACATTGCATTTTACATACATACATTTAACCAGTGACGTGTGGTGAGGTCAGTGGCTGGTGAGGCACTGGCAGAGCCAGATACACACAGGTTACATATGCCGTGAACGCTGGAGCGAGAGCAATCAACCTCTGTAACTCTAAACATGTAACCTTTAAAAAAATTTAAAGTGTTGCCTATGGAGATTTTTAAGTACTGAAGTTTGGTGCCATCCCACTAGTGTGCGCAATTTTAAAGTGTGACATGTTAGTGATCTATTTAATTGGCATAACATCATCTTTCACATTATACAAAAAAAAAAAAAATCGGCTAACTGTACTTTTTTTTATTATTTATGAAACTTTTTTTTCCCCCAAAAATGTGTTTGAAAAATTGTTCCGCAAATACTGTGTAACATAAAAAGTTGCAATAACCACCATTTTTTTCTTTAGGGTGTCTGCTAAAAAAATATATATAATATTTGGGGGTTATGAGTAATTTTCTAGCAAAAAAAAGATTTTTACATGTAGAAGAGGAGTGTCAGAATTGGGTGGCAAGTGGTTAATTACCATAAGTAAGTAATATACAAATAATTATTATATATTGCTTTTAAGGTAATTTACTATATTTTGAAAAACTGTACTCAAGCAGGTGGCTTAACAGACAAATTACTGACGCTTGAAGTTATAACTTCAAACCAGTAATTTCACAGTAAATACTGTATTTATTGGTGTATAACATGTACTTTTTCACCCTGAAAATCTGGTGCAAATAGCGTGTGCGTGTTATACGCTAATACCTACATTTTAGCTGGTTCGGAGGGGACATACAGTGGGAATCTCCTGTTTACTTCTGTAATAGGAAGTCCCGTCTCCTGGGCCGCCATTGGACCACTGTTCTGTCTATCATAGGAGATTCTCACTGTATGTAATCTGTCGGCGCTCATCCCACCCCCCTCCCTGTCCCCTCTAGACTGCAGATGGGCATCGATCAGGCTGCACTGATGGCAATGGTGAGACTGCTGCATTGAAGGCAATGGTGAGGCTGCTGCACTGATGCCACTTGTGAGGCTGCATTGATGTGGATTGATGAGGCTGCGTTGATGGCACTTGTGAGGCTGCAGATGGGCATTGATCAGGCTACATTGATGGCAATGGTGAGGCTGCAGATGGGCACGGACCCTTATTTTACTTCAAAGTTCCTTATTTAAAATGTAAGTTTTTTCCCTAAAACTTCCATCTTAAAACGATAAATACAATAGATAAATATTTCATTATTATGATAACATATAGCATAATAATAAATTATTTAGCTTGATTAAAACAGTACCTTTTCAGCAGCAGCAGATCCTCCCTCTTACAGTGAGGGAAAAAAGTATTTGATCCCCAATTGATTTTGTACATTTGCCCACTGACAAAGAAATAATCAGTCTATAATTTTAATGGAAGGTTTATTTTAACAGTGAGACACAGAACAACAAAAATAGAAACTAAAGAGCTGTCTGAGGATGTCAGGAACAAGATTGTAGATCTACACAAGGCTAGACTGGGCTACAAGACCATCACCAAGCAGCTTCATGAGAGGGTGAAAACAGTTGGTGCAATTATTCGCAAATGGAAGAATCACAAAATAACTGTCAATCTCTATGGGGCTCCATGCAAGATCCCACCTCGTTGAGTTTCAATGATCATGAGATCGGTGAGAAATCAGCTCCAGAGCTACATGGGAGAATCTTGTCAATGATCTCAAGACAGCTGGGACTATAGTCACCAAGAAAACAAATGCTAACACACTACGCCGTGAAGGACTGAAATCCTGCAGTGTCCGCAAAGTCCCCCTGCTCAAGAAAGCACATGAATGGGCCCGTTTGCTAATAAATATCTGAATGATTCAGAGGAGAACTGGATGAAAGTGTTGTGGTCAGATGAGACCAAAATCAAGCTCTTTGGCATCAACTCTACTCACCGTGTTTGGAGGAGGAGCAATGCTGCCTATGACCCCAAGAACACCATCCCCACCATCAAACATGGAGGTGGAAACATTATACTTTGGGGGAGTTTTTTGCCAAGGGGACAGGACAACTTCACTGCATCAAAGGGACGATGGACAGGGCCATATACCGTCAAATCTTGTGTGAGAACCTCCTTCCCTCAGCCAGGGCATTGAAAATGGGTCGTGGATGGGTATTCCAGCATGACAATGACTCAAACACATGGCCAAGGCAACAAAGCAGTGACTCAAGAAGAAGCACATTAAGGTCTCCAGACCCTAATCCCATAGAAAATATAAGGAGGGAGCTGAAGGTTCGAGTTACTAAAGGTCAGCCTCAAAACCTTAATGACTTGGAGAGGATTTGCAGAGGAGTGGGACAAAATCCCTCCTGAGAGGTGTGCAAACCTGGTGGCCAACTAAAAGAAACATCTGACCTCTGTGATTGCCAACAAGGTTTTTGCCACCAAGTACTAAGTCATGTTTTGCGAAGGGGTCAAATAGTTATTTCACTCATGAAAATACAAATCAATTTATAACTTTTTTGAAATGTGTTTTTCTGTTAAAATAAACCTACCATTACAATTATAGACTGATCATTTTTTTGTCAGTGGGTAAACGTACAAAATCAGCAGGGGATCAGATACTTTTTTCCCTCACTGTAACTGTGTGAGAAAAACATGGGATTATGGGTAAACCTTATACCCATAAACCCATGCTTTTTCCTTCTAGTTAAGAGGGCTAGGCTGGAAGGGAGCATTTGTCTTTTGGACACATTACCCCTTCTATGACACTGCAGTGAGAGGAGAGCCTCCACTGCACCATTTTTATTGGACAACATGGAACAATGGTGCTTTACCATTGGTTCAAGGCTCCAAGCTGTCTATTGAGCTCAGTGTCTCTGAAAAGAAGTGAGGAGAGGCACTGTGAGCTCATCCTCTCAGTCTGCTGCAAGCAGCGTGTTCCA
The DNA here is from genome assembly GCA_037952835.1 of Lithobates septentrionalis. Lineage (NCBI taxonomy): Eukaryota > Metazoa > Chordata > Amphibia > Anura > Ranidae > Lithobates > Lithobates septentrionalis. The sequence goes on from JBBDGP010000509.1 coordinate 633,015, forward strand.
GCTTGTATTTAAACTGGCCGCGCTGTATGTAGCTTCTGAGAGGCTGCACTAGGTGCCCCGTATCTCCGGAACAGGATCCCCAAATTTTGACCAGTGGTGGAGTAGGATTTCAGCTACCTACCCCCAAAGCTTGAAAAGCTATGAGTAAGCATCTTTGGATGTGAAACGTGTTAGCGATTTGATCCCCGTTGTATCCACTTCTGTTACCTGTCTGCGTTTTTGGATTTTATATACCCAATAAAGATGCTTTTTTGATGGAGTGCGGCAATCCAGGACTTTTCTATTTCCATTATCTTGTGCATAGCCAGCACCCAGTTCTGTTTAGTAGGACGGCAGCACCCTGAAAACACGGAGACTTATAGAGCGGCATTTCTAATCAGTTCCCCAAAGCTTGATAGTTTTTTTTCTGCCTAACCTGCCTCCCCTGACTGCACGTCCCTGCATTTAACAATACAAAACACAGGGGCATATTAATAAAGCAGTTAATCTAAGATTCATCAAACATTCAGGGCACGTGAAGCTTCCAGGTATGGTGTTTTAAATGCTAGTGATTGGGGGCATGGCCACACATAAGAGAGCTTTGGCACTAGTGCTGTTCTAAAGGTTAACAAACAGAAGGATTCCTGAAACAAACTCTCAAGCTCTACAAATACCCCCAGACCCAGCTGAAATCATGGACAAGAGGAAGATTAAAGAATGAAAAAAGAAAAAATTAAGACTCCTTCCAGATGACCGAGCAAAGAGGTGGCTAAACACCTCTTGCACAACATTTTTAGTGGATTCTGTAGTGGGAAGAGGAACAGGGCTATCATTGCCTGCATCACACAGGAAAAGTACTAGTATGATCAGCATTGCCTTATCAGCTGCTGACAGCCCCTGCAATAATCAAGGCTAAAACATACTGTGGACAACATGCTGAGTCCTGTGTTAAGGGACACCAACACTTACCAAGTAATAGATTAATTCTGTTGATGACTTCCCCACCTGTGATCAGCCCATTTTAGACAGAATCCTAAAAGAAATGCCAAAATTCCTTTGTGGCACCTTTCATAAAGATACAATTTCATTTCTACACCAGTTTAGTGATGATCTGAATGAGCTGGAATGCCAAGTTAGTCATTTTGAAAACAAGATGGGAGAAGAAGTGCAGGAGTCCTTAATGACTTAGGCCAGCCATACATGGTTCGAATCTCAGCCAGTTTAGCAGGAATCATTAATGGGCAAGCTGAATGTACCAAGTTATTCTATCGATCAACTTGGGTAAAACCAGCCTGCCAGATTCTCTTGCGATTATCGCTAGCAGCGGCAATAGCTGCTAGTGATAATCACTTTCTTCTCCCAGCAGGGAATCCCCTGTCAGCACTGCCTGTGTTGATTGGGGAATTGTGCAAATTTCTTTCCTGCAACCATGGGAATTCACACTGTGTATGTGTACGCCTAAGTAGATGCTCACACAAAACTGACAGGGGTTTGGAGGATCGGTATCTCAAGAAATGATTGCTTCTTTATTACCTTCTATTTCTCCATATGAAGTAATTATCAACAGAAAATTCCTAACACTCAAGTGTACTTTTTCATGTGAAAACAACAACTAATAAAAATAGAGAAAAACATCTGTCCATTATCAAATCCCCGTATAGTGATCTAACTCAGGTCCCAGTCAAGGCCACTAAAAACCTGTGGCCTAATATTAAGGTTCCACACAATAGTAAAATATCGTACCGCTGGGGTTACCCAGTCAAACTGGTGATTGAAAATAGTAATATGCATGCATTTCACAAAGTTAGGGTTTATCTCTATTTTTACATTTTATTTTCAGTAGAGTGCTGCTGTATGCTGTATGGGTTTTAGAAAATCTAAATGAGATTTTATAGGGGGGTTGCACAGTTGGATTGTAATGTATATGGCCATCTTTACAGTGAATGTTTATTACTTGAAACCCCAACATTTAGTAAAGATTTTCACATTGAATATTTTTATTTCTTTATTTTCTAGGAAGAAGCAACCTGTTACACCCATACTAGGTTTATGGTTTCTAAGGATTCTTGTACTGGCCGTTGCTCTAGGCATTTTATGGAGACATTAGAAATAATTAGGTTACAAGGGAATTCATTCATGCAATGAGCTCAAAACTAATTAAAATATTTCTTTGATTTAAGCTTATTTTGTTTATCACTCGTAATCCCATTGTTGGGTAGGATTTTGTGTGTTATAACTCACAGCAAATTGTTACTTACTTAGGCAAAGATCCCTTAGTGGAAAAGCAACCCTAGATATCCCGTTAGCTTCTGCAGAATTTCTTATTATGAAGCAAACTTGTTACAAGTAAGAAAGAAAACTAAGTAGAAAAAAAAAACAAAGAAGATGTTTAACTTGCATTGCAGGTACCATTGGGCAAATGGTGGATAGACTTTCTATAGATATGAACTGGGATTCTTCTGTACATGCATAGACCTGGCCAAAAGACTTTTCAAGGGCTGTGCTGCTCCAAGCTGCTCTCACAGTAAAGATCTGAAATGAGACATGTAAGTGTAGAGTTTTTGGAATGAGGGTTAATTAATTGATAACTGTTCTGAAAGTACAATTATCATTTAATATAAATCCTGTCACATTAAAAGGTAATTCTTTTTTAGAAGTGTATTACAACCAATTATAATTGTAAACAATGTTGTGATTTTTTACTTGTTGATGTATCCAGCAGTGCATATAGCACAAGGGCATAGATCTCCTCAGCAAGCAGTAAAAGCACTTAAAACAAGCCCTCAGTCACCTCTGTATCTCTAAGCATCACAGAAAAATTCAAAGTTCACTGAAATTTAGCTATTTTTCTGAGAACAGAATCTTGGCAGCTCATCAGCCCTCTAATGAATAGAACCAGCAGGTGTTTCTAAGCTGTTAGAAACTGACAAAAACGCAGCTAGAGAGGTCAGGGTAATATTTTAAAAATCTTTTAAAGCCCACACTCCTATGTAGACACACGTATGAGTGTAAATGTCTGTAGCAAGTTCAACTAAGTACAAAAATATGGGATGAAAAATATGTGAACGATTAAACTACACATATTATGTATCGTTGTGCATGCTGGAGTGAGAGCAATAATTTTAGGGCATATGTTTCCACTGATGGAGGTGCACTTGAATAACAATTAACATGCACATACATACCTGCAAGAGCATTTGCTCAATTAGAACATGAATGTGCTCTGTAAACCTGAAAAACACTAGGATGCTTTTAGCAGCTATGGTCATAGTAAAAGTGCTGGGAGAAATAGCTCCCATTTGGTGATTTCTACCATAAATCACCTGACAAAGATGTTGTAAAATGACTGGTTTGTCATAAAAATTTTACTGTCAAGAAGCAGAGAGAGATAGGTGACAATAATCGGGGACTTCATAAAGGGTATCATAGACACCCTTTAGAATTCTATTAGGGCACAGCTGAAAATGTTGGTGATTGCTCCAGATTCAAGTATCACATCCATAGGAGAAGTAGGGCTAAACATATTTGCCTTTACTTCTCCTTTAATGTAAATTTACATTCATTTTCAATATTTTTTATAAATATTTTATTCTTTAACTTTCGTTAAAATAATACCTGGTAAATCTGCCATGAAGGTCATTGTTTAGGCACTTGATCCTTTTTTAAGCACTTCCTCTGTGGGTAACAACTCCTTGTCCTTGTCTCCCAGTTGCCAAGTACAATATTCCCAACGCACACATTCCTGAAAATTCCTGTAAATGTAAGCAGTGACCACTGTGAAGAAACCAAAAGACATTCAAAGTGAGAAATATGTCACCAGCACAACAAGGATCTCCAGAACGGGTCCAAAGCTTTATTCAGCAATCACATTATGGTTACATAAACAATGCCTGGCACGTGCCTGATGAAGTGACTCTGTGTGGTGACATGTGTGTGCATGTGTGGTGGTGACAAATTTCTCCATTGGAATGTCCCCAATTGTTGCCCTGCAATGTCACCCTATGATATGTTGTTACAGTTGAGTCTATAAGCATCTGTAAAAGAATAAAGGAACCAATGGAGTTCCAAGCCCAGGCAAAACAATTAGAAAAAGGTATAAACAACAACTGAATTATAATAATAATAAATAACTGTGCGTTGTAAATTGTAATAACACCTGAAATGTGAAGAAACCAAAGATAACCACGCTTATAAAATGTAGTTTCTATTAGACATCACCACAGTGAATATACAAATGCTGTACATATAAAATACTTCAAATATGCACCAAATAATATTAAAAATGAAAAAAACAATTGTGAAGTCTATATACGGTATCTTAAAAGTGAGTTACACCCCTCACATTTTTGTAAATATTTTATTATACCTTTTCATGTGACAACACTGAAGAAATGACACTTTGCTACAAAGTAGAGAGTGTACAGCTTGTATAACAGTGTAAATTTGCTGTCCCCTCAAAATAACTCAACACACAACCATTAATATCTAAACCGCTGGCAACAAAAGTGTGTACAACTCTAAGTGAAAATGTCCAACATGGGCCCAAAGTGTCAATATTTTGTGTGGCCACCATTATTTTCCAGCACTGCCTTAACCTTCTTGGGCATGGAGTTCACCAGAGCTTCACAGGGTGCCACTGGAGTCCTCTTCCACTCCTCCATGACAACATCACGGAGCTGGTGGATGTTTGAGACCTTGCGCTCCTCCACCTTCCATTTGAGGATGCCCCACAGATGCTCAATAGGGTTTAGGTCTGAAGACATGCTTGGCCAGTCCATCACCTTTACCCTCAGCTTCTTTAGCAAGGCTATTGCCTTCCATTCAAAACTCCAGTATTGCCGAATAGATATAAAGAGGGAGAGGATAGAACACTCTCATAGTATAGTATTTTGAGTACTTTGAGTAGCTTATTTAAAAAAAGGTTAATTTGCACGTACATATAATAGACTGAAGATCAGCATGACCAATGACTGGGCTGACGAAACGGGGTTGGGTGGTGTTCTTGAGCTACGTCATTTCCAGTCAGCTGGAATGCAGGTGGAGCGCAAACCAGTGGTTCCTACATTTTATATGCTGATCTTCATTCTATTATATGTTAGGCAGGGTTCACACCACAGCACAGAGCGGCTCACAGCAGGGGTCTGGCGTGTCCCTTTTCACTGTTTCAGGTTCGATTTCAGCCCGAATTTTTGGCTGAATTTGGACCTGAAGCGGACTAGAACACACACAGGACTCCTGTGCAAATCGCATTGGAGCAGCTCCGGAGATGTGTGAACTGGCTCCAAAGAGAGCCGGTCACAATCTCCTGACATGCAAATTTTTTTCGATATGATACTGCATCGCTTTAACTGACAATTGTGTGGTCGTGCGACGTTGTACCCAAACAAGATTGACGTTCTTTTTTTCCCACACATAGAGCTTTCTTTTGCTGGTATTTGTTTTTGGTGTTATAAACAAAATATTCCCCCAAAAAATGTAAAAAAAATACATTTCTTCATCAGTTTAGGTCGATATATATTCTTTTACATGTTTTTGGTAAACAAAATCGCAGTAAGCGTATATATTGATTGGTTTGCGCCAAAAGTTATAGCGTCTACAAAATAGGTGATAGAGTTATGGTATTTTTATTTTATTTTATTGTTTTTACTAGTAATGGCAGCAATCTGCGATTTTTAGCAGGACTGTGACATTGATCAGACACTTTTGACACTTTTTTGGGAGCATTGACATTTATAGAGCTATCAATGCTATAAAAGTGCACTGATTACTGCGTAAATGTCACTGGCAGGAAAGGGGTTAACACTAGGGGGCGATAAACGGGTTAAATGTGTTCCCTTATGTGTGTTTCTAACTGTGGGGGGGTGGAACTGACTGGAGGAGGAGACATATCGCTGTTCCTAATCACTAGGAACAGCAGATATTTCTCTCCTCCCCTGTCAGAACGGGGATCTGCGTGTTTACACACACAGATCCCCGTTCTGGCTCTCGTGCCCACGATTGCGGGTGACTGGCGGACAACAATTTGGTTTCTTCTTATAAGCATCTGTGCTGATACTTAATGAGCAGGAGTTTTCTTGCCTTTGTCACTATAATGGAGAACACCCTGAGCAATGACATACAGATGGTTCTGTAGTTCAGCAGTAATGAGATGCAAAAAAGGCAAAAACAATATCTTACAAAATGGCAATTGTTTATAATATGGTGCTTTAGCAAACAAACTTCATCTAGTTAGGATTTACATTTACTTTAAAGTGATACTAAACACACACTGTTTAAGTTACATTGCCCCTTTTATTTCTCTACATGGATGATGGCACTGTAATTATTTTAATTAAAAAAAAGCTATGTACCTTTTTCCTTATCAATATACAGCTGTCACATGACCCATCTCTTTCCCAGCCTGTCTACAGGGAAATATAAGCAGGAGGAGCTTCTAGTCCTCTGCTGCTGGTCACATGTTCAAAATAAAAAAAACAGCCTTTAGAATATATGGTAAAAATAAATAATATCAATAAACCATTTTAAATTGTCATTCAAATATATATTTGAAATCAAATCTTCATTATTTTTTGGCAATAACATGGTGTGGGTGGATTTCTAATAGTCACAGACTGTATCCCGCCCCTCCAACCTGTGTCTTAGAATAACAGGGATGTGAAGCCTCAATCAACCAATCTGCATGTAATATCCTGCCCCCATTGTGTTTAGCTGGTAATGGGCATGGAGGAAGACAGAGGGAATGGGCTGTCATTTACCACTGTGTATATGCCCGCATGTGTGACTCTATAGTCACATGGGCTGCTTAGATGTGATAGTGAGGAAATATGCAGCATAGAAACTCACTGAAAACTGAGCATGTACAGAGCTGCCAACATTGCTCTGCAAAATCCCCAACTGCATTGGGGACTTGGGCAGAAAGGGGAGGTAGGAAACAACAGGATCAACCAGCTTTTTTGCAGAATACAGAAAACAAAACTCATAGTGACTGATTGAATATGAACAGCATGTAATACACCATTTATTGATAGCTTTGTATGATGTGGGTTTAGTGACACTTTAAAGACAGATTTTTAGTGACAGTGTATGCACATAGTCCAGCCCTAGGCCTGTAAACTTACCCATCCATGTTCCTACCTACCTCATTGCTGCTGCATCACAACCCATGTAAGCTCTGGTGAAAGCTGGTACCAAATCTTACACAAAAGAATGATGTTCTGGCACTGCTCACATGACAATGTTCAGGTATGGTGATTGATACATAGGGGAGATTACATACTCCTCCATACCCAGAAGTCCTGCTACATTATAAAGAGCTTTGGCAGTGCAAAGTGAAGGCAAGGGAGCATGGCTGACAAAATATGCATGCCTGGAAGAAGAGGGGGCAATGTGCAGATCTGTCATTTGGCCCAAATGGACAAGGTGATAGTGTCTCTATAATAAGACCTTCTGTGTGAAGGCTCAGGACATCTGTGGCCATGAAGGGGTTTCCAACAGCTTAAACCAGCAGCGTCCAAACATTGTGTTACAAATAATTCAGAACAGGTATTTAACCACTTCCCGTCTGGCCTATAGCAGAATGACAGCCGATCGGTGGTATGGTGTGTCACTCTGACACACCGCAGCTCCAATCTAGGTAAAGAGCCTCTGATGGACCAATCACAGCTGATCACAGCATGTAACCAGGAAGTGCCGCTAAACAGCTTTCCTTGGTTTATGCTGACAGGGAGAGCCGTTCACCAGCTCTCCTGTCAGAGGGGGGGGGGTCTGCGCTGATAATCAGCGCATTGATTATCAGCTCAGCCCACATCAGAAGTGCCCATCACATCTGCCAATCACTGTCCATCAGCTGCCAGTCAGTGCCCACCAAAGTTCCAGTCATTGCCCATCAAAGTGCCAATAAGTGCCCTTCACAGATGCCAATCAATGCCCACCAGTAAAGGCTGTCAGTACCTCATCATCAGTGCTGCTTATCAGTGCCGTCTATTAGTGCCCATCAGTGCCACCTGTCAGTGCTCATCAGTGCCGTCCGTCAGTGTCCAGTGCCACCTATCAGTGCCCGTCAGTGCCACCAATCAGTGCCCATCAGTGCTGCATATCAGTGCCGCCCATCAGCGCCCACCAGTGCTGCATATCAGTGCCGCCTATCGTGCCCATCAGTGCTGCATATTAGTGCCTCCTCATCTGTGCCCATCAGTGCCACCTTATCAGTGCCGCCTCATCAGTGCAGCCTCATCAGTGCAGCCTCATCAGTGCCCGTCAGTGAAGGAGAAAACACAATTTTATAACAGAAACAAAGAAAAACTTTTTTTTTTCAAAAAATGTTGGTCTTTTTTAGTTTTTTTAGCAAAAATAAAAAACCCAGTGGTGATCAAATACCACCAAAAGAAAACTCTATTTGTGGGAAGAAAATGATAAAACTTTAGTTTGAGTACAGTGTTGCATGACCGCGCAATTGTGATTCAAAGTGTGACAGCGCTGAAATCTGAAAATTGTCCTTGGCAGGAAGGGGGGAAAGTGCCCAGTATTGAAGTGGTTAAAATTCAAACTGTGTTGTCACAGGAAATTAAATCACTATTTGATTTAAAACCTTTTCATTTCAGTCATTCAAATAAACAAAACTGAATTGGTGATTAGATATTTGTTTCATTATTTTTGTCAATCAGTGCTATTTTCTGAAGTCTAAGGAAGCTAGATTTTTGCATGTGTTGAATATTGTAGCATAAAGCTCCTGTAACACACATCAAGCATGGCCAAAATATTCCTCTCAATGAGGGCACTGCATCAAAACGAAATTATTATATACAGTAGGCTATTGAAAAATACATAAATGTTTCCTCAAAGTAATATTTGGAAATTTTCCAAAGTCAGAATGTTTATTAGATATTTTAGATACTAAAAATCTAAGCATACAACAATAATTTTGCTGTCATCTTAGAATTCTAATAATTGCAATATCATTAAAGGTTTGAAAATGATTGCTTATTGTTTTTCCTTTTTATTATAGTAACCAAGCTTTTATTAGAAATGATAAGAAATGCTTTAACATTTATTAAGGCTTTAAAATCTCTAGTGGTTTTAAACTGCTCTATATTAATTCCAGTCCCTGTAAATTTTTATTATGCTACTGTTTATTATGTTTTTCCATTTTCTTTGTATAGAGAATGTATATGTACTGTACATTTTATTATGTTGATATCAGTGCTAAAAATGTTTTAAATATCCTTGATGTTTTACTAAGATATATGTTAAATACCGCATTTCATTATTTTATTCCTCATTTACCAGCAGGTGGAGCTATAGGTTCCTTTCTACATGTTTACCAGGCAATCCTCAAGGAGGAATTCCAGTTATGGAAAATTTTATACATACGGTAGTACCTTGGTCCAGCGTGGCTGTTGCCCCTGAGAATTACAGAAGTAGACACCACTCCATTAGTCCAGTGATTCCCACTGTCTTCTGGATCCAGTGCTGAGTGACTGGCCTGATGCATTATGAGCAAAGAAGGTTGGCTGCTCAGCAGAATGCGTTGCCATTTCACAATGAATGCAAAACACCCTCTGACTAGACAAAGTGGAGATGGAGGGTAGTGGTTCCACACTCTCCCCCCTATCCAGTCAGAGATGCTTTGCATTCATTCTTAACTGCTTTACTGAATCAAGGCAATTGTTTACAGAGGTCAATAGCGCAGGCTCAAATTTACACACACAACTGAATGAGTCAGAGGAGTGCATCATCCCCCTTCCTACAATCTCTGCTCGGAGAGATCTGTATAGAGCTATAAGCAGAGAGAGAGAGTCTGAAAGCAGATAAATATGGCTGGAAATATCTAATACAACTTACCCCAAAGCATGATAAAGTATTTTTCGTAAAACTGAAACCTGTAAGGTTCATTTCAGTTAATTTAAAAAATATGAAAACCCACCATTTCATATTCCTGATATTTGCCTGCTGTACCATGTACCTACAGTATATGAAACCGTTTTTAGTTCCCTTTGTATTGCTTTCTTTATTTGAAATCCCTGGTGTTTCTGCCAGTCCCTTTGCATTCCTATTAACCACTTCTGGACCAAGCCTATTTTTGGTACTTGTTGTTTACAAGTTAAAATCAGTATTTTTTTTGCTAGAAAATGACTTGGAACAAACAAATATTAAATATAATTTTTTAGCAAAGATTTTGGATATTAAAATGGCAGTCGTTGCAATATTTTATGTCACACAGTATTTGCGCAGCAGTTTTTCAAGCGCAATTTTTTTGGAAAAAATACACTTCACTGAATTAACAAAAAACTAAACAGTAAAGTTAGCCCAATTGTTTTGTATATTGTGAAAGATGATGTTATGCCGAGTAAATAGATACCTAACATGTTACGGTTTAAAATTGCACACACTCGTGGAATGGCGACAAACTATGGTACTTAAAAATCTCTATAGGCAACGCTTTAAAATTTTTTAACGGTTACCAGTTTAGAGTTACAGAGGAGGTTTTTTGATAGAATTATTGCTCTAGTTTTGCGGGAAGTGGTTAAAAACTGACCACACTAAGCAGGAGAACATTTTGTGGTCAGTTCTCTAGCTATGCTGAGAACTAGGGATGAGCTGAACACACCCTCATTCGGTTTGCACCAGAACTTGCGAACAGGCAAAAAATTTGTGCGAACACGCAAACACCGTTAAAGTCTATGGGACACGAACATGAAAAATCAAAAGTGCTCATTTTAAAGGCGTATATGCATGTTATTACCATATAAAGTGTTTGGGGACCTGAGTCCTGCCCCAGGGGACATGTATCAATTAAAAAAAAAAGTTTTAAAAACTGACGTTTTTTTCAGGAGCAGTGATTTTAATAATGCTTGAAGTAAAACAATAAAAATGAAATATTCCTTTAAATATCATGCCTGGGGTTGTCATTAATATGCCTGTAAAGTAACACATCTTTAACGTGTTTAGAACAGTACAATAGCAAAATAAAAAAAAATGTCATTTAAAACTGCTCATGGCTGTAATGTATTGTCGGGTCCCTTTAACAAGGGGACCCCCAGACCCCCCCCATGTGAATGGGTATCGGGTACATTGTACCCCTACTCATTCACCAAAAAAAATTAAAAAATGTCCCGCGAAAAAAAAGAAAAACTGAAAAAATCTGCCTCGATGGGAGGCGTCCCCGCAACTGCAGCCTTTTTGCGTTGACAGCCCTTATATAGCTGAGGGCGGGGCCACCCGGTGACGTAAGTAGGTGACCCGCCCCCTTTCAAATTCATGTAATGTCACGTAATGTCAGAGGGGGGCGGGTGACCCGTTTACATCACCGGGTGGCCCGCCCTTAGCTGTATAAGAGCTGTCATCGCAAAAAGGCTGCAGCCGTGGGCGGAGTTTTCCAAAAAAAAAATTCTCAGTCCGTCGGCGCTGTGATCGCAGATGGATGGACATCGCGGGACATTTTTTTTTTTTAATAAAAGGAATTGTCCCAAGCTGTCCATTTTACTTTTTGACATTTTTGGTGAATGTGTAGGGGTACAATGTACCCGATACCCATTCACATGGGGGGGATCTGGGGGCCTCCTTGATAAAGGGGGCTTCCAGATTCCAATAGGCCCCCCGCCCGCAGACCAAAACCACTGGGCAGACCCCTAAAGGGTCTGGTATAGATTTTGAGGGGGATCCCACACCATTTTTTTTTATTTTGGCCGGGGTTCCCCTTAATATCCATACCAGACCTGAACCCCACGTCATTTTTTTTTAAATTTTGGTTCGGGGTTCCCCTGTGGGGAATTCCCATGCCGTTTTTATCAATGAACTTTTATGTGTATTGTCGGACCGGCAATTCATTAATAGCGGCAAGTAGTTTTTAATTACTTTTTTTCCTTTGAAATTTAATTTTGCTGTCAGACTGTTCTAAACACGGGAAACATGCGCCCCTTTACAGGCATACTATAGACGCCCCCCAGGTACGAAATTCAAAGGAATATTACACTTTTATTGTTTCACTTTAAGCATTATTAAAATCACTGCTCCCGAAAAAATGGCCGTTTTTAAAACTTTTTTTGCATTGATCCATGTCCCCTGGGGCAGGGCCCAGGTCTCCAAACACTTTTTATGACAATAACTTGCATATAAGCCTTTAAAATTAGCACTTTTGATTATTCGTGTTCGTGTCCCATAGACTTTAATGGTGTTTGCGTGTTTGAACAAATTTTTTGCCTGTTCGCAAGTTCTGGTGCGAACCGAACAGGGGGGTGTTCGGCTCATCCCTAATTCATACCAGACCCAAAGGGCCTGGTAATGGACTGCGGGGGACCCTTGCAGTTTTTATCAATGATTTTTATCTATATTGCCAGGATGCGGCAATACATTACAGCCACGAGCAGTTTTAAAGCGGAAGTTTGCTGGAAAAAAAATATTAAAAGCCAGCAGCTACAAATACTGCAGCTGCTGACTTTTAATATATGGACACTTACCTGTCCAAGGAGCCCGCGATGTCGGCAGCTGAAGCCCATCCATCCTTCGGCTCTCGGCTGCTGCCACCGCCATCCTCGGTAAGGCAATAAGGAAGTGAAGCCCTGCGGCTTCACTTCCTGGTTCCCTACTGCGCATGCGTGAGTCATGCTGCGTGTCTTCTCAGGTCCCTGCTGTATTCTGTGTCTCACAGAATACAGCGGGGGAGGACTAGGTAGGCGGCGGAAGTGGCGTAGGTCACCGCAATCACCGCGGTGATCTATGCCAGGAAGTGGGAGCAAATATCTGTATTAGACAGGTATCTGCTCCCTCCTCCACCCTGAAAGGTGCCAAATATGACACCGGAGGGGGGGAGGAATCCAAAAAGTGGAAGTCCCATTTTTGAGTGGAACTCCAGTTTAAAATGACATTTTCCTTTACAAATGTCATTTTGCTGCTCTCATTCATAAAACTATGTACGGCCGCTACGTAAGCAGCCTTACATAGTGTGGGGCGTGGACTTAGCCCCCTGAGCCATGATTGGCCAAAGACACCCTGCCTTTGGCCAATCATGGCTCCCACAGCAGACCGCGCTGTGATTGGCCAAAGCATGCAGGTCAGGTGAATGCTTTGGCCAATCAGCAGTCGCAGTGCATTGACGGTCTCGCCGTTCATTATGGGGCATTCTGCGGGCACTCAAATTTCCCGCGAATGCCCCATAATGTTTTAAATTTGCCCAACGCCCAATATTCAAGTCGAACTTACATTCGACTTGAACATCGAGCTCATCCCTACTAATAACTCAGCCTGCTCTGCTCCAAAGATCAGACTTGCCCTGGTAGCCCTCCCCCTGCATAGCCTTTCACTTGAAAACATCAGCATTCTGCTGTTTCTCCTCCCCCAGCTCTTATGCAGCTGGGAACAGAGGGTATGTGATCACTGATTAAAAAAAAAGGGGGGAAAGGGTATTTATAATGTTTTTATATCTATACACAGATGTTTTGCCTTTCATTTCTATTTTAAACTGAATGGGTTGTTTTACATGGTGAGGGTTTACAATCGCTTAAATGAGCAAACTGCAGGTCAACACAACAAAGGCAGAAAGCAGGAGACCAGAAACAAAGAAACAAAAGAGACGTATGACAGAAACAGACCAAGAAGCTAGATCTATGTTTATCCCAAGCATGTTGAAATTAAATTCCTGTTGATTGGTTGATTACCTCTTTTGTCACTCTGTTCCAAGCATCCACCACTCTTTAAGTGAAGACATATATTCTTGACCTTATCTTTGTATAGAGAATATTTCCATCCTGAACCTATTGCCCCCCTTAATGTATTTAAAGGTTTCAGTCATGTTCCCCCTTTCCTTACTTTCCTTGAGGCTATACATAATAAAGAGGAGCTTCATTCTCCCCCAAAAAAACTAAGTCAGCAGCTACAAATACTATAGCTGCTGACTTTAAATATAAGGGCACTTACCTGTCCAGGGATTAAGCGCTGTCCTCACCCAAACCAATCCTTCAATGGGCTTTGGGTCCAGGCACCGGCATTATAACTAAGGGAAACCAGCTGTGAAGTTTTGTGGCTTCACAGCTGGCTTCCTACTGTGCATGCTCCTTGTGAATGGTCCCATAGTCTTCTAGAACCTGTGATGTATCCCAGAAGTCTGGGGGTGAAGGAGGGGCGAACTTCTGCCCGGATCGCTGCAGTGGGAGAAGATACCTGTCAAAACCAGGTACCTGCTCCCCCTCAACAAAAGAAAGTGCCAAATGTTAAAGAGGAGACTGGAAAGAGGCAAACAAGCAAAACTTTCCCATTTGGCTGGAGTTTCATTTTAAGTTCAGTCTCCCTCGGTATGTTTTATCCTTCAGATCTGTCACCATTTTTATTTCTCATCTCTCATTCTCTATTTTTTGAAAGTAAGTGAGGTCTTCAGAACCAGACACTGTATTGTAAATAAGGGTCTACTATACTCCTATATAGTGCAATCAGGACCTATGTTTTCCTACTGGTGATCCCTTTAGTGATGCACCCAAGAATCCTATTCACTTTCCCCACTGCCTTGCCACATGGTTTGATTGTTTTGAAATCTTCTGAAATAAGTAACCCTACATTGTTTTCTTCTGTAATTCTGGCTAACACTGTACCTCCCATATTTAACTCTTGGAGAGGATTCACTTTCCTAAGTTAATTATTTTACAATTTCTTACTAGGGATGAGCTTTCTGTTCGGGTCGAACATGAGTTCGACTTGAACATTGGCTGTTCGCCCATCCATCGAAACCGAACATTATGGGCCGTTCGCACCAAATTCGAGCGGCGTGTAATGGCCCATAATGCACTGCGGGAGCGCAGTGCATTGCTGTATGATGATTGGCCAAAGCATGCACCATGACCTGCATGCTTTGGCCAATCCCAGTGCCCTCAGCTAAGAGAGCCATAATTGGCCAAAGGCAGGGTGCCTTTTGCCAATCATGGCTCAGGGGACTAAGTCCATGCCCCACACTATATAAGGCTGCCTGCACGTCGGCCCCGTGTAGTGTGTTGTTGGCGTGGACAGAGAGAGAGTGTGTCATTTAGAGCAGGCAGGCAGGTTATTCAGTTATCTACAGTGCATTTATTATATATGTGAATAAGGGAAAAGGGGTGGTTGGCACTACCTAGAAAAAACCCTAGAAGCTGCTATATCATAGGGAAAAAAAAAATCAAATAAAGATGTTTATTATTTATTATTTATTACACAGCTATACCCATATTAACTGAATAGGGCTATGTAATATGTATGTTTCCTGCCACAATAGGCAAGATGGAGGAGGTATAGCATATAAGCCTAAGTACCCAGCCCATAGCTCCAGGTGGTATATAGGTGTGCAATGAAAATAGAAAGAAGCTATGGATAGGAGATAATCCCAAAAAATGTACACGCAAAACAACTCCAATCCGCATATAACACTGTCACATCTATATAG
The DNA here is from genome assembly GCA_037952835.1 of Lithobates septentrionalis. Taxonomy (NCBI): domain Eukaryota; kingdom Metazoa; phylum Chordata; class Amphibia; order Anura; family Ranidae; genus Lithobates; species Lithobates septentrionalis. Next base: position 648,394 of record JBBDGP010000509.1, read on the forward strand.
GAATTACAAATTGTCACATCTATATAGGAATCACAAATCAGCCAGATGGGATCCTGCAAAAAAAAAATACAATGATTGGTACAGTGGTCCCTAGATATTATGGCTGTTGACAGAGAAAACAAGAAGTCTAAAGTATGCAGGAAAAAATGAAATATGGAAGTTCCATATGCGTAGTGGTGTCTGCATCAAATCTAGACAGCATTAAGGGGACTTTAGTGCTTAGATATTTTTCCAGGTGACTTCTGTGCTCCCCCTTCAGAATTCCTACTCACCGGATCCAGACACCCCTACAGGGGTAATGGGCCTTGTAGTGCTTATTATGGAGGCTGATTTGTGATTCCTATTCACATTATAATTTGGGGCACCCCTTGTGAGTGTTCCATTTTTAGGGGAGGCAGCAACCTTTCCTGTTACTGTGTAGGCCCATCCTAAGAGCGCAATGTTTTCTATTTTTTGTAATATTTATATATATATACACACACACACACACACACACACACACACACACCCACTGTATCCAGTTTAGCTATATCTGACTGCAGGCTGTTCCTGGTGTACTTTTTCTAATATACTTACACAGGACTGTGCACCCATAGTGCAGTTGCTACTACTTTTCTGGTGGTGTACACAATACAGTACACCCATAGTTGTTATTACACTTCTGTGCCGTGCACCCCTAGTGCAGTTGCTACTACTTTTCTGGTGGTGTACACAGTACAAAATGCATACAGTGCACCCATAGTTTCTATTAGACTTTCAGTGGTGTACAAAATACCGTTCACCCCTAGTGCAGTTGCTACTACTTTTCTGGTGGTGTACACAATACAGTACACCCCTAGTGCAGTTGCTACTACTTTTCTGGATGCCTTTCCTTGTTCTGTTTGTTTCCTCATTGTCCCTGACAATGAGGAAACAAACAGATAGGGAAAGGCATATCCATCACTTCTGGTAAGCGCAATTTCCTACAGATTTAATTAGCAAGAGTTTCTGTGAAGAAATCATCTGTCCATAATTTTGATCAAGAGCGGGATTATATTCCATCTATGAGTTATTAAGGACTGTTTTTTCCACAAATCATTTTAGATATCTTATCATTATTATTTTTACAAGGGTTCATGTATTAGTGCTTTTTAAATTGTGACAATATTGTCTTATTACCATGTGATTTTATTAGTGATTCATGAATTTTTTGCAAATTACATGAACTTTATCCAACCAGGGTAGGGTTGTTCTGCCTGGATTGGAACACTGTCAATAATTTTGTACTTCACCAATAAAGCTTCTATTAATTAATTCATATACCGTAGCTGATCTCCCTTGATTGTTTCTTAGGGTTACCTTTTAACACCCCCCCCTTTTATGTCCTAGGCTGCACTCTTTCTGGGAGATATACTGCCCTAAGGGCGAATCGGTGGGTCAGTTTACCTCTATGGTTCACTAACCTATAATGTAGGATTCCTTTTTTGCCTTTTATAGTCTGTTGAGTTGCTACTACTTTCCTGGTGGTGTACACATTACACAATCCATACAGTACACCCATAGTTGTTATTACACTTCTGTTGGTGTACACAGTACCGTGCACCCCTAACGCAGTTGCTACCCTGTTTCCCCGAAAATAAGACCTAGCGTGATTGTCAGTGATGGCTGCAATATAAGCCCTACCCCCAAATAAGCCCTACCCTGTTTCCCCGAAAATAAGCCCTACCCTGAAAATAAGACCTACAAGGACTTTAACTAGGGCTTATTTGGGGGGGTAGGTCTTATATTGCAGCCATCACCGACAATCATGCTAGGTCTTATTTTCGGGGAAACAGGGTACTACTTTTCTGGTGGTGTACACAATACAACACTACACCCATAGTTGTTATTACACTTCTGTTGGTGTACACAGTACCGTGCATGCCTAGTGCACTTGCTACTACTTTTCTGGTGGTGTACACAGTACACAATACAGTGTAGTGTGGTTTTGCTAAACAAAATTTACAGCATGTCTGGAAGGTCAACAAGGAGAGGCAGACGCTCACAGGCCACTAAAAGAGGGCAAGCAGGCTCTGTGTCTACAGTCAACAGTGCTGGTCATGGACATGGTGTATCCTCAGCACGTGGCCATGGGGCACGCTTGTCTTTTTTTTCTGCAGCTGGCCATGTTATTGAGCCACAACATGCAGAAGAGTTGGTGGAATGGATAACAAAGCCCTTCTCATCCTCCTCATCCTTTGTCACCCAGGCTCAGAGTAGTTTGCCTGCCAATGCAGCTGCCAAAGCGGCCTATTCCATCGGCTCCATATCAACAGTTACTCCTTCCCTAGCCCCACCATCATGCACGGAGGAGTCCCTTGAACTATTTGACCACAGTGTTGGGTACATGCTGCAGGAGGATGCGCAGCAATTTGAAGGCTCTGATGATGGTACCCATGTTGAGGAAGGGAGTAACGTGAGCCTAGAGAGAAGGGGTGCCCAAGAAGATCAAGAAAGTGGCAGTCATGTTCCCCGAGCTGCAGCATACTGCCAAGTTTGCTCCAGTGACGAGGAGGGAGGAGATGATGAGGTCACTGACTTTACTTGGGTGCCTGATAGAAGAGAGGAGGAGGCACATCTCCAACGAGGCAGGATGCCTTCCAGGTAGCAGCTTTAAGGCAGCCACCCAATTGCATCACACTGCAAAACTAAGCAGGTGCAGGGCGCTGCTGACTCCCCTCATATTTTGAAAAGTTCTTTGGTGTGGGCCTTTTTTGACACGTGTGCAGCAGATCGCACCATTGTTGTTATCAACATATGTCTGAAGCGTATCAAGCGTGGCCAAAACATCAGCCGCTTGGGCACCACATGCATGACCAGACTTATGACGACCTCCCATGCAGTCTGTTGGCAACAGCACTTAAAAGACCCACATCAAAGAACAAGGCGGACCTCTCCTTGCTCCTCATCAGCTGGGATCTCCAACCCCACTATACCTCCAGTCCTCTCAGAAACCTGAACTGAGAGGAATGAAGGTATAGAAATAGGTGTCCCTAGTACTTGCGGCCAATCTGCTAGTGGTACACCAACATCGGATTTTAGCAGGCAAATTTCCCTACCCTAGTTGCTAAACCGTCTAAAGAAATTCGGTCCCAGCCACCCAAATGCTCAGCGTCTGAATGCTAGCTTGGTCAAATTGCTAGCACTGCAACTGCTGCCTTTTCAGCTGGTAGACTCTGCCCCTTTGGTGAATTTGTGGAATGTGTGGTACCTCAGTGGCAGGTTCTCAAACGCCATTTCTTTTCACGGAAGGCCATTCCGGCTCTCTACCAGCATGTGGAAGGCAATGTCTTGGCCTCGTTGGACAGGGCGGTCAGCAGTAAGGTGCATATTACTGCTGACTCATGGTCCAGCAGGCATGGACAGGGATGTTATCTTTCTTCAGCTGGGAAGGATGCAGGACAGGGTTCAGTATTGTTGGAGCTTGTTCCACCACATGCCTCCAAAATGCTAGTGGTGATTCTGCCACAGCTCTCTCCTCCACCCCCTCCTCTTCTTCCTCTGCAGATTTCTCCTCTGAAACCAGCAGTGCTCCCTAGGTGTTCAAGGGGCTACGCAGGCAAAAAGATGCCATGCGGTGCTTGAGTTGGTCTGCTTAGGGGACAGGAGCCACACTGGGGCAGAGATTCTGTCAGCTCTGCAGGGGCAGGCTCAGAGGTGGTTGACACACCAGCTTCAGCCAGAAATGGTTGTATGCGACATTGGCACCAACCTCCTCTCCACCCTCCGACAGGGACACTTGACCCATGTTCCCTGTTTGGCTCATGTCCTGAATTTGGTGGTGCAGTGGTTCTTGAGCAGGTACCCTGGCTTACAGGATCTCCCGAGGCAGGCCTGGAAAGTCTGTGGTCATTTCCGCCGGTCATATAATGCCAGTGCTCGGCTGGCTGACATTCAAAGAGAATGCAACCTGCCCAAGACCCGCCTCATTTGTGACATGCCCACCAGGTGGAACACAACTTTGGCAATGCTGTAGCGGCTACACATGCAGCAGAGGGCCATCAATGAGTACCTGTGTGAGTATGGCAGGAGGACAGGGTCAGGGGAGCTTGGCTTTTTTTCGCCACGCCTTTGGCTACTGATCAAGGATGCATGCACTGTCCTGTCACCATTTGAGGAGGCCATGAGGATGGTGAGCAGTGACAGTGCATGCATCAGTGATACTGTCCCTCTTGTCTTCCTGTTGGAGCACACGCTTCGTGGAATAATGGACAGGGCACTTGAGGCAGAACAGCGGGAGGAAGAGGAGGACTTCCTTACCTCTCAAGGCCCCCTTTATCCAGATACTAGTATTCCTGCAGGCCCGCCGATCACACAGAAAGAAGAAAAGGAGGAGGAGGAGATGGATTGTGTCAGCATGGAGGTGGAGGATAACACTCAGCAGCAGTCTTCAAGGGATCATTTTCAATCCCCAGAAACCCATGAAGTTGTACGTGGCTGGGAGGAGGTGGTTGAGGATCATGTGACCCTTAGTGACCCAGAGGACTCAGGATCGAATGCCTCTGCAAACTTACGCTGCATGGCCTCCTTGATCCTGCAAAGCCTGCGAAAGGACCCTAGGATTCATGGTATCAAGGAGAGGGATCATTACTGGCTGGCAACCCTTCTTGCTCCATGTTACAAGGGTAAGGTTGCAGAACTTATCCAGCCTTTGCAGAGGGAGCAGAGGATGAAACATCTTCGGGAGGCCTTGCAGAAAGGTTTGTGCAATGCGTTTCCAGAGCCTGGGAGGTTACATTTTCCTGGTGCTGAACAACATGTTGCTGAGGCTTCGTTCACTCACAGAAAGAGAGGTGGAGAAGGTGGCTGGCTGACCGATGCCTTCAGACAAAAGTATCTGAGGCTTTACAGTGTTGTGCCACCACCACCACCACCGCCTAAGGCCCAATTTTTATGCCCCTGTTTAACAGGGGCGCGTAATTACAATTTTTCGTCTAATATTTCACAGCAGGGCCTGTTCCTGCGCTCAACAAAAGTATCTGTGAGGCTTTACAGTGTTGTGCCACCACCACCACCTAAGGCCCAATTTTCATGCCCCTGTTTAACAGGGGCGCGCAATTACAATTCTTGATATAATATTGCACAGCAGGGCCCATTCCAGCGCCCACCAAGAGTAACTGTGAGGACTTAAAGTGTTCTGGTACCACCAACACCTAAGGCCCAATTTTCCGCAGAGTATATAGGGCAGGCCGTATAGTATATACAGGCAGTCCCCTATTTTCATCCGACTTACAAATGACTCCTACTTAGAAAGAGGGAGACAGCAGGAAGTGAGAGGAAATCTACCCCTAAGAAGGGAAATTCTCTCCTGTAAGAGTTAATATGGGAAAAAGGTGTCTCCACTGATGCTTTATCACCAATCCTTGTTCCCCTAATAACCCAAAATTTTCTAAATCCAATTGTCATTGGGACAGAAAGTGAGGTGAAATCTTCTGAACAGGGGCACAGACAGCAAAATAAATGTTACAGGGGTGATGATAACTCTTCCCTAGGTTATCCAAAAAGCTTAAAAATAGATTTTTTTGGCTGGAGCTACACTTACAAACAGATTCAACTTAAGAACAAACCTACAGTCCCTATCTTGTTTGTAACCCAGGGACAGCCTGTATATTGCTGCTGTTCAGAGTATATAGGGCCTGGGGACCCCACGCCTTTTGTTTTTAAATTCTTTGTTTTTAAGTTCCCCTTAATATCCATACCATACCCAAAGGGCCTGGTAATGGGCTGGGGGGGGGGGGGGGGCAACATTACATTAAAGCCACAAGCAGTTTTAAATGACTATTATTCCTTAAGAAATGTCATTTTTTGCAGGGTCTGTTCTAAACACGGGAAAAATGCGCTACTTTACAGGCATACTATAGTCACCCCCCAGGCACAATATTTAAAGGAATATTTAACTTTTATTGTTTCACTTTAGGCATTAATAAAATCACTGCTCCCAAAAAAATGGCCTTTTCTAAAACTTTTTTTGCATTGATACATGTCCCCTGGGGCAGGACCCGGGTCCCCAAACACTTTTTATGACAATAACTTGAATATTAGCCTTTAAAATTAGCACTTTAGATTTTTCACGTTTGCTTTCCATAGACTTTAACAGTGTTCGCACAAATTTTTTGCCTGTTCGCATGTTCTGCCGCGAACCGAATCGGGGGGTGTTTGGCTCATCCCTATTTCTTACACACAGTGCACTGACTAGTTCCTGTAAAAAACAATATGTCCATTCTTATTAACTGTGCTACATCCAGTGTGAAGCTGTGAGGGCTTTTAATATACAAATCTGCTGATCTCCTAAACCAAAACTGGAATTACAGAAACCTGCTTTAATGCCTTACATGACTGGACATTTAAGTCAAGTCATCAAACCTTTCCTATAATATACAAATAGTTAAAAGATGGCGGGCAATTATCATTTCATAAAATGTGCATGGTTTCCTGACCCTGATTTCCAGTACACAGTATGCTCCTTTCACCAACATAAGAGCAAAATGTGTCATGACAAGGTGTTACACTACCCCCTGTTTACAGTAGCTAATGGCTACCATAATTAAGTGGGAATCCCAAAAGCATATGACATGTTAATAAATAAGTTTGATTTGAGCTAATCCCTCCCCCTTCCTGCTAAGCCCCTCCCTTGCTGAATATGTGTTTTTGGCAGGTGCAAACACTTGATGCATAGGGGTTGATTTACTAAAGGCAAATGGGCTTTTCTTTTTGCAGAGTAATTTCCTTTTTGCAAAGGAATTTTCCCCTTAGTTTAGTGAAAGGGTTGAAACTCTGCTGACATTCATTATCCAAATATGTACAAGCAAAAATAGTGTGTTTTATTTACCCTACTTGTGATTGGCTATTTATTGCAAAGTGAATTTTAACCACATTCACTAAGCAAAGGGAAATTGCATAGTGAACAGCCTATTTGCCTTTAATAAATCAATCCCACCAGAGAGAGGTGTTATAGTTCACACATGACCCAGTATGTTAGAAGTGACCTAAAAGTGAGCATAATTACATGTTCTGTGGATGAAGATTGTGATGGTGCTGAAGCATTAGGGGTTAAATGAAATAGGAAATGTGCTGCCCACACAAACAATGTAAGAACTACAATGTGTTATTCATTTTCGAGTTTGTGTTATAAAGATGTAAATCACCTAATTGATTTGTAATTCAAGCAATTAATCCTATACATAATAAAGAGGAGCTTCATTCTCCCCCCAAGTCAGCAGCTACAAATACTGTAGCCGCTGACTTTAAATATAAGGGCACTTACCTGTCAAGGGATTGAGCGCTATCCTCACCTGAACCAATCCTTCAATGGGCTTTGGGTCCAGGTTTTGGCATTTTAACTTAGGGAAACCTAAGTTCCTTAATACATTGGGCCAAAGTGGGCTTTCCATAACATATTACACTTGTGTTAATGTTGAAAAAATTACCAATAAAAACTACTGAAACGAAAAAAATGGAACTCCAGCCAAATGGAGAAATTTTGCTTGTTTGCCTCCTTCCACCCTCCTCTTTAACATTTGGCAACTTTTTTTTGTTGACAGGTATCTGCTCCCACTGCAGCGATCCAGGCAGAAGTTCATCCCTCCTTCACCCTCAGCCTTCTGGGATGCTTCACAGGTCCCAGAATACTATGGGACCATCCATTCACAAGGAGCATGCACAGTAAGAAGCTGGCTGTGTTTCGCTCTAGAAGCAATTTGAATTAGTTTTCATTAGTCGCCTTGTGTGCTGCCCAGTGAACTGTGGGAGATGTGTCCCCGGGGGTGTTCTCAGTGAAATACTGGCGGATGGAATTTTCCACATCTCTAAATACAATGGGGTCATTTATTATTAAGGCATTAAGAGGTCACGCCACAGGCCGGGCTTTTGTCCACAGGTCTGAGACCATCATCTCGACAGGTGAATGGTCTGACCATGGAGTTATCAATATTTGGGCCTTTGTTATAAATGGGAGAAGTGGAGACAGGATAAATATTTGGTCAATATTGGAGTATGTTTTGTGGACGTGGGAATAGTGTGTGTAAACTCTTATTGTGGGGTGATTGTCTCTCCAGACGTCAATGAGACCATGGGATTGTAGTAATTGCACCAATTTGGTGCTCTGTTTAGGAGTATGTTTCAGTACAGTTTTGAGGGTTTTAGACTTATCTAACATTTGGTCTAGTGATTTGTTGTTGTCTCCCCCAAAAATTATATGACCTGTCGCATGGGACATCAGCACATTCAGCATGCTCTGGAAAAAGGGCGTCTGTCCTGCATTGGGAGCGTAATATGAGATAAATGTGACCTCATGTTCGTTAATGTTACCATTCAATAGGATGTATCTTCCCTCCTTATCTTGTATCACCCCTTTGGGGACAAAAGGTACTCTCTTAGACAGGCACACTGCCACTCCCCTCTTTTTATCCAGGCCATTAGATAGATAGTATGTGGGGTATTTAGCATTTAAATAGTTGGGAGACGAAGCCCGAGAGAAGTGGGTCTCCTGTAACAGTAGGACATCTATCCCCATTTTATGATAGTAGTGTAAGGCCCTTGTTCGTTTGGCAGGGGAATTGAGACCTTGTACATTGTGAGTCAGAATTTTAAATTTGGTCAGTGTTATTTTAGTCATTGTGGTTCAGTAGACTGTACTCGCCTGTAGATGACTTTGGTTGTCCACAACCAATCCCACTGGTGGGAGTTACGGAATTCTGAAATCCGGAGGGAGAGAATGTGCACCGGTACAAAAGAGACACTAAAGAGTAGAAAGAGTACAGAGAGAGATTAACAGAAGCATAAAGCCCCTACCATCTGTCTGCCCGCATCCATAAAGGTAGAGTGGCTGCAATATACACATTAACATTTCAAGGATGTATGGCTGATTATGGGGACCAGCACCCCTTTTGTTGTGTCGAAGTTGTCGATAGCAATCAGCTATGGACAAGCTCACAATACATGGCATGTGGTTCCGTCTCGGCCCATCCCTCTTCAAACTATTGTAACTTAGTCTGAAAGGGAGCAAGGCACGTGGGTGAGGGGGATTGAGTAACCCTATGTACCCCCTCAAAGAAATACATCTCCATATACAATCATTTAAAGCTGTGGTAACTCCTAAAACATATGTAGAACAACAACCGTTTTTCTCTTTTGAGATAGGTCATAACACCGGAAGTCTCTGGTGTGACCCAGGGCTTCTAATGGGTTTGGGTAATGGGGGAAGGGATAGGGCAAGGGGACTCCTTGGGGGTTGATAATGCAAGTAAAGTGTGGCGCTAGAAAAAAACTTGTTCATTATTGGGCAAGACCCACCAAAATGGCAATCTGGGGGTCAAGTTTTGCACAATAAGGTGTTTGGTGGAACAGGACTTTTACTGATCCTGTATGTGATCTTTAACTAATCTAACGGGATATGTGTATCTGTGGGATGATCACCTGTGTGATCACATCTATGGGATATCCATTTTTACATAAGAAGAAACCCAATAAAACATAAAATAGAAATCAAATGTGTAAAAACACAAAGAATGTGAACAAACGTATAATATGTTCATGGACAGATCTATGTGTCTGTTCCTCTATCAAAAGTATATATCTAATTACCCTTAACAGGAAACATAATAGTGCATAAACCCTGAGTCAATATGTGCGACTCTGTAGCAAAAGAAGGTAAAAAAACATTCATACCAATAGTGTTGCTACCACAACTTAAAGTAAAGAGGTATGTGCAAAGATAAAGTAAAAGTCCATAGAAAGTCCTCAAGACATATATCTGAAGACTTGACTAATAAGGCTTCCGGTGGAATTTATTGTATGGAACCCCTGAATCCGGGAATGGTTTTTGTGTAGTCTGATGATCAAACTTGTAATGTAGATAGGGATAGGTAAAAAATAGCCTTACCGGAGATGGTGGACTCACCAGCCAGCGGCTTAGGAGTCAAACGGGCTTACGATGGAGCAGAAAATGGTGGATGTAGCACTGTATCCTCAGCAGGTGGGAAGAGCAGATGGTGGAAGCAAACAAACAACCTCCTACGATCCCACTAATCGCCGGGCTTCACGGTATAGAATTATATTCAGTACTCGATCTATCATGAAGTGGATGTCGGTCCTCAAATGGAAGGATTAAAGAGAAGACTTCCACATAGTGTGAATCAGCTTTCAAAAACTTTAATAAAAAGTTTTGCAATAAAAAGCACTCTGGCTCATAAACAATAGAGACCAGGTACAAAGTGGATAAAAATAAGCGCTTAATTCGATCATGGCAAGACAGGCATATCAAAACCGACGCATTTCGTCCGCGAGGACTTCAACTGGGGTATATGTCTGTCTGAGATAGATAGATAGATATAGAAATATGATTAGAAAAATACCAGCACCTGTCTGCGCCATGTGAGGTGCCGCTTCCGGGTCTCGGGAAGATGACGTTAGTGGTGTAATAAACCAATCGTAAGAAGCAAATGTGATATGAACAACCAGGCCTCAGTTTGATTAAGCCAATGGAGTGTTACCAAAATCCCTCACGTAGCGCTCGCCCCTACGTCGATGCCAGGTGATCACCCCTTTGCCAACCAGGACTACCAGTCGAGGCTCGTCATGATCCCACATGACCGCCGCGGCCGAAGGGCCAATCGCTGATAAGTTCCAGTGGAAACCAACAGCCTATCAGTGCTCGCGCACTCTGCACGTGACGCCGAACCGGACGACTGCCGGAAAAAGGGGAAAGGACCCGAGGTACGTGGAGCGCTTACACGCTCCACGCCTCACGTCTATCTGGACGGCAATAGGAACTAGTCCTTGGAGCGCAAATGCGGTCCACACCTCGGGATGTATTAAACTATGGGAACATAGGGTCGATCCCCATAGGGACAATATGCATTAAGCGTCTCACATAGCGCAAACAATGCTAAACTGACATGCCATCCTAAAAAAAATCAATATTGGGGTTAAAAACACAAAACAATTATAATATAATAGAGAATAATATTAATAAAAACCGCTATTTTCTTATTGAATACCGATATGTTGCAAAACCATCAACATAGAAAATGAAATGATCAGAATAATGAATAATAATGGTCGCACTCTGAGGTACTGCATGTCAAGGAGGGGACACCCCCTGCATGTGTAATAATCCAATTGGAAGGAAATAATTCGAAGTGTGAACCTCACTTATATGTCCTGAATGTATGATAATAATCCAAGCAGATCTCCTATAAAGTTAATCATTAATACCAAAAGGAATATATGTATGGGCTAATCTCCAATGTGACCTATAGATCCTAAAAACCTCGAAAATAAGTTTAAAAATGTAGAACTGAAACATATAATCGAACGAACCGGGAGCGGGGAAGAATAAGACATACATCTACTTTAAGACCGATTAATAAATGCATTTATGTCCCAATCGATATTGAGACCGAATGGTGAATAACATTTTAATTGGTGGATCCAGAATGTCTCTAATTTGGACACGCCCCTTTTAAGGGACTCGCCCCTCCAGTGTGGAACAAATTTATCAATAACTTGGAACCGAGTCCCCATTGGATTCTGATTGTGGCACCGCAGAAAGTGTTTGGGGACACTGTGGTTTGTAAGGCCCTTTTTTATATTAGCTAAATGCTCATTTGCTCTCACAGAAAATGTGCGTATAGTGCGGCCCACGTACTGTTTACTTTTATAGACATACAAAAATATGTGCGGAAACTTAATGTACAGAGGCACATTATTTCAAATCCAAACAGACCAAAAATTGAAGTGAGTTCACACATAGTTCATTCAGGACTTTCAAACCCCTCACTTTTTAATCCACCCGGTTCTACTGCCCCTTCTATCAAGGTCTTCCATGATCTTGTATTACATGACTTAGAAAAATTGCCCATTAAAAAAGACTTTTAGTAATCTCAATATAAAAATTGGACTCAAACAATTATGTGAGCGCAAGGATTTAATTATCCGACCAGCTGACAGGGGGGGGGGGATAGTCATTTTAGATAAAAATGATTATCACCTAGAAATGACTAAAATCTTAAGTGACACAGAAACCTATGTAAGGATTTATGCTAATCCTACAATCTCTTATAAGAAATTACTCACTGATTTGGTAGATACGGGATTCCAATTAGGGATTTTAGATAAAAAAGAAAAAATGTATTTAATTCCAGTTGCTCCCAGGATCCCGGTAATGTATTATTTACCAAAAGTACATAAAAGTGTCACCCAACCACCAGGCCGCCCCATCATCAGCGGCATTGATTCCATTACCTCCCGCATAGGGAAATATATAGATTTTTTCCTCCAACCCATTGTACAATCTGTGCCATCATATTTAAGGGATACCAAGGATACTATTGCCAAGTTGAATAGTGTTCTTTACAGTAAAGACTTGCTTTTGGTCACAGCTGACGTTGCGTCGCTATATACTTGCATAACTCATAATTTAGGATTTGCGGCGGTTGAACTCTTATCCAGAGAAGAATCTATCCCAAGAACCCAACAAAGATTCATTATGGATCTGTTGAGGTTCGCTACCAAACATAACTATTTTTGGTACAATGGTGACTTCTTTATCCAACAGAAGGGAGTGGCCATGGGCGCTAAGTTCGCCCCGAGTCTGGCCAATATTTTTATGGCCTGATGGGAGGAGGATGTAGTCTATGCCCTGGATCCCCCAGGGTTAGTCCTTTGGGCCAGGTACATAGACGATATCCTCCTCCTGTGGAGAGGAAATGTGGATTCTTTACATGCTTTCCTGTCTACGTTAAATGACAACGATATTGGAATTGAGTTGAAGTATGAGGTCAGTGCTTCCGCTATCCATTTTCTAGATTTGGAGATAACTGCGGTTGATCATCATTTGGAAACTAAAACGTTTTTTAAACCAACCCACCGGAATGGTTACATTCTGGTCGACAGTTGCCATCATGCTACCTGGCTGAAATCTGTACCACGCAGCCAGTTCACCAGGATTAGGCGTAATTGTAGCAACCTCTGACTACTTCCATCAGGCACATATTTTGAGGTCCAGATTTGTTGATAAAGGCTATGACCCAATAGAAGTTGACGATGAGATCAGAAAAGTTTCCTTGATCAACAGAGACTCATTGTTAGTTGGGCAATCCAAACGGGTACAAGTTAACAAAACATAAGTGGTCTCTTATGACAAGTTTTTCCGTACAGCACAAGCAGATTAAACAAATCATATCAAGACATCGGAGGGTTTTAAAAAAATGACCCAATATTGGGCCCCCTGCTCCCAGAACGGGGTGGTGTCATCTACAGGGGGGCTCCATCTATAAAAAGTCAGATTGCTCCCAACACCATTGACCCTCCTGCTCTTCGATCTTTCTTCCATAATATATAAGGGTTTTTCCCTTGCCGCCGTTGTAACGTCTGTTTACATAACGTTTGCGGACGAAAGAAAACCGAGAAGTTTGTTTCCACTTCCACAGGAAGGGAATACCAGATCAAACATTTTTTGACGTGCAAAACAGGATACGTGGTCTATTTGATCACGTGTCCATGCAGAAAACAGTACGTGGGCCGCACTATACGCACATTTTCTGTGAGAGCAAATGAGCATATAGCCAATATAAAAAAGGGCCTTACAAACCACAGTGTCCCAAAACACTTTCTGCGGTGCCACAATCAGAATCCAATGGGGACTCGGTTCCAAGTTATTGATAAATTTGTTCCACACTGGAGGGGCGAGTCCCTTAAAAGGGGCGTGTCCAAATTAGAGACATTCTGGATCCACCATTTGGTCTCAATATCGATTGGGACATAAATGCATTTATTAATCGGTCTTAAAGTAGATGTATGTCTTATTCTTCCCCGCTCCCGGTTCGTTCGATTATATGTTTCAGTTCTACATTTTTAAACTTATTTTCGAGGTTTTTAGGATCTATAGGTCACATTGGAGATTAGCCCATACATATATTCCTTTTGGTATTAATGATTAACTTTATAGGAGATCTGCTTGGATTATTATTATACATTCAGGACATATAAGTGAGGTTCACACTTCGAATTATTTCCTTCCAATTGAATTATTACACATGCAGGGGTGTCCCCTCCTTGACATGCAGTACCTACGAGAGTGCAACCATTATTATTAATTATTCTGATAATTTCATTTTCTATGTTGATGGTTTTGCAACATATCGGTATTCGATAAGAAAATAGCAGTTTTTATTAATATTATTCTCTATTATATTATAATTGTTTTGTGTTTTAACCCCAATATTGATTTTTTAGGATGGCATGTAAGTTTAGCATTGTTTGCGCTATGTGAGACGCTTAATGCATATTGTCCCTATGGGGATCGACCCTATGTTCCCGTAGTTTAATACATCCCGAGGTGTGGACCGCATTTGCGCTCCAAGGACTAGTTCCTATTTCCGTCAGCCGTCCAGATAGACGTGAGGCGTGGAGCGCGTATGCGCACCACGTACCATGGGTCCTTTCCCCTTTTTCCGGCAGTCGTCCGGATCGGCGTCACGCGCAGAGTGCGCAAGCCCTGATAGGCTGTTGGTTTCCGCTTGAACTCATCAGCGATTGGCTCTTCGGCCGCGGCGGTCATGTGGGATCATGACGAGCCTCGACTGGTAGTCCTGGCAAAGGGGTGATCACCTGGCATCGACGTAGGGGCGGGCGCGACGTGAGGGATTTTGGTAACACTCCATTGGCTTAATCAAACTGAGGCCTGGTTGTTCATATCACATTTGCTTATTACGATTGGTTTATTACACCACTGACGTCATCTTCCCGAGACCCGGAAGCGGCGCCTCACATGGCGCAGACAGGTGATGGTATTTTTCTAAATAAATAAATAAATAAATAAATAAATAAATAAATAATATATATATATATATATATATATATATATATAGATGCATCTTAGTGGCAGACAGACATATACCCCAGTTGAAGTCCTCGCAGACGAAACACGTCGGATTTGATATGCCTGTCTTGCCACGATCGAATTAAGCGTTTATTTTTATCCACTTTGTACCTGGTCTCTATTGTTGTCTATGAGCCAGAGTTTTTTATTGCAAAACTTATTAAAGTTTTTGAAAGCTGATTCACACTATGTGGAAGTCTTCTCTTTAATCCTTCCATTTGAGGACCGGCATCCACTTAATGATAGATCGAGTACTGAATAGCTGTATAATTCTATACCGTGAAGCCCGGCGATTAGTGGGATCGTAGGAGGTCGTTTGTTGTGTGCTTCCACCGTCTGCTCTTCCCACCTGCTGAGGATACAGTGCTACATCCACCATTTTCTGCTCCATCGTAAGCCCGTTTGACTCCTAAGCCGCTGGCTGGTGAGTCCACCATCTCCAGTAAGGGTATTTTTTACCTATCCCTATCTACATTACAAGTTTGATCATCAGACTACACAGAAACCATTCCCGGATTCAGGGGTTCCATACAATAAATTCCACCGGAAGCCTTATTAGTCAAGTCTTCAGATATATGTCTTGAGGACTTTCTATGGACTTTTACTTTATCTTTGCACATACCTCTTTACTTTAAGTTGTGGTAGCAACACTATTGGTATGAATGTTTTTTCATCTTCTTTTGCTACAGAGTCGCACATATTGACTCAGGGTTTATGCACTATTATGTTTCCTGTTAAGGGTAATTAGATATATACTTTTGATAGAGGAACAGACACATAGATCTGTCCATGAACATATTATACGTTTGTTCACATTCTTTGTGTTTTACACATTTGATTTCTATTTTATGTTTTATTGGGTCTCTTCTTATGTAAAAATAGATATCCCATAGATGTGATCACACAGGTGATCATCCCACAGATACACATATCCCGTTAGATTAGTTAAAGATCACATACAGGATCAGTAAAAGTCCTGTTCCACCAAACACCTTATTGTGCAAAACTTGACCCCCAGATTGCCATTTTGGTGGGTCTTGCCCAATAATGAACAAGTTTTTTCTAGCGCCACACTTTACTTGCATTATTTACTCACAATTTGTCTGATTGTTGTGTCGGCTGCTTTTTACACCTTGGATTGGCGCATTATTATTTTTTGGTATTTGACTCCTTGGGGGTTGATCACGAAATGCACCTATAGCTGTATGGGGAGGGGAAGAGGTAAAGGGGAAGGAGCCCTGAGGAACTTCCAGTTCAGGAGAGGCCCAAAAGAGGGGGAATACTGGAATGAAGGGATATATGGAACACTCCCATTGGGTTCCTCCCTCTAGCCTTATTGTCCTCAGGTGGACATTGGGACAGTATGTCTGTCTTGTCAACAATTGTGGCTGCTGCTGGAGACCACAAGACAATGTCCTTAGTGGCGAGATGTGCCTCCTCACACCCTTATGTGAAGCCTCACTAAAAAGGTGCAGCACTCTATCCAGTTAGTTCAAGTTGGTAGGTAGATCTTCTTGGGTGCTGATCATTTTGGTTGTGACCAAAATGGTGAAACCAGTCTAGGTGGTGTTGCAGATGCCCTGGTCAGTGGAGAGTTTCTGGAGATCAGGCCTAGACCCAGTAAAACATCTTCTACATCTTGGAAACTTGCAAAGGAATGCGTTTTTTTAGCGATCGCCATTTTTAAATCGTCAGGTGAGAAATATCAGCAAATATTTGGATTGGGTGCCTCAGTAAGAAGATATCCTGCCTCAATCTGGCTTCCATCATAATCTGCTCTTTGATTCTGTAGAAATGAGGTTTGACTATGACATCTTGGGGCAAGCCGTCTGATCTGGGAGCTGTTAAGGCCCGGTGGAAGTGATCCAGTTCCAAGTGGTGTGGAGATATGTCGGGTATCAAATCTTTTATTAGTGCATGGAGTGTGGGCTCCAAATCTGTGACTGTTTCAGGGAGGCCATGGACCCTAAAGTTATAGCGACGCGACATGTTCTCGAGGTCCTCTATCTTGGTCTGAGCTTGCTCCAGTTGATCCTGTAATGTGGTGATCAGATTAAAGTTTTGATTTACTTGTTTCACGGTACCATCTACTTTAGATTCAATAGAATCCAATCTTTCTCTTATATTATGGAAATCTCCTTTTATGTCAGTGGTTATAATGGCGCATGCTTTAGAAAGTTCCTGCTGCAATAAGGTGGACAATCTTGCAATGAAAACAGTGTCTCCAGAGTAAGATGCAGCCTGTATTGGGGGTGAGAGAGCTGTGGAGCTGTTCTGTCTGAATGCAATTTCTGCTAGGTCAGCCATCTGTCTGTCCATAGATGAGGCCAGAGAGGCTGGCCCGTCCACATCCCCCTCTGACGGTGCAGGGTAAGGTGAGAACTGCCATCACTCACTTGGGGATGGTAGCTGGAATGCCTCCTGTGACTGAGAAGAAAGGATCCCTCGGGCTATCCTCCTGTGTTGTTTGCTGCAGTGGTGGTGCTTTCTGTTGCCCAGGAGGAGGAGGTGAAGGAGGAGGGCTGCCTTGTGGAGCTGTATTATGAGCCGCCGCCATCTTGGCTGAGGATGTCTGCTGCTGCTGCTGGCCAGGGGACTGGCGCGCCGTCCATGGCTGCTGGGGCGGCTGTGTCAACTTCATTTTTTCCTGCCCTGTCGTCCTCTGGTGCATCTTGCTATCCCCCAGCTGATCCCGATGTTTAGGGGACTTCTCTTCCTCCCCTTATAGCTGATACTTGCTTGGATGGCCGAGGATGTATGGAGCGCGGTCGGAGCATTACCGAATCCGGCACTGCGCGCATGCACACCTGGAGTTCCATTTTAAGTTCAGTCTCCCTCAGTATGTTTTATCCTTCAAACCTGTCACCATTTTTGTTGCTTATCTCTCATTCTCTATTTTTTTTTAAGTAAGTGAGGTCTTCAGAACCAGACACTGTATTGTAAATAAGGGCCTACTATACTCCTATACAGTGCAATCAGGACATACATTTTCCTACTGGTTATCCCTTTAGTGATGTACCCAAAAATCCTATTCACTTTCCCCAATGCCTTGTCACTATGGATGGGCGAACGGTTCGGCCCAAGCATAAGTTCGGGCTGAACATTCGCTGTTCGAACGTTGGATGAACAGCCAAACAAAGGGGTTGTTCAACCATTTGTTCAGCCCCCCCCCCAAACTGACCACAATGCATTGCAGTGCTGAATAGTGCATTGCAAGCCCTGATTGGTTGAAGCAGTGAAAGCTTCAGCCAATCAGGGCACAGAGCACTGTCAGAGTCATGATTGGACACTGTTATGACTTTATCCAATCATGGCTCATTCCCACCCCACAGTATAAAAGTATTCTTTCAATGGCAGCCATTTTCAGTGTGATTTTGGCATGGAGAGAGATAGAATAGGGCTCTGTTCAGTGCTTTTAGTTAGTTAGTGTGCTATTTTGCTTCAATTGTCAATGTAGAATATTAGTTTAGTGTCAGTCTAGGGATAGTGTGAGTGTAGTGAGGAGGACCATCATTCAGCTTTGCATAGTGTGCAGCTCGAGTAGGGACAGCTAAGATAGTTTCACTGTAGTTTAGTGAGACCATGTCATTAATCTTTACATTAGTGTATAGCTAGAGTAGGGACAGTTCAGATAGCGTCAGTATAGTGTAGTCAGTGTTGAACACCGTCTATTTGATTGAGTTACTGCCAGTTTAACGCCATTTACTTCTGTGTGCGTTACTGCCAGTTTAATGCCATATCGTTTTGTGTGCGTTACTGCTAATTTAACACCATATAGTTCTCTGTGCGTTACTGCCAGTTTAACTCCATTTACTTTTGTGTGCATTACTGCCAGTTTAACACAATATAGTTGTGTGCGTTACTGCCAGTTTAACGCCATATAGTTCTGTGTGTCACTGTACATTTGGCGCATTATATTGCAGTATATTGTAGTGTATCCATGGAGTGTGTCTGTGTAGTGTGAGTACTCAAGTTAAAGTGCACCAAAGGCCTCTTTACATTGATTAAAGCGCATCTACGTACAGATTTCAACTTCTTCTTTACATTTGCTTATAAGCACCGCCCCCTCCCTCCAAATAATGTCTGGGAGGACAACAAGGAGAGGCAGATCTTCCCTTGGCACTGTAAGGGGGCCAGCAACAAATGTGTCCACAGGCAAAGGTGGACGTGGTGGTCAGTCCTCAGGCAGGGCATCATTTCCTCTGTTTAGTGAGTTTGCCCATGCTATCCAGCCACAGCATGCAGAGGAGGTGGTGGACTGGCCTACTAGACCTTCCTCATCCTCCTCATCCTCTGTCACGCAAGCAGAGACAAGAGGTGTAGTCCACCTGCCTCCTTGTCCACATCTATTCCTGACATAGCTTCAACATCAGCCATTGGGGAGTCAGCTGAGTTATTTGACCACAGCATCAGCCACTTGCTCCCATTACTGGAATCAGATGTTGGTTCTGAGGTTGAGGATGACAGGAACATGAGCCTAGAGAGAGGGAGGAACACTGGTAGACAAATTGGCATTCATGTTCCCTAAGCTGCAGTGTATTGCCAAGTTGTCTCTAGTGGTAATAATGAAGATGGAGGAAATGGACATGATGACGATGATGATGATGAGGTCACTGATGTGACTTGGGTGCAGATAGAGCAGAGGAGGAAACTGAATGTGAGGCACCACAACCCCAAGGAGGCCGAAATCAAGAAAGAGTAAAGAGCAGCCACCCTATTCCATCACATTCTGCAGCTGTTATCTCCCGGCCCACTCCAAAAAGCTCAGCTGTCTGGGCCTTTTTCAACACATCTGCAGCAGATCGCACTGTTGCTATCTGCAAACTGTTTCTCAGGCACATCAAACGTGGAAAAACCACCAACCATTTGGGTACCACATGCTTAACAAGGCATTTAATGTACAACGACTTGGCCCGTTGGCAAGAGCACCTAAAAGCCACACAAAAGGGGCACAAATCTGTTCCTCCTCCTCCTCCTCCTCCTTACCCTCTTCAGTCTGCCCCTACTATACTGAGTCATTACCTCACAGCAGCCTCCACTAACAGGGATGAAGGTATACCACATGGTGTCCCAGGTCCTTGCAGCACATCTGCCAGCAGCACACCACCAGCTGTAGACTGTAGCCAACAAATTTTTCTGCCCCATCTGCTGCAGCGGAAAAAAAAATACAGTCCCTGCCACCCACATTCCCTGCGTCTAAATGCAAGCTTGTCAAAGCTGTTGGCTCTCCAACTTCTGCCTTTCAGAATGGTGGATTCTGCCCCCTTCCGTGAATTAGCACAATGTGCTGTATCTCAATGGCAGGTTCCCAGTCGCTACTACTTTTCACGAAAGGCCGTTCCATCTCTCTACCATCACATGGAAGAAAATGTTCTCTCATCGCTGGGCAAGACAGTCAGACATAAAATCCACTTTACTTCTGACACGTGGTCCAGCAAGCATGGACAGGGATGATATATTTCATTCTCAGCACACTGGGTAATGCTGCAACTCAAAAGGATGCAGGAGAGGGCTCGGTGCTGCAGCTTGTTGTGCCCCCACGTCTCTATACAGCTGGTGGTGATGATGCCAGACCTGTGAGCTCTACCCCCTCCTCCTCTGGCACCTCCATGCCCTCCTCTGCAGAATTGTCCTATAAACATCAGGTACCCCCTAAGCATTCAAAGGACTTTTCCCAGAGTCAGGCTAAAAGATGCCATGCAGTGCTTCAGCTTGTGTGTTTAGGGGACAGAAACCAGACCGGATGTCAGAAACCATGAATCAGACTGAGACAGAAGTACAGTTAAATTACACTTGTTTAACCGCTTGCCGACCAGCCGCCGTCATTATACAGCGGCAGGTCGGCACGATGCCGCAAACTGTCGTAGCTATACATCGGTTCATGGGATCGGGATAGCAGAGCAGTTAGAATAACCTCCCAGGGAACACAATTAACCCCTTGATCGCCCCTAGTGTTAACCCCCTTCACTGCCAGTGACATTTTTACAGTAATCAATGCATTTTCATAGCACTGATCACTGTATAAATGCCAATGGTCCCATAAATGTGTCAAAATTGTCCGATGTGTCCGCCATAATGTCGCAGTCATGATAAAAATCACAGATCGTCATTACTAGTAAAAAAAATAAAAATGCTATACATCTATCCCCTATTTTGTAGACGCTATAACTTTTGCGCAAACCAATCAATATACACTTATTGTGATTTTTTTTTTTTACCAAAAATATGTAGAAGAATACATATTGGCCTAAACTGAGAAAAAAAAAATGCTTTTTTTAAACAAATTGGGATATTTATTATAGCAAAATTGTTGCTCTTTTTTGTTTATAGCGCAAAAAATAAAAAATGCAGAGGCGATCAAATACCACCAAAAGAAAGCTCTATCTGTGGAAAAAAAGGACGTCAATTTTGTTTGGGTACAGCGTCGCACAATTGTCAGTTAATGGGGCTCAGTGCCAAATAACAAAAAATGGCCCGGTCATTCAGCAGCCAAATCTTCTGGGGCTGAAGTGGTTTATAACAATAAAAAAAGGTAACAGAGTAAACATAGTCAAAACATAGCCAGAGTTCAGGAACCGGAACGGATAGTCAGACAAGACAAAACTTCAGGGATCCAGAAGGAATGTCAGCCAAGCAAGTCTTTAAGAGGAACAAAGGAGAGCGTCTCTAGAGATGTGACCAAGGTGAAGGCAGAGATCATCTGGACTGGACGGCTTAAGTAGGCAGGACTGACAAGTAGGATCATCAACAGGTGAGTCACTGTGGAGAGATAGGAGCTGGCAATTAGCCAACAGCTGAGCGGCCAGCTCAGAGAAGGAAGGGCTGGGCCCAGCCCTGACAGTACCCCCTCCTCAACAACCCCTCCCCCTCAGAGGACCACCAGGCCTGAGGGGAAAATGTCTATGGAAATCACTGAGGAGGACGGGGCATGTACGTCTGAGGATGGGACCCAAGAGCATTCCTCCGGACCGTACCCTTTCCAATGCACCAGGTACTGTATGCGCCCACTGAACCTATGGGAGTCAACAATGGACTGTACTTCGTACTCCTGATGGTTCTCAACCTGAACAGGGTGAGGATGTGGCACCGAGGTGGTAAAGCGGTTTCAGATCAAAGGTTTTAATAAGGAGACATAAAATACGTCTGAGATACTCATATTAGAAGGAAGGTCTAATGCTAAGCCACTGGGTTAATCTTGCGAAGAATACGCAAAGGCCCGATAAACTGAGGTGCGAACTTCAGAGAGGGAACACGAAGTCAGAGGTTGCGAGATTACAGCTAGACCCAGTCCCCAACCTAGTAAGAAGGTGCAGGCAGATGTCTGCGGTCAGCAAGGAGTCTGTATCTATCATTAGCATGTCGCAAATCCTCCTGGACTTGTGCCCAAGTGCAACTAAGACCCAGGAGATGTTCCTCTAATGCAGGAATACTCTGTGGAACAAAAGAGTCAGGCAACATGGTAGGTTGGAAACCATAGTTTGCCATAAACGGGCACAATCGGGAAGCAGAATTCAAGGCACTATTGTGAGCAAACTCTGCCCACTGTAAGAGGTCTGACCAGTTGTTATGATGGTCAGAAATATAGCAACATAGGAATTGCTCCAAGGGCTGATTGGCTCGTTCTGTGGCCCCATTAGACTGCAGATGATATGCAGAGGAGAAAGCAAGCTGAATTCCTAACTGTGCACAAACGGCTTGCCAGAACCGGGACACAAACTTACTACCCCTGTCCGAGACAATCACCTTGGGTTACCCATGTAAGCAAAAGATCTCCCGAGCAAAAATGGAAGCCAGTTCCTTAGAAGTGGATAACTTCTTAAGTGGAATACAATGAGACATTTTTGAGAACCGGTCAACCACCATAAGGATAACTGTGTTACCCTGAGAGTTGGGTAACTCCACAATGAAATCCATAGACAGGTGGGTCCAGGGCCTCTCTCCATTGGGTATGGGTTGTAGGAGACCCACTGGAAGGTGTTGTGGAGTCTTACTCTGAGCACACACAGAACAGGCAGCTACAAAAGCGGTTATATCATTACGTAGACTAGGCCACCAGAATTGTTGGGAAATGGCCCAAAAGAGTTGATTCTTCCCAGGGTGGCCAGCAGCCTTGGGAGAATGGCAAGTCTGGAGCACGGCAGTACGGAGACTCTCTGGGACAAAGCAGTGGCCACAAGGTTTCTCAGGAGGAGCATGGACCTGAGCAGCAAGAATTTTGTCACTCAAAGGAAAAGTGAGACTGGTGCGAACAGTAGCCAGAATACAATCAGGAGGAATCACAGGAACCGGAACTGACTCCATCTTGGAAGTGGAGGAAAATTGTCGTGACAAAGCGTCAACCCTTACATTATTAGTACCGGGTAAGAATGAGACAATGTAATTGAAACCTGACAAGAAAAGAGCCCATTGCATCCTTCTGGGAGAGAGGCGTTTAGCCTCAGACAAGAATGTGAGATTCTTATGGACAGTAAGAATGAGAACTGGCACAGTGGTACCTTCGAGGAGATGTCTCCATTCTTTCAGGGCTAAAATGATCACTAACAGCTCTCTGTCACCAATCTCGTAATTGTACTCCGCAGGTGACAATTTCTTGGAAAAGTAGCCACAAGGATGCATAGCGCTCTCAGAGATAGGAGTTTGAGACAGAAGGGCACCAACTCCAGTCTCAGAAGCATCAACCTCAAGGATAAAAGGTAACGTAGGATCAGGATGTGCCAACACAGGAGCAGAAACAAAGGCAGCCTTGAGACGCTCAAAGGCCTTAATGGACTCTGGAGACCACCTCTGTGGGTTACCGTCCTTTTTGGTCATATCAGTCAGGGGCTTGGCCAGAGACGAGACGTTACAAATAAACTTCTGATAATAGTTGGCAAAGTCAAGAAAATGATGCAGAGAACGTAAACTCACAGGTCGGGGCCACTGTAGGACTGCTGAACGTTTCTCTGGGTCCATCAAAAAACCAGCAGTGGAAATGACATAACTCAGGAATAGGGATGAGCTTCGTGTTCGAGTCGAACCCATGTTCGACTCGAACATCGGCTGTTCGACCGTCCGTCGAATTGCGAACGATATGGGCCGTTCGCGCCAAATTCGTGTGGCGCGTCACGGCCCATAATTCACTGCGGCATCGCAGTGCATTGCTGGCTGATGATTGGCCAAGCATGCACTATGACCCGCATGCTTGGCCAATCACAGCGCCGTCAGTAGAGAGAGCTGTAATTGGCCAAAGCCAGGGTGGCTTTGGCCAATTATGGCTCAGGGGATTTAGTACACACCCCACACTATATAAGGCCGCCTGCACGGCGGCCCTGTGTAGTGTGTGTTCCGGTGTGCTGAGAGATAGAGAGAGAGAGAGACAGTGTCATTTGATTTGAGTTAGATAGATTAGGCAGAACAGTCAGTCAGTTAGCTGCACTTACAGTGTATTGTGTATATATATGCATCCCAGGTGTTGCATATATATATATACACTGTATTCAGTTTAGCTAGATCCGTTCCTGTTATCTTCTATCTAGACTATTTAGTGCAGTGTGTCCTGCTCACAGTGTTCAGCTAGATCCGTTCCTGCTATTTACATTCAGTGCAGTGCGTCCTGCTCACAGTGTTCAGCTAGATCCGTTCCTGCTATTTACATTCAGTGCAGTGCGCCCTGCTCACAGTGTTCAGCTAGATCCGTTCCTGCTATTTACATTCAGTGCAGTGCGTCCTGCTCACAGTGTTCAGCTAGATCCGTTCCTGCTATTTACATTCAGTGCAGTGCGTCCTGCTCACAGTGTTCAGCTAGATCCGTTCCTGCTATTTACATTCAGTGCAGTGCGTCCTGCTCACAGTGTTCAGCTAGATCCGTTCCTGCTATTTACATTCAGTGCAGTGCGTCCTGCTCACAGTGTTCAGCTAGATCCGTTCCTGCTATTTACATTCAGTGCAGTGCGTCCTGCTCACAGTGTTCAGCTAGATCCGTTCCTGCTATTTACATTCAGTGCAGTGCGTCCTGCTCACAGTGTTCAGCTAGATCCGTTCCTGCTATTTACATTCAGTGCAGTGCGTCCTGCTCACAGTGTTCAGCTAGATCCGTTCCTGCTATTTACATTCAGTGCAGTGCGTCCTGCTCACAGTGTTCAGCTAGATCCGTTCCTGCTATTTACATTCAGTGCAGTGCGTCCTGCTCACAGTGTTCAGCTAGATCCGTTCCTGCTATTTACATTCAGTGCAGTGCGTCCTGCTCACAGTGTTCAGCTAGATCCGTTCCTGCTATTTACATTCAGTGCAGTGCGTCCTGCTCACAGTGTTCAGCTAGATCCGTTCCTGCTATTTACATTCAGTGCAGTGCGTCCTGCTCACAGTGTTCAGCTAGATCCGTTCCTGCTATTTACATTCAGTGCAGTGCGTCCTGCTCACAGTGTTCAGCTAGATCCGTTCCTGCTATTTACATTCAGTGCAGTGCATCCTGCTCACAGTGTTCAGCTAGATCCGTTCCTGTTATCTTCCTACTGACAGGCAGGCTTGTCTGGTTACAGTATATAAAGCTACCTGAAGAAAATTACAGGTGTTCTATCCCAGCTTAGTGCAGCTACAGGCCATTAGTATGTCTGGAAGGCCAAGAAGGAGAGGCAGACAGTCACAAGCCAATAAGAGAGGGCAAGCAGGCTCTGTGTCTAGTGCTGGTCGTGGAGACGGTGCATCCTCATCAGCACGTGGCCATGGGACACGCTTGGCCTTTTTTTCGGCAGCTGGCCGTGTTGAGCCGCAACATGCGGAAGACTTGGTCGAGTGGATGACCAAGCCGTCCTCATCCTCCTCATCCTCTCTCACCCATGCCCAGGGTGCTTTGTCTGGCAAAGCAGCGGCCTCTTCCCTCAGCTCAATGTCATCAGTGACTCCTTCCCTAGCTCCACCATGTCCTCATGAGGATTCCCTCGAACTGTTTGACCACAGTGTTGGGTACATGCTCCAGGAGGATGCCCAGCGTTTGGAAGGCTCTGATGATGATACTGAGCTCGATGAAGGCAGTAACATGAGCACGGACAGAGGGGGTGCCCAAGAAGGACAGCAATCTGGCAGTCATGCTCCCCCTGCTGCAGCATACTGCCAGGTTTGCTCCAGTGATGAGGAGGGAGGGGATGATGAGGTCACTGACTCAACGTGGGTGCCTGATAGGAGAGAGGAGGAGGAGGAGGAGGAGGAGGCGGCACATCACCAACGAGGCAGGATGCCCTCCAGGGGCCAGCCTAAGGGCAGCACATTGACTGCATCACACCCCAAAGCTCCACATGTGCAGGGCGCTGCAGTCTCTGCGCGTTATTCAAAAAGTTCTTTGGTGTGGGCCTTTTTTGAGACGAGTGCATCAGATCGCACCGCTGCTATTTGCAACATATGTCTCAAGCGTATCTCGCGTGGCCAAAACATCTCCCGCTTGGGTACCACATGCTTGACCAGACATATGTTGACCTGCCATGCAGTTCGTTGGCAAGCGTATCTGAAAGACCCACACCAAAGAACAAAGAGGATCTCTCCTTGCTCCTCATCAGCTGAGATTTCCAACCCCACTAGACCTTCAGTCCTCTGAGACCTGCAGTGAGAGGAATGAAGGTGTAGAATTAGGTGTGTCACAGCCAAGTACTTGTGGGCAATCTGCTTTTGGTACACCGACGTCAGATTGTACCAGGCAAATTTCCCTGCCCCAGCTGCTGCACCGCCGAAAGAAGTTTGCTCCCAGCCATCCACATGCCCAGCGGTTGAATGCTAGCTTGGCAAAATTGCTAGCACTTCAACTGCTGCCTTTTCAGTTGGTAGACTCTGCCCCCTTCCGTGAGTTTGTGGAATGTGCGGTTCCTCAGTGGCAGGTACCCAAACGCCACTTTTTCTCACGGAAGGCGATTCCGGCTCTCTACCGGCATGTGGAAGGCAATGTCCATGCCTCGCTGGACAGGGCGGTCAGCGGTAAGGTGCATATTACCGCTGACTCATGGTCCAGCAGGCATGGACAGGGACGTTACCTAAGTTTCACGGCGCATTGGGTGACTCTGCTGGCAGCTGGGAAGGATGCAGGACAAGGTGCAGTAGTGTTGGAGGTTGTTCCGCCACCACGCCTCCAAAATGCTGATTGTGACACACCTCTCTCCTCCACCCCCTCCTCTTCTTCTTCCTCCATGGCCTCTTCCTCGGAACCAGCGGTGCTCCGTAGGCGTTCAAGGGGCTACGCAAGTACGCAGGCCAAAAGATGCCATGCGGTGCTTGAGCTGGTGTGCTTGGGGGACAGGAGCCACACTGGGGCAGAGGTTCTGTCAGCTCTGCAGGGGCAGGTTCAGAGGTGGTTGACGCCACGCCAACTTAAGGCAGGAATGGTGGTTTGCGACAATGGCACCAACCTCCTCTCTGCCCTCCGACAGGGACAACTGACCCATGTGCCCTGTTTGGCTCACGTCCTTAACTTGGTGGTGCAGCGGTTCTTGGGCAGGTACCCGGGCTTACAGGATGTCCTGAGGCAGGCCAGGAAAGTCTGTGTGCATTTCCGCCGGTCATATAATGCCAGTGCTCGGCTGACGGACCTCCAAAAGGAGTTTAACCTGCCCAAGAACCGCCTAATCTGTGACATGCCCACCAGGTGGAACTCGACGTTGGCCATGCTGCAGCGGCTGCACACGCAGCAGAGGGCCATCAATGAGTACCTGTGCGACTATGGCACCAGGACAGGGTCAGGGGACCTTGGTTTTTTTTCCCCACGCCAGTGGGCCATGATCAGGGATGCATGCACTGTCCTGTCACCATTCGAGGAGGCCACGAGGATGGTGAGCACTGACAGTGCATGCATCAGTGACACTGTCCCCCTTGTCCACCTGTTGGAGCACACGCTGCGTGGAATAATGGACAGGGCACTTGAGGCAGAACAGAGGCAGGAAGAGGAGGACTTCCTTAGCTCTCAAGGCCCCCTTTATCCAGACAGTGTTCCTGCGTGCCCGCCGATCACACAGGAAGAGGACGAGGAGGAGGAGGAGGAGGAGGAGGAAGATTGTGTCAGTATGGAGGTGGAGCCTGGCACTCAGCATCAGCAGTCTTTAAGGGATCAGTCCCAAGGAACACATGGACTTGTACGTGGCTGGGAGGAGGTGGCTGCGGACGTTGTTGTCCTTAGTGACCCAGAGGACTCCGGACCGAATGCCTCAGCAAACCTACGCTGCATGGCCTCCCTGATCCTGCAAAGCCTGCGTAAGGATCCTCGTATTCGTGGTATCAAGGAGAAGGACCAATACTGGCTGGCAACCCTCCTTGATCCACGTTACAAGGGTAAGGTTGCGGACCTTATCTTGCCATCGCAGAGGGAGCAGAGGATGAAACATCTTCGGGAGGCCTTGCAGAAAGGTCTGTGCAACGCGTTCCCAGAGACTGGGAGGTTACAAACTCCTGTTTCTGGACAACGTGTTGCTGAGGCTTCGGTCAGTCAAAGAAGGAGCGGTGGAGAAGGTGGCCGTCTGACCGATGCGTTCAGACAATTTTTTGGTCCGCAGCCCCAAGGTATGATCGGTTCCAGCAACCATCGCCAGCGTCTGTTTTACATGGTGCAGGAATACCTAGGGGCAAGATCAGACTTGGACACCTTTCCCACCGAAAATCCTCTGGGTTACTGGGTCTTGAGGATGGATCACTGGCCAGAGCTTGCACAGTATGCAATTGAGCTACTGGCCTGTCCTGCATCCAGCGTTCTTTCGGAACGTACATTCAGTGCTGCTGGAGGCGTGGTAACCGATCACAGGGTGCGTCTGTCCACTGACTCGGTCGATCGGCTGACCTTCATAAAAATGAATCAGTCTTGGATCACCACCAGCTACCAAGCACCTGATGCTGATGTAACTGAATAATTTTTTTCAGATCCCTTCAAAGACTGCCTATGCTGATGCTGAGTGATTATCCCTGAGTAATTATCCTCTTCCTCCTCAATCATCACGCTGATAGCTTGTAAGAACATTTTTGGTTCTGGGCGCCACCACCAGTGCCTAAGGCACAATTTTTCAGCCCCTGTATAACAGGGGCGTGTAATTACAATTTTTGATGTAATACTTTGCAGCACGGCTCGTTCCTGCATTCCAACTAGAGTGTCTGTGAGGGGTTGCAGTGTTGTGGCACCAGCACCAGTGCCTAAGGCCCAATTTTTCTGCCCCTGTCTAACAGGGGCGTGTAATTACAATTTTTGATGCAATACTTTGCAGCAGTGCTCGTTCCTGCGTTCCAACTAGAGTGTCTGTGAGGGGTTGCAGTGTTGTGGCACCAGCACCAGTGCCTAAGGCCCAATTTTTCTGCCCCTGTCTAACAGGGGCGTGTAATTACAATTTTTGATGCAATACTTTGCAGCAGTGCTCGTTCCTGCGTTCCAACTAGAGTGTCTGTGAGGGGTTGCAGTGTTGTGGCACCAGCACCAGTGCCTAAGGCCTAATTTTTCAGCTCCTGTTCAACAGGGGCATGTAATTACAATTCTTGATCTAATATTTCACAGCAGGGCCCTGTGAGGGCTTACAGTGTTTTGGCCACAGCAACACCTAAGGCCCAAATTTCTGCTGAGTATATAGGGCAGGACCCTACTTTCAAACATCTAACTTACAAACGACTCCTACTTGCAAACGGAAGGAGACAACAGGAAGTGAGATGAAATCTACCCATAGGAAGGGAAATTCTCTCATGTAAGAGTTAATATGGGAAAACAATTTCTCCTTTCCACTGATGCTTTCCAATCCTTGTTCCACAAAAAAACCCAAATTTTCAAAAAACATTTTTCATTGGGACAAAAAAGTGAGGTGAAATCTTCTGAAGAGGAGGAAAGACGCAAAACAAATGTCACAGGGGTGATAACCCTTCCCTATGTTTTCCAAAAAGCTTAGAAAAGATTTTTTGGCTGGAGCTAAACACATTAAAAATGTTCAAAATTACAAAGAGATTCTACTTAACAACAAACCTACAGTCCCTGTCTTGTTTGCACCGCCTGTATACTGCTGTTCAGAGTATATAGGGACCTTTCCTTATTTTAATTTGGGTGCGGGGTTCCCCTTAATATCCATACAAGACCCAAAGGGCCTGGTAATGGACTGGGGGGTACCCATGCCGTTTGTCTCACTGATTTTCATCCATATTGCCAGGACCCGACATGACATTAAACCCGCAAGCAGTTTTAAATGAGATTTTTTCCTTTAAAAATGACATTTGGTGCAGGGACTGTTCTAAACATGGGAAACACGCGTCACTTTACAGGCATACTATAGACACCCCCCAGGTACGATATTTAAAGGAATATTTCACTTTTTTTTTTTTACTTTAAGCATCATTAAAATCACTGCTCCCGAAAAAACGGCCGTTTTTAAAAGTTTTTTTTGCATTGATACATGTCCCCTGGGGTAGGACCCGGGTCCCCAAACCCTTTTTAGGACAATACCATGCAAATTAGCCTT
Source organism: Lithobates septentrionalis (assembly GCA_037952835.1). Classification (NCBI taxonomy): domain Eukaryota; kingdom Metazoa; phylum Chordata; class Amphibia; order Anura; family Ranidae; genus Lithobates; species Lithobates septentrionalis. The sequence continues at coordinate 678,727 of JBBDGP010000509.1, forward strand.
TAAAATGAGCACTTTTGATTTCGAACGTTCGAGTCCCATAGACGTCAATGGGGTTCTAACGTTCGTGCGAACTTGCGGTCCGTTCGCGGGTTCTGGTGCGAACCGAACCGGGGGGTGTTCGGCTCATCCCTACTCAGGAATCTAACTTGTTCACGATGGAATTCACACTTCTCCGATTTACAATAGAGATTGTTCTTGCTTTGTTTCTTAAGCACACGACAGACATCTGTGTGGTGGCTCTCCAGGGACTTGGAAAATATGAGAATATTGTCGAGATAAACCACCACACATAACTGCAACAAATTTCGGAGGACATTGTTAATAAATTCCTGGAAAACTGCCGGGGCATTACAAAGGCCAGAAGGCATTACTTGTTGCCCTCCTTAATCCTCACAAGATTGTATGCCCCTCTTAAATCAAGCTTTGTGGAAAACCGTTGCTCCCTTGAGGCGGTCAAATAACTATGTAATCACCGGAATCAGATAGGATCCTTACGTGATTTGGATCCAACCCGACCCCCAAGTGTAATCAACCTATCCTCATATAAATTAACAGTTTTGAAAACCAATGTGCTTTCTGCAGTTTGACTTTCTGTCCACAGGCTAATTTTGATTTGTTTGAAGCTATTACTGATATACAACTCTTTGTACGTAAACTGCTATTGAAGTGTATGCATGCTAAAAATGAGTCGGATGTAGATACTACGAATTGGTCCAAGTACAGTATGAAGGAGTTTGGGGCACTGCAAGACCTTACACTTCTCTTTCAAGAAAACAACACCATTGATTTAATTGATCAATTGACAAAATTTTGGAGGACACTAATAAATCCATTTTGAATCCTGTCACCGCTTTTAAGAAACCCTCAACCAAATTTCCTTCCCCTAACATTAACCCCAATGCAGCTATCTTTCTTAAACAAACAATTAGGGATATTTGTAGATTGACACGAAACAAGAACACTTCCTCTAACTTAACTGTTGAAGAAAATAAAGCTTTGGAATGTCTAAGTAAAAACAAATCCATTACAATCAAGGCATCCGATAAGGGTGGGAATGTGGTCATAATGAACAACTCCCACTACAAACTAATGTGCCTCAAAATCTTAAATAACCCTTTGTGGTATAAAAGAATTCCACTTGCTTGAATTGACAAATTCAACAATGAATTTTACATGCTTGTTGATCAAGCTTATGGGGAAGGGACCATTTCTGAAGATCTTTGGGAGTTTATTAGAATCAAACACCCTCTGGTGGCGACGTTCTATAGCCTCCCAAAGATCCACAAAAACTCCATTGATCCTACGGGACGTCCAATAGTCTCTGGAAATGGCAGTATCTCCGAAAATCTAAGCAGAGTAATAGATGTCTTTTTACAACCATATGTTCTCACTAGGTCCTCCTTCATTAAAGATACCATTCACTTTTTACAAAAAATTGATGAAATAACTCTCAAAAATGACTCCTTTTTGGTCACTTTAGACATCGAAGCCCTATACATCTCCATTCCTAATGAGAAAGGTCTGGCTGTAATATCCAGGGTTCTCCAACAGGGCTCTTGCCATGACAAAACACTGAATGACTTCATTCTCAATGGTCTTCAGTTCATCTTGAGCAATAATTATTTTCTGTTTAACGGCTCCCACTACCTCCAGGCACAGGCTGTGACAATGGGGACATGTTGTGCCCCATCCTACACCAATCTGTACCTGGGGGAGTGGCTCAGGTACATCGACGATGTCTTCATTGTCTGGGAGGGTACGGAGGCTAAACTGGTGGAATTTTTTGATCGAATTAACATCAACAATCTTAATCTAAAATTTACTATCTCATATAATGCAAGTACAATCACTCGATGTCTGTGTCCTCTCTAGGAATAGGACCTCTCTTGCCAGGGGGCAAACTATGTAGTACACTGTTCAGGAAAGAGACAGCCGGAAACACTGTGCTGCATGCCGACAGTTTCCATCCTACCCTACTCAAAAATTCTATACCCTTTGGACAGTAGCTGCGCCTCCGTTGAAATTGTTCTGATGACAATTTCTTCAAGGAGGAAGCAAACAAATTGCAAGACCGACTTTTGGAAAGGGGATATAGCCGGTCCTTCAATTACCTTTAGAAGGGCTATGTCAATCAATGACAGACTAGTCACAAGTGAATTTAGGGAGGATGTGACTAAAGAGCACTGCCTTGCACAAGGGTCTTTGCCGTGCGGTCACTGCTCCCATTGTCCTCTCTTTAGAACGGAAAATACTTTTTTACTTCCGAAGGGAGAGATGTTTTCACCTCTCCATTTTGCTAACTGCCAGACTCGCAGCCTAGTTTATATGATGCTTTGCAAATGCAATGCATTTTATATAGGGAAAACTAGACAGGAGTTTCGGTACCACATTGCACAGCAAGTCTACAGTATGCAAACTGGTAACCAGTACTTACCTCATGGTATCCAAACACAACTACAAGATGCCGAAAGTTTCCTTCATCGCCCTTGACCGAATACACATTCCGGCTAGGGGCGGCGATTGGAACAAGTCCCTCCTTCAGCAAGAACAGAGGTGGATCTTCAGGTTACAGGCCACAGTCTATCCTGAAAGGGATAAAGGAAGCTGCGCTGATTAATGGAAAGTCCATACAATTGCTTGTGGATAAATCGGTAAACAGTTCAATCTAATGAATCAAACACCAGGGTGAAGCAAATCAAATCAAACGTGCCGCAACCTTAAGAGAAACCTGCTTACCAGCTGGCAAGCAAAGTCGGGCAGATGGCTTAAACCCAGCCAGGGCCTTTGCTTGTACAGAAGATCAGCTGATGGGCTAGAAGCTAAATGGTTAAATGGATGCTCAGAATGCTCCTGACATCATACGACCTTGAGCAGAGCCCCAAGGCCCAGCCATAAACAAAGGAAAGAAAACCATCCATAGCGTAATATTGTCACTAATAATCATTTAATAAATTAAGTAATGCACTTACAAATAAAGGCTTAAAAAGTTGCATATAAATAACAGAGCCGGCCGACTGCAAACTATATCCCGTCCTCCTAACCTGAAAGTGTAGTGACGTCAGCACGTATCCTCCTCCAAAACAGTCTATCCTGGCCTGAATGAGTCTATGTTTGCCCCCTTTCTGAAGGGCTTTGTATCTGGCAAAACACAATAACTAATTATCTATCCACTACATAGGACTTTAGTCCTGGTGACACTTTTTGAATGTTATTTCATTCGCCAGGACTCCCTGTTGTCTATTTAATACAGAAATAGCCTCATGCTCATGTTTTATGACTGATTAATAATATTCTTGTCAATAATGCATTACTATTTTAATACACATATGTATGGTTTAATTCTCCTGATTGCTTAACTATGTTGTCACAGGGTCCGGCAATGCATGGCATGCGTTCCTGGCTCCTGCACAGTTGGGGGGTGGCGTCTCCCTTTGGCCATTCCAGGCTTCGCTGCAGGTGGGGGGTGCATGGCGATTTACCTTTATGTTTCCCCATTTTTGCTCTCCTAAGGCGGGCTTCTCTATATCGGTCGCTGGAGGGAGTGCTTCCCTCCCGCGATCACTCTGGGCGCCCTTTGGCCTGCCGCACATGCGCGAGTTCACCTCAGCATGCGCGGCATGTCATGGCGTCACGCTCATTTGTGGCAGAAGTGACGACACTCAGAGGACTTTCCCCCTCCGGAATGCCGGGGAGGCCACGTGGGAGCCGCCACCATGGCAGCTCGCCTTTGGCCACATTCAGGAGGTTCCCCTTTTGTTTGGGGGCCGAGGGGAGGCGCACTCGCTGCGACCAGAACCAATCATATCCCTGGTCAGCTGGAGGGGCAGCATATATAGCCAAGCTCATATGGATCTAATTCAGATCCTATGCAGCGAATACTCTGGACAGACCTGAACCCTGTTGGCTCTTGAAGTAAGTAACACCTGTAACTCTGGGGGATTCTTTGGACTCTACCCCTTGTTCAACCAAGCTTACTTTTATTACTTTTTTTTATAAATGTTCTCTTTTATATTATTCGGCCCCTAAGTCATCATAATTCATTTGGCCAAACCTGTCATTAATTTTTCTAGGTAAATACTCTATGGTTGGTACTTCTAATGCATTCCATAAATTTATCTTTTTGGTGCACTCCCCCTTCTCACATCCCCACTCGCCTTTTATAGCACATAACTTTGGTCCCCGCTCACACCTCTCACTCATGCACCCTGCGCTTTCCCCTCTCATTTTCCCTCATACCCTTTTTTCACCACTTGAAAAGCTTTTCTTTTTTTCACCTTGCCCATTTTCGTCACATTTTTCTCCTTTTCACATATAGTTCTGGGTGGCCCCAGCCTTTCCCATTTCGCACTAATTCTTCACTTTTCTCATTCAGTCCTTTTCACTGTCATTCACTGTTTCCCCCTTATATATTCTTCATAAACATTTTATTGGGTTACTTCATTTTTGTTTCAGTTTTGGCTTGACTTGCCGGCTTAACCTCCACCTTTAGTTCTTTGTTTGTCCCATCTCTTTTTTTTTTTTTTTCCTTTCTCTCCCTCTTCTTCCTTTTTTTTTCTCCTCTTCTGTTCACATCCACTTTCACGCTTTGCATTTCCAGTCATTTTATTTATTTATACTTTTGTTTCACATCACTTCACAAGTGTTGCACATCTTCACTTCTATTACTTACCTTTATTCCATGTCTCACACTTTCTCACTCACCCTATTTACCTTAACTCAATTACACATCCTAATTTTTTTTTCAAATAAAAATGTTTGTTAATATTTGTTTAATTTGTTTTAATGCATTCATCTTATAAACCCCAACAGTGACTTGGTGAGTGTTTGGCCTGTCTCTCGGTCCTGGACTCCTGCCCCCCTCTATGTGTGGGCCTCACAGCGTGGCCTCTTGTAGGCCCTTGCTTGGTTCTTTGGTACTCGCCCCCTCCATTGATGGTTGGAGTGGGGATGCTTAGCTGCATTGCTCGGATCCTCTGGCAGCTCTTAGGCAAACAATCATGAGGCCTCTTTCCTCAGCTGTTACTGGTAAATATACTTGAACACCTACATATGTGTCAATATCAATATACATTGCCTGTCAACTTTGTTGGTCTTTAAACTATTTTACTTTTATATTGTATTCTTAGAGTTTTTTGCTCTCTCCCCCAGAAGAAGACCTCTACTGTTAAGTTCGAAACGCGTCTACGTTTACAATGTGATTACACACTTATATCATGCTATGTTTTTCTTGTATATTAAAGGCTGTATTATTATTATGTATACATAAATTTATACTTTCAAATTCTTGCCAATTTATTGCTGCAATTCAAAACCCCATGGAGAACCCTTCCAATTGATACCCAATAGGGGCATGCAGAATGCAGATAGGCATTCTTAATCGTGAAACAATTGAGACCCCTATAATAAATACGAGGTCTCAGGTCACCACTCTTCTTCACAAAGAAGAAACCAGCACCAGCAGGAGATGAGGATTTGCAGATGAAACCTCGAGAAAGTGCGTCTGCAATATACTCCTCCATGGCCTTATCCTCCAAGACCGACAAAGGGTAAACCCAGCCATGAGGGGGTATGGCACCAGGTTAAAGGTCAATTGCGCAATCATACGACCATTGTGGAGGCAAACTACCGGCTTGACCTTTGTCAAAGACACTGCTAAAATCACGGTACTCCTCCGGTAGCAAGGAGAGTGAAGAGGTGCACAGGACTTTGGCTACCTTCTGAAAGCAGGTCTTACTGCATTGTGGCGACCAGGAGAAGAGGGGTTGTGCCTCTATAACCAAGGATAACCAATAACCAGCGGAAACTTGGGTGAGAAAATAACTTTGAATTGGATTATCTCATGGTCTAGAGCCCCTACGGCCATGGACAATGGAACAGTCTCATGAGTCACATGGGCAGGGTGTAGAGGTCTCCCATCAAGAGCCTTAATGGCAAGTGGAGTGTCACGCAGCTGCAGCGGAATTGAGTGCTTCGATACAAAGGCAGCATCAATGAACAGGCCTGCAGCCCCAGAGTCGATTAGAGCCTGGATCTCAACGGACGACTCAGCCCAAGAAAGGGTAACCGAAACCAGGGGCTTATCCTTCTGGATAACTGGGGACAAAACAACGCCACCCAAGGTCTGTCCGTGACAGGACCTCAAGGTTTGGGTGTTCCCTGGATGCGTAGGACAAGACTTCAAAAAGTGACCTGCCTGGCAACAATAAAGGCACAATCCTCCTAAAGGTTCTCTCATCTGCAGAGAGATGCATGAAACCCTAATGCATGGGTTCACCTTCACTGACTGACTTGGTAACAGGAGACATGGGAAATGAGGGAGGCAAGGGTGGGACTGCAAAGCTCGGAGACAAATGTACAGGAGGCTTCCGCAAGCACTCCCTAAAAGAGTCTTTCTCTGAGTCTGGAGTCAATGAGGATGGCAAATGTGATCAATCTCTCCAACTCAGTGGGTATATCTCGGGCTGCTATCTTATCCTTGATGGTATCCGAGAGACCATGAGAAAAAGCAGCCAAGAGGGCCTCATTGTTCACAACCTCTGCTTCCAGAATATGGAATTCAATGGCGTAATCGGCAACAGTTCTCGTACTCTGTTTGATAGACATGAGGCATTTGGTAGCAGAAGCGGAGCGTGCGGAAATGTCAAATACCCTTTTAAAAGAAGCCACAAACTTAGCATCTCCCATAGAGGGTTTGCCCAGGCCAAGGCTCTCTCAGAAAGCAAAGATATCACAAAACCTACTTTGCTTCTGTCTATGGTAAACGCCTGGGGCAGCATCTCAAAGTATATCTCAACCTGGTTGAGAAACCCTCTGCATTGGATTGGATCGCCCCAAATCACAATTGTCACCATTTGAGGAGGCCACAAGGATGGTGAGCCGTGACAGTGCATGCATCAGTGACACAATCCCTGTTGTGTTCCTGCTGGAGCAGACTCTGCATGGCATTATGGACAGGGCACTTGAGGCAGAGCAGCAGGAGGAAGAGGAGGACTTTCTTTCCTCTCAAGGCCCACTTTATCCAGACAACATTATTCCTATGTCACAGAACACACAGGAGGAGAGAGGGGAGGAGGATAAGGAGGAGGATTCTGGCTCTTTCATAGGCTTTGAAGAAGAGGAAGACATGCATCAATATGTAAGCGATGGCTTTCCAACCCCAGGACCCTTGGGAGTAGTACGTGGCTGGGAGGTGGAAGTTCCAGATGCTGTCATCCTGAGTGACCCTGAGGAGTCTGCTTCTCAAGCCTCTGCAAATTTGAGCCACATGGGCAACCTCATGCTTCAAAGCCCGCGAAAGGACCCAAGAATACGTAGCATAAAGGAGAAGGATGATTACTGGTTGGCAACCCTCCTTGACCCCCGTTATAAAGGGAAAATTCTCAGAACTCATCCCATGCCCACGGAGAATGCAGAAGATAAAATCTCTCGAGGAAATGTTAAAGAGGATTTTATTGAACATTTTTCCTGACTCCAGTAGGTTACAGTGTCGTGGAAAACTTAGTTTTGAGTCTTCTGTTGGTGAAGAGAGGAGCGTTGGAGAAGGCGTCCGCCTGAGTGAGGCATTTTTAAATTTTTTTAGTCCTCGCCACCCAGGGCTGTCAGCTTCCACATCCCATCGGCAGCGTCCTCACCACATGGTGGACGATTACCATGATGCCAAAACAGAGATGGAGAGCTTTCCAGCTGACAATCCCCTGACTTACTGGGTCATGAGAATAAACCACTGGCCAGAACTTGCCCAGTAAGCTATTGAGTTGTTGGGCTGCCCTGCATCCAGCGTGCTTTCAGAACGGGCATTCAGTGCTGCAAAAGGTTTCATTACTGATCATAGAATGTGTCTGTCCACAGACTCCGTGGACCATTTGACTTTTATAAAAATGAGTCAGTCCTGGATTACCAGCTACTGTATGAAGCCCCTGATGCCGATTTCACTGATTAAGTTTTTTTGGGATGTGGAATCTCTGAGGACTTCCAGGCTGCCTAGCTTTGAGGGTGTTCAATCATTCAATCTGGAAGAATGTTTTGAGTATGGGTTTCATGGGCACAATTAATGCCCAAAGACCAATTTTTCAGCACCTGTTTGACAGTCAATTTTTTTTGCCTTTATCAAGAGCACCTCTATAGGGTTACGGTGGGAAGGCACCCCCAACACCCAAAGAATAATTTTTCTGCATCTGTTTGACAGGTGCATATCATTGCAATTCACAGCAAATTCAATTATCCAATTCTTGCTTTCATTAAGAGTACCTCTATAGGGTTACAGTGGGAAGGTGCCACCGACACCCAAAGACCAATTTTTCTGCACCTGTTTGACAGGTGCATATCATTGCATTTTTTTACAGCAAGGCCAATTCAGCATAATGTGAATGACACCAGAATGTATTCAAAAAATGTATCCAAAAAATCTCTAATCTTGTTCCCAGTGCACTACATTGTGGCCTCATCATACACACTAGCTCCCCAGCTGTTGCTGAGCAAAATAAAGGCAGCTTGCAGGGGCAATGTCATTTTTTAAATGCAATTATTGCTGCAGCAGATTCTAGACATGGTACAGATCTGCCACTTCACAGGTAGACTAAGGGGACTATATTGGAAGGATTTTCATTCTTAGGCTTTTACTTTAAAAATCAAAAAATCACTGATTTAAAAATGACATTTTTCACAAACGTTTTTTTTTATTGATACATGTCCCCCAGGGCAGGACCCAGACCCCTATAACCATTGTATGCCCAATTACTTGCATATAAGCTTTCATAATGGGCACTTTTGATTTTTGACGTTTGGTCCCATTGACATTAATGGGGTTCGTTATTCAGGTCCCAACTTTTGCGGTGTTCGGAAGTTCTGGTGCGAATCGAACAGGGGTTAATTTGGCCCATCCCTACTTGTCACATGGTTTGCTCATTTTGAAACCATCTGAAATAAGTAATCCTACATTGTTTTCTTCTGTATTTCTAGATAACACTGAACTCTTGGAGAGGATTCACGTTCCTAAGTTAATTATTCTACAATTTCTTTCACACGTTGCACTGATGTAATCAGTTCCTGTTAAAAACAATATGTCCATTCTTATTTGTTGTGTTACATCCAGTGTGAAGCTGCGAGGGCTTTTAATATACAAATCTGCTGATCTCCTAAACCAAAACTGGAATTACAGAAATCTGCTTTAATCCCTTACATGACTGGACATTTAAGTCAAGTCATCAAACCTTTCCTATGATATACAAGTAGTTATAAGCTGGCAGGAAATTATCATTTCGTAAAAAATGCATGGTTTCCTGACCCTGATTTTCACTACACAGTATGCACCTTTCACCAACATAAGATGTGTTATGACAAGGTGTTACACTACCCCCTGTTTACAGTAGCTAATGGTTACCATAATAGAGTGGGAATCCCAAAAGCATATGACATGTTAATAAACAAGTTTAATTTGAGCTAATCCCTACCCCTTCCTGCTAAGCCCCTCCCTTGCTGAATATGTGTTTTTGGCAGGTGCAAACACTTGATGCAATGGGGTTGATTTACTAAAGGCAAATGGGCTGTTCACTTTGCGGAGTAATTTCCATTTTGCTAAGGAATTTTCCTTTAGTTTGGTGAAAGGGTTGAAACTCTGCTGATGTTCATTATCCAATTATGTACAAGCAAAAATACTGTTTTTTATTTACCCTACTCATGATTGGCTATTTATTGCAAAGTGAATTTTAACCACATTCACTAAGCAAAGGGAAATTGCAAAGTGAACAGCCTATTTGCCTTTATTGAATCAATGCCATTAGGAGGAAGGGTGCAAACTGCTGTACTGTCCCACTAGAGAGAGGTGTTATAGATCACACATGACCCAGTATGTTAGAAGTGACCTAAAAGTGAGCATAATAAATTTTTCTGTGGATGAAGATTGTGATGGTGCTGAAGCATTAGGGGTTAAATGAAATATAGGTTTTGCAGACTGATTAATTATTAGAATTACAGCATTCTAATTTTAATGAAGAGGTAAAGACTTGGCTTCTTACAGGAATGGAAAGAGCTGCACAGGCTGACACAGTTTGCGATAATGAGGCATTTTAAATAACTTGAAACTGAGGGACCAAATTGGGTTGCTAGTACAGCTAAAAATGTGACTTTTTTTTATAAAAACTTACAACAGTTTTATGGAACAGTTACAAAAATCAAGCTAGAAAAGTATATTCTCATGAATTTTCCTAATCTCAGAGTGAAGGTAACATATTGATGAGTATTGACACTTTAAAGGGGTTGTAAACCCTCATTTTTTTTACTCTAATGCATCCTATGCATTAAGGTGAAATAACACCTGGCAATGACCGGCCCCCTAGCCCCCCCATTTTACTTACCTGAGTCCTGGAATTTCCCGCAGCAGAGACGCCCTCTTCCTCTGCCTGGGGTTCTCGGCTCTTGATTGGATAGATTGATAGCAGCGCAGCCATTGGCTCCCACTGCTGTCAATAAAATCCAAGGACGCTGCATCAGGGGCGGGGCCGAGTCCAGCATTTTGCGTCTATGGTTGCAAATGCTGGACTTGGGAGCCTGCCCACAAGGTAACCTCCCGGGAGAGCGCTTCTCCCATAGGGGATTATTCGATGCGGGGAGGAGCTACCAGTGCCACTGGGAGACCCAGAAGAGGATGATCGGGGCCACTTTGTGCAAAACGAATTGCACAGTGGAGGTAAGTATGACATGTTTGTTATTTAAAAAAAAAAATTGAAGCTTTACAATCACTTTAATACAACAAAAATGGGAGTGTTTAAGATCAGTGTAATGTAAATGCATTTGACATTTTCCTTTTATTGGCAACAGGTGCAAGCCATGACTTATTTCTCCTGCTAAATAAGTATAGTAGAGATGAAAAAGTCTGGTGTAGAGCTGTACAAAAGAAATACAACTGGAAAAAATGTCCTGCAAATAAAAAAAAGACACTATGGGGATGATTTACTAAAATTGGAGAGTTTTTGTCAATGCTTAAATGAACAAGCTGAAGTTAGAAGCTGATTGGCCAACATGCACAGCTGCACCAGATTTTGCAGATTTTGGAATCAGTTCCATTCACATTCTTTATGTATAAAATAAGTGTAAGGGACAACTTCGGTTTTACTGAAAAAGGTCTTTTACGCCCCTCCCTTTTTTCCCCACAGAGTGAATTTCCCATGGTTAAGTATATACCTGCAGCCCTGTTTCTGATTTAAGTGATAGGCAGCCCTGCCATTTTTTCCAAACAGTCCCAGTCAGGCTCCATGGTGCCCCATTGTCCTTGTTTACTCCTACAGGTGGATGGGTACTCCTACTCCACATGGACCAAAGACTCAGCTATAGGATCAAAAGGGGGCCACAGTGTTTATTCTCAATAGGCTTGGGGCCCAGCTGGGACTGTTCTGAAGAAAATGCTATGAATTGCCAGACAGAGATCTCAAAATGTCTTAATCCTTAATCAGGCTTTTAGATTTTAAGAAACAGCAAAGAGCCTACACTAAGCGTGTTTTGGAATATCTCTCTTGCATTACAAACAGCTAGTCAAAAGCAGATTCTAGATCACCAGACTAATATTATAATGGAATAGGGTGGATAGCTATACTATAGTAATTGCTAGATGAAACACTGAAGCTCTGAGAATAAAAAGGCTCTGCTCCTAGTATGAAACTCAAGTTTTGATTTTCAATGTCAAAAGCAGTGCACCTTTGATCTTAACCTTCAAAACAAGTGTTCTTCTTTTAGAGCTTTGCAAATGTTCAATAATGTTGTGCAGAAACAGATTCTAGCATATACTGGAGATTGTTTTTAAGTTTTAAAAGTTTTGGATGTTTTCCTAAAGGGGCAGAACATAGGCACTTCCTTTTAAAATAGACAGTTAAGAGTGGAATGTTAGGCCAGGAATTTTACTGAATACTGATAGGCATGAAATGTTTTCCTTTCTAACCAACTGTCCTCTACCCCTGCATATTTCTCAGTGGTGCAAGACTGGTACTGGCAGCATTTTATCCTCTATACTCTAGCAGTTTAATGTCCTCTGAGACTAATCAAGACTGATGCCAGGTCAATATCCCTGCATTGGACGTGAAGAGAGGAATATTCCACCACTGGAAGTGTCAGTTTCATCTGCTGGGGAAGTAGAGGTTGAGGTAAACAAAATGCTTTTACTATCTCCTAGACAGAAAGGGGCTGTTAACCTTTGCAGTGGGGCTGCAAGGATTAACTGCTCATTTTATTGTTGCTGAAGTTGAGCTTAATGGCCTATTCACACCTTTGCAGTGCATTAACAAGCTTTGCACTAAGGTAGTCTATTCATTTGAGTGGGCTACTTAATGCATCAAAACAGACCAACAATGTTGCATGTTCCATTTCTGGAAGTGCACCACAATGCACATTAGTCAGCAAGGTGTGTTAGGCGGCTGTTTAGAATTAATGACATAAAATGCATGTGAATGCAATAGTGTGAATAAAACCTTATGTTTCCTCTCGGGCAATTAGATGGCATAGTTATTTTTTTTTTTTTTTTATAACTCTATGATCTTGTGTCTTTATTTTAACCTAATTGTGTAACGACAATACCCACCCTATTTTAGGATTGATAGTCTTTATGAGTCATGTATGTTTGTCCCTGTCATTGACTGCAATCACATGCAGAGGAGGAAAAGTGTCCACCCAAGTTTTTGGATTCTTATAGAGGTGCATGATTGTTGGAAGCACTGGAATGTTAGAAAAAGATTATATTTTTTTAGACTGAAAATTGTGTATCCTTTAGGTTTCTCTTTCATAACTGATTTTAAAAATAATTTGTGTTGTACATATGCACACAACCACTAAGATGTGCATGACAAATTCACTTACTACGTAGGTGAGCTTGAAAGATGCCTTAATTAGGTATTCCTTAGATTCGTGTTCCTAACTTGTGGCCAGAGGGCCCTAGAAGACCCTTTGGTATTTGGTAAGTGAGTGAAATACTTTTTTTCTTTAGACTTGCGTTTAGTAGTTTAGTAGCTACAGTAAATACATTTATTTACTCATTTTACACTGCATTCATTTTTCTGTACTGTCAGTCCTTTTTCTCTTTTTTATGTTCTTTACCAAATCTTTTATGATCTTGCTAAGAGAAATATCAAACGTGATATTGGTTATGTTATCAGGGGTTACATTTGAGGCCACCTATATCAAGTAACTCAACCACCACTGCCTTAGATATTGGCCATTTCAGTTGTTTATTCATGCATGCAGGTAAGTTCTCTACTAGCAGCGGTAAAAGTCAACTACAGAAATGTTCTCTTAATCCATCATCTTGATCCTGTGGCTGATATACAAAATTCCATATAATTTTTAGCATTTACAAATTCTATGGCATAAAAAGTACTGTTGTTCCTAAAATTAAGAACAATTACTTGCCTGCTTTCTGATGCAGGAAGTAAAAGTATCGCTCTGCAAAATTTAGATCTGTAGTGGAAACAAAGTAGTAGAGAAATGATAACCATTGCACATGTATCTATCAATATAACTGTTCACAGTAAAAAAATGCCGCGCTGGAACGATAAGATAAAGCAGCAGTAGACAGTGTGACAAAACAAATAACAGTAATAAAAAATAAACTGCGCTAAGTGTCCTTTATATTATCAATCATTAGTGACATAAATGTCTGAAGTGAATGTTCAATGGTATAGTCCAAATATCACTTTGGGCAAGAAAAAGCACTCCGGGTCATCCAAATGCTACAACATGCACAGAAATGATTCACAATCCAAAGATCACGACAATGAATTGCCCTTACCAGAACGCCAGATATAATAAGCGGATGGCTTAAACCCAGCCGGGGCCTTTAGGATAAGGACCGATGAGCTCTGTCAGAGTTCAGGCGTAGTTCCCTCAGTTCAATACCGAAAGAAAGACAAAAAAGCTGGCCATAGTGTAGTATTGTTTTACAACCATGTATGAGCATGCACCCGAGACCAACACCCTATTGTGCACTTAAAACGAAAGGTGATATCCCACCACCACAGCTGTAGAGTGCTTACCAACTCTCAGACTTTGCATTCATTGGGCTCTATGTCACACTGGGAGATTGATTGCTGTATCAGGAAATCCTTATCCACAGTATACAACCCAAAAATTAGATAAACTGTTAACTCGATTTCCAGGAATCTTCCAGGACGGCTTAGAGAGATAGGCTCCTCCCACCTTAAAAGGAGAACCTGGGAGTATTTGGTGGTTTTGGATGACAGGAAGAATGTAGTATGTGATGATCTGTAGACAACGGTGGCAAATTGCTTAGTAAAATAAGTGGTTGTTGGTGATCAGGAGACAGCAGTAGCAGCTTGACAAGCATTCAATCGATGGCAGTGGATGACCAGCAGAGAGCAGATAGCAGTGACAGATTGGCCTTCAGCAACTTCCTCCAGGGGGATTCGTCTTCTTTAGTAGTTCATGAAGTCCAGTCCTGGGCTGAGAGCGGATCAAAAGATCCAAAAGGAAGGCCGAGGAGAATCCAGAGGTGAGTCCAGCTGAGAGACCTGAGGTAAATGCAGCATTTACTGGACTTCATGAACTACTTCAGAAGACGAATCCCCCTGGAGGAAGTTGCTGAAGGCCAATCTGTCACTGCTATCTGCTCTCTGCTGGTCATCCACTGCCATCGATTGAATGCTTGTCAAGCTGCTACTGCTGTCTCCTGATCACCAACAACCACTTATTTTACTAAGCAATTTGCCACCGTTGTCTACAGATCATCACATACTACATTCTTCCTGTCATCCAAAACCACCAAACACTCCCAGGTTCTACTTTAAGGTGGGAGGAGCCTATCTCTCCAAGCCGTCCTGGAAGATTCCTGGAAATCGAGTTAACAGGTGGGAGGAGCCTATCTCTCTAAGCCGTCCTGGAAGATTCCTGGAAATCGAGTTAACAGTTTATCTCATTTTTGGGTCGTATACTGTGGATAAGGATTTCCTGATACAGCAATCAATCTCCCAGTGTGACATAGAGCCCAATGAATGCAAAGTCTGAGAGTTGGTAAGCACACTCTACAGCTGTGGTGGTGGGATATCACCTTTCGTTTTAAGTGCACAATAGGGTGTTGGTCTCAGGTGCATGCTCATACATGGTTGTAAAACAATACTACACTATGGCCAGCTTTTTTGTCTTTCGGTATTGAACTGAGGGAACTATGCCTGAACTCTGACAGAGCTGATCGGTCCTTATCCTAAAGGCCCCGGGTGGGTTTAAGCCATCCGCTTATTATATCTGGCGTTCTGGTAAGGGCAATTCATTGTCGTGATCTTTGGATTGTGAATCATTTCTGTGCATGTTGTAGCATTTGGATGACCCAGAGTGCTTTCTTGCCCAAAGTGATATTTGGACTATACCATTGAACATTCACTTCAGACGTTTATGTCACTAATGATTGATAATATAAAGGACACTTAGCGCAGTTTATTTTTTATTATTATTATTATTATTAATATAACTGTTCACTCACATCAATGTTGTCATCACTGCAATTTCCAAACACATCAACTGTTCTTGAGGCTTAATCAGCGAGCAAAAAAGGAGTTAGAAGTAGCACATTTGCAATGCATGCCAAGAGTTCATCTTAAACTTAATTTTGTTGTTTTGTGGTGCACTATCCTTTTACACTAAAGGCCTTGGACTATAAATATTGTGCTGCCCACACAAACAATGTAAGAATTACAATGTGTTATTCATTTTCAAGTTTGTGTTATAAAGATGCAAATCACCTAATTAATTTGTAATCCAAGCACTCAATCCTGTTCCTTTCAAGGAAAATAATAATACATATTTGACATAAACACATGGTTTTCAGCAAGTAATTATAGTGAATCAGTATCACCAAGGGAAATCAATTGGGAAAAAGATGCATGCTATTAATACTGAAATGAGAATCTAAACTTGTTCCCAAAGACCTGGTCCCTTGTAATGCAAAGTCAGTATCTCTAAATTCAATCTAAAATAGAAGTCATTGTAATGAATGTAATCTTATTATTCACAGCGAATAATGGATATATCTATATATCATTCTGTCTAAATTATAGTATAGGAGCAATCCAGTAGAGTAGCAGATCTCAAGACATTTTAACTAAAACTATAAACAAGACAATGTTACCTTGTTTCTAACTTTTTAAGAAAACAGCACATAAGTAAATACCAAACAACATGCTGTGCTCATAAAATTTTTCTATCTTTCACAATTTAGTCTACAAAAATTAGCTTTAAAAACTTTAACGTGAAACAGAATAAGAATCTGGCAGTGACTCTGCAGCAACTGACTCACTTTAAACTCCATAATATGTAATATTTTTTGTATATTTAGAAAAAAAAAATGAAAATGTATTCTCCCATGTATAAATGTAGTAATGATTCATACTAACCATTGAGGCGATTACTGTATTTTTAAATGATTCTTTGTATTTGCTATTATAAAATTTCTGGAAATACTAATGCTTAATAATATGGTGATTCATATCATATACCTACTTCTTTAACCTTTTTTTTTTGTTGCACTTGAAGAGATTGGCATTATTACTTGGTCAGACTCTGAATATGTTTGTTATATCTCTTACTCGTTATATTTGTTCTCCTGTCCTGTTGTTAAATTGATCAATTTATCCCCTTGCATAGGGAATTGAGCAATCTTTGGTGTGTGTTTTTTTCCAAAATTCTCAATAAAACAATATAAACTAAAATGTATATGTTTTCTGTCAGGTAGGCTTGTAAGATTTGAACTCATTGCCTTCGGTTTGCTCTTATAAAACAGATCATGAATGAAATATTATAAATCTGCTAAAGGTGTCACTTTCTTTAGAAATATTCTTTGTGAAAAGGGAAATTAGTATAGAAAACACATTTTATATATAATTTGCTCTTGGATTTTCCAGGGTATGTACCAGTATTTCTAACAGTGTTCTTATACATTATCTTCAAAACATAATAGTTACATACATTCATGTAATAATACATGCATCCCTGTGCCTTGAAAACTAGTAACATGGACCTAGTTTTCTGATCCCACTGTGTGTGTGTCTGATTGGGGTCTTCCCCTAGCAACTGGGAATTAGTATATGTTATTTTACATTAATGTGATCCCCATAACAGGTAGTCTTGGTGATCACATGCAGGCTTAAGTCTTGTTTACACACCTCTCCAGCCTGCAGATACCACAACAGCCTAAAGATGGCTGTGGGCCTCTGGTGAATACTGTAAGTGTCAGAACGTGTCGTGTCAAATGAAAGCAAAGAAACCAAAGAACCACAGTATTATCTGAAGTCCTAACTCTAAATTTTGGGAGCCTCCATAGTAGAAGCACATGCATTATAATGGATAGGCAGAGAGCAGGTGAGCCTGGAGGGAGCCCACCCCTCTGTAAAAGGCACAGGGGCACACTCTACACCCAACATATAGCACAATGGCAACAAAGGTGTCCAGTGTGTCCCCTCGCTGCAGATAAAACTGGGGTGCACATGCATTATAATGGATAGGCAGAGCAGGTGAGCCTGGGGGGAGCCCACCCCTCCGTAAAGGCACAGGGGCGCATTCTACACCCAGCATATAGCACAATGGCAACAAAGGTGTCCAGTGTGTTCCCTCACTGCAGATAAAACTGGGGTGCCGTGAAGCGGTTCTGCAGCTTACGCATATATTTGCAAATGTGTGCAAATGAAACCCCTGTTTTTAACGTATACTGTTGGACAGGATAATTCAGTTGGTTGAAGGCTGGCCGGTAAGTTGAGCTGGGAATTTTCTTTGGTTTTGTTTGACATGCATTGCTCATCCATGTGCTCCTTGCTGCAAAGGCCAGTTATAGGTGGGAGCAGTGGTTATTTGTTTGTACTACTGTAATTGTCAGGTACAATTACAATATAAAAAAAATACAAAGTTTTGTTTATTTGTCAGCATTCAGATAAAAAAATGCAACTGATGTATATTGATGCTGCTAAATTTGGTCTAGGCATGTACACTTTAATTACCTTACAACCTGAAATGCCTAAAGTGATATTAAAGTCTTGCTTTTTATAAAAAAAAAAATAACAAACATGTTATACTTACCTGCTCTGTGTAGTGGTTTTGCACAGAGCAGCCCAGATCCTCCTCTTCTTGGGTCCCACATCGGCACTCCTGGCCCCTCCCTCCTAAAGCATAGGTGGAAACCCCACCTTTAAAGCTGAAGGGGGCGGTTAAAATCTTAGCTCAATCACTTATTTTTACTGCCCCCAATCACTAGTGTAAACTAAGCTAAGAGCAAAGTTTACATCTAAGTGATTTGAAGCTCATTTCCCAAAGTGCCTCAACACTCAATACTAATACTCTTATTAGATTCAATGTTGTCGTTTCCCACCTGAGTGTCGTGTTTCCATAAGCTTGAAAAAGTACATGAATATCTTTGGGGCATAGTACCTTGTTTTTGGTCTCTATAGACTTCAATTGGAGTGGCTGAAAATCACACATAGAAGAGAAATATTACAGCGCACACATGCAAAAAGATTCACCTCCAGCAAGGCTAATTTAAAAACACATAAACATTCTCAAAAAGACATTTTCAAAAATATGGGGATTTGGTTACACCATATTGCTATATGGTGCTAAGCCCACTTACTGCGACAAAGTACCCCATAATTAGTGGGTCCTACACTTTCCATAGATTTGTGAGATCCTGCTTCTCTGAACCATGAGAGCTACACTCTTCTAAATAGGAGAATTTAAAGGTCTCCACCTATGACACAAGTGGACACTAATGAGGTACTTAATGAGGGATTAGGGTGCTCCTATCCCAAAAGGATTTGGTCAGAATCCATACAATACACAAACAAGATATTTGGGGGGCACACCTTCTCACTAAAGCTGGTGCAGCCATAAGACCATACAATAGAAGAGAAATATTACAGCGCACACATGCAAAAAGATTCACCTCCAGCAAGGCTAATTTAAAAACACATAAACATTCTCAAAAAGACATTTTCAAAAATATGGGGATTTGGTTACACCATATTGCTATATGGTGCTAAGCCCACTTACTGCTACAAAGTACCCCATAATTAGTGGGTCCTACACTTTCCATAGATTTGTGAGATCCTGCTTCTCTGAACCATGAGAGCTACACTCTTCTAAATGGGAGAATTTAAAGGTCTCCACCTATGACACAAGTGGACACTAATGAGAAGCAGGATCTTACAAATCTATGGAAAGTGTAGGACCCACAAATTATGGGGTACTTTGTCGCAGTAAGTGGGCTTAGCACCATATAGTAATATGGTGTGACCAAATCCCCATATTTTTGAAAATGTCTTTTTGAGAATGTTTAGGTGTTTTTAAATTAGCCTTGCTGGAGGTGAATCTTTTTGCATGTGTGCGCTGTAATATTTCTCTTCTATTGTATGGTCTTATGGCTGCACCAGCTTTAGTGAGAAGGTGTGCCCCCCAAATATCTTGTTTGAAAATCACACATAACACATGCTTTTGCTCAATTTCTTGCCTTTCCTACGCTTGGTAATTACATTTCCATTTGCTAAAACAAAAACGCTCTAGCCTGAAAACTTGTAAAAAGGTTAGCTACAAACGCACTTAAAATAGCTCCGAAAATGCTTCAAGAAGCTCAAGCTCACCTGTGAACCTAGACTTAAGAAGCAAGACCTCAGTTATGATTACCGCCCTGCAGTTACATTAGCTAGTTTTGTATACTGTGTATGTTTATAGCCATCAATCAGAAATGACTACGTATGACCTCAGCTTTTCTGACTATTATTGTGCAGTATTTCCTGTTTTTCTTTTTGCTGGGGAATGGTTTCTTTGTTAATCTGGAGGCATGCAAGTACCGGAGCATGCATACAAACATTATTGAGACTACTAGCGGTGCAGCAGTGGTTATCCAGTCTTAAAGTGGTTGTAAAGCCTCAAAGTTTTTCACCTTAATGCATTCTATCTACATTGTTGGTTTAAGTCATCCCCATATTTGGTCAGTGATGCCATTCAACATTATTATTTATTTGGGGACATGCAGCCTGCTTTGATGCAAGAGGAGAAGGCCACACAATGTCCCCCCGCTGTACATCCAATGTCATTAACATCATAAAGGAATGCAGATGTCTTGCAAACCCAATGACTCCATGCAAAGACAATGTTGCCCAGCTGCACTTTTGTTGTTAAATGACTGTTGCCTGTCTGTTGTAGTAATATAAACAGATCAGCTGGAATAATGGAGGATGTCATTTACCAAATAAGTTGGGGCCTTAGGCAAATCTTAGACATGAGGCCCCACTCACTTCCACAATGGGAAAAGACTGTGCAACATGATAAAAGAGAGGGTCTTATGGTAATGACAAGCAAAATGTCACCTGGCTAACACGATAACACCACATCGCTGCAGCAGCCCAAAAAACACTAGAGCCACAGATGATCCTGCCACAGACAGAGTGCAGACAGATGATCCTTCTCTAAACTCCTCCATCCCCTACAAGCAAGAGAAACCAACACATTTGCTTTGAGTGCCCTACAGTGCATTCTGGGAGGTGTAGTCTGCAGAGTGCAAGCACTGACGGACCAAGTCTAGTGTGCGGTGTGGTGAACTACAACTCCTGCCATGCAATGTGGTGCAGGCTTTGGGAGAAGGCTAGAATAGCAGTAGAGCCTGCTATTGGCTGCAGCTGATGAGATGTTCTCCATTGGTTGATAGAGGTTATTGTACATCATTACCACTCACTGATTGGTTGCAAGAAGTTACTGCACATTATTACAGCTCACTGATTGGTTGCTATAGGTTGCTATAGGTTACTGCTTATCATTATCACTCACTGATTTGTTGCTAGAGGTTACAGCAAATAAATACTGCTCACTGATTGGTTGATATGGGTTACTGCTTATCATTATTGCTCACTGATTGTTTGTTAGAGGTCATTACTACTCACTGGGTGGCAGGGCAGTATTGTGGTGTGTGATGCAACTGTTGGGGTACAGTTGGTTGGATGACGGGATGCAGTTTGGGGTGATGTGGCAGCATTGGGGTGAGAGGCTGAGATCATATATCCCCTATAATGGTAGGGGTAGGGTGATAGGATGCTAGAGGTGGGGTACAGGAGGGATGAGGATGATAATGACAGGATGGAGGGTGGTAGGATGCCAGAGGAGGGGTACAGGGGGATGATGATGACGGGGTGGAGTGGTAGGATGCCAGAGGTGGGGTAGAGAGGGATGATGGGGATGTAGATGACAATGAGTGAGGTGGTAGGATGTCAGCAAAGGGGATGATGATGACAGTGGGTGTGGTGACAGGAAGCTGTCAGTGGTGTACAGGGGGATGAGCATGATAATGATAGGGGTAGGGTGGTTGGATGCTAGAGGTGGGCTACAGGGGGATGTTGATGACAGGAGGCAGGGTGGTAGGGTGTCAGAGGTGGGGTATAGGGATGATGATGATGATAGTGGGTGAGGTGGTAGAAAGCTGGCAGAGGAGTACAGGGGGATGAAGATTACAGGGAGTAGGTGGAAGGAGCTGGCAGAGCGGCGCAGAGAGGATGAAGATGACAGGGGGTGGGTGGAAAGAGCTGGCAGAGCAGTGTAGGGGGATGAATATGACAGGGGGTGGGGTGGTAGGAGGCTGGCAGAGCGGTGCAGGAGGATGAAGATGACAGGGGGTGGGTGGAAGGAGCTGGCAGAGCGGTGCGGGGAGCATGAAGATGACAGTGGGTGGGGTGGTAGGAGGCTGGTGGAGTGGTGCAGGGAGGATGAAGATGACAGGGGGTGGGGTGGTAGGAAGCTGGTGGAGCAGTGCAGGGGGGTGAAGAGGACAGGGGATGAGGTGGTAGGAGGCTGGTAGAGCGGTGTAGGGGGGAGTAAGATGACAGGGGGTGAGTGGAGGGAGCTGGCAGAGCAGTGAAGGGGGGTGAAGATGACAGGGGGTGGGTGGAAGGAGCTGGCAGGGCGGTGCAGGGGAATGAAGATGACAGGTGGTGGGGTGGTAGGAGGCTGGCAGAGCGGTGCAGGGGGATGAAGATGACAGGGGGTGGGTGGAAGGAGCTGGCACAGTGGTGCAGGGAGGATGAATATGACAGGGGGTGGGGTGGTAAGAGGCTGGTGGAGTGGTGCAGGGAGGATGAAGATGACAGGGGGTGGAGTGGTAGGAGGCTAGCAGAGCAGTGCAGGAGGATGAAGATGGCAAGGGGTGGGTGGAAGGAGCTGGCAGAGTGGTGCAGGGGGATGAAGATGGCAGGGGATGGGGTGGTAGGAGGCTGGTAGAGCGGTGCAGCGGGGAGGAAGATGACAGGGGGTGAGTAGAGGGAGCTGGCAGAGCTGTGAAGGGGGATGAAGATGACAGGGGGTGGGTGGAAAGAGCTGGCAGAGCAGTGAAGGGGGATAAATATGACAGGGGGTGGGGTGGTAGGAGGCTGGCAGAGCGGTGCAGGGGGATGAAGATGACAGGGGGTGGGTGGAAGGAGCTGGCAGAGCGGTGTGGGGAGGATGAAGATGACAGTGGGTGGGGTGGTAGGGGGCTGGTGGAGTGGTGCAGGGAGTATGAAGATGACAGGGGGTGGGGTGGTAGGAAGCTGGTAGAGCAGTGCAGGGGGGTGAAGATGACAGGGGATGGGGTGGTAGGAGGCTGGTAGAGCGGTGTAGGGGGGAGGAAGATGACAGGGGGTGAGTGGAGGGAGCTGGCAGAGCAGTGAAGGGGGGTGAAGATGACAGGGGGTGGGTGGAAGGAGCTAGCAGAGCGGTGCAGGGGAATGAAGATGACAGGGGATGGGGTGGAGGGAGGCTGGTAAAGCGGGGCAGGGGGGAGGAAGATGACAGGGTGTGGGGTAGTAGGATACCAGGCACAGGGGGATTATGATGAGGATAGAGATGATGACAGGGGGTAAGTTGGTAGGAAGCTGACAGTGGGAAGTATGATGACAGGAAGTAGGGTGGTGGGATGCCAGGAACAGGGGATGATAAGGAGAATAATGATTATGGCAGGGGGTCAGTAGGTGGCATCATATGCCGGATGGCATAATACCAGGGATGTGTGTGTGTGAGGTCAAGGGCGGCTGGCAGCGGTGATTTTTTGGGCGCCCTCGCTCAGGAGGTGACATTACTACAGGATGCTGTAAGTGTTGGGCAGGACCACCAGACACTACCTGTAGGCTGTGGCAGACTGGCTCTTCGATGACTGTCAGGCACCAGCTCTGAGACTGTCCATTTGAGAGAAGAGAGCAGAGAGCTGCACAGCCGCCGCAGGCATTATCCGCGCTCTGCACATGGCAGGATATTTGCAGAGCACGGCAGAAGGGTAAGAGCTGGGGGAGGGGAGTACATGCAGCTGTCCACTGACCATGAGATCTTCGGGCAGTGCTCAAGTGGTCAGTCTGCCCATTGTCAGGAAAAATTAGTTGCAGGCACCGCAGGCTTTTGTCCTGCACTAGAGATGGCCCTGGGGACACCAACCGGGGGACATTCCCAAACAAAGGTTAGGCAGATTAGGCAGCCGCGAGGCCCCTGGGAGCGCGAAGCCTTAGGCGACAACCTAATTTGCCTAATTAGAGAGCCGCCTCTGCATTCAGCATTATTATTTATTTGGGAACATGCAGCCTGGTATGATTCAAGAGAAGACCACACAATGTGCCCCACTGTACATCCATCTTCATTAACATCAGGGCTTTTTTTCTCACACAATAGGTGCTGGAACTCAACCACGACCCCCCCAAACCCCTCCCCCCACACACACCCTCCAAATCACATCAAATAGTGGGTGTGGTCATATTTCACAAACAGTAGAAGTGTCTTAAAGGGGCATTAAATATTAGGATTGCATTACATACAGAGTGCAGAGTTCATGGGATTTGCACACAGAGTGCAAAGCTGTCACTTGTAAACACAGAAACCAGACTTCTGTGTTTACAAGTGATTGTGGTGAGTAGGCACCAAAGGGTCTGAGCCAGAGGTGGTGGAACTGAGTTCCACCAAGTTCCCCCTGAAAAAAAGCCCTGATTAACATCATAAAGGAATGCAGATGTCTTGCAAACCCAATGACTCCATGCAAAGACAATGTTGCCCAGCTGCACTTTTGTTGTTAAATGACTGTTGCCTGTCTGTTGTAGTAATGTAAACAGATCAGCTGGAATCATGGAGGATGTCATTGACCAAATAAGTTCATGACCATATTTGGTCAATTATGCTCCCTGGGATCCCTTGGCCTCTTTGTTTACAAATGAGGCTGGGTACGAACTGCAATTTCACATGTAATATTTTATGGCATCCCCAATGCATGTTAGTAAAAGCATTTGTTGCCTTTTAAGTCACATTAAAAGACCATCTCTCACTGAACAGGTTTTTCTTTTTTTGCATGGTAAGAGTCCCCATGGCAGTGCCCAGCTAATCATGCTCTTTTTTTAACAAGAGCTTTCAATTTGGCTTTGGAAAAGGGCAAAAACAATTAAAATATTCTCCTCCTATAGACTTGTATAGGGTACTTTGCTATGTTTGGCGTTTGTGGATTTCATGCTGGGTTCAGCAAACACCCACTGAACTGATTGATGCTCGGTTCATTTATTACTACATATGACCGTCCTAGCTAGTACAAAGTGATTCAACTGTATGAATGAGAATAACAAATGTATTCCATTTCTCCTTCTTCTTCCATGTATGGAAAATAAGATAATGATGGCCCTCTTGACCTCCCCATCTCTTTCTGCACTGCTTTACTTCTGTACTAGTTCCTAACAGCAACATGGCAGTTGAAAATAGAAGCTGTTTGGTGACAAAGAAAATTTGTATACACTAGGAAGGTGGTGGTGTGTCACTAAGTCACAAATGAAAATAGAAGATACACAGCAGCACACTAATGCCCCGTACACACGGTTGGATTTTCCGACGGAAAATGTGTGATAGGACCTTGTTGTCAGAAATTCTGAATGTGTGTAGGCTCCATCACACATTTTCCATCAGATTTTCCGACACACAAAGTTTGAGAGCAGGATATAAAATTTTCCGACAACAAAATCCGTTGTCGGAAATTCCGATCGTGTGTACACAATTCCGACAGACAAAGTGCCACGCATGCTCAGAATAAATAAAGAGATGAAAGCTATTGGCCACTGCCCCGTTTATAGTCCCGACGCACGTGTTTTACGTCACCACGTTCAGAATGATCGGATTTTCCAACAACTTTGTGTGACCGTGTGTATGCAAGACAAGTTTGAGCCAACATCCGTCAGAAAAAAATCCTAGGATTTTGTTGTCGGAATGTCCGAACAAAGTCCGACCGTGTGTACGGGGCATAAGAGTTGTAATCACAACAGCTAATAGAGGAATTTGCACTTTTTGCACAAGGACTTTGTGATATATTTTGCATGCCAGTAATTTTGATATATAGATTGGTGATTTATGCTTAGGGTATTGCTAAGTGGAATTTAATACTTATGGGAGATTATTTCAAATTTTTCTAATTTTTTTAATTTTTAATTCTTTATTGCACAGTAATAGGAAAGTAATGTACAAATATGAGTGGTGTATGGTATAAGAGCAGCGCACTCACACACATTAATCATAACTTTTAGTCCATTCCACTGAATGTTTTTTTTTTTAATGCAGCAACTCTAACAGGGGTTAAAAAGGGCAATTAAGTGAAAGTTTTTTGCGCCGGTGACACACACATATTGATTTGCACTTTATATGTACTGTATATTTTTTTGATGAAAAAATATAATTTATAAAAAATAAAAAAAATTTGATGAATTTTTATTTTTTGATGAATATATATTTTTTTGATGAATAATTTCCTGATGAATTTGGTTTCATATTATGTTATTATGTTCGTTTAATCACATGGTGGTAATTTTTGTGTTTGTTCACAATACTTCACTTTATTGATTCACATGAGACAGCACATATCTTTTATATTTTGACCACAGAATCCATAAAATACATCCACAAAGTATGCATAATATTGTAAGTTGAAACTACAAAGTATATAAAAATCAGGTAAGTTAAACTCAAATAAATGAAAGAGACACCCAGGAAAGTAAAATTAAGGGGACGAAGAGGAGGCATGAAAGGGGAACTTGAGAGGACTCTTAAAGATTACTAATAAAACAATTTAAACAGGCTATTTGATCCACTAAGTCTCCCTCTTGTATACTGCTCTCTTGAAATACCCTCATCTCCAGTGACAGAAGTGCTCAGAGACAGTATTTCTCTTTTCCCCTTTTTTAATATTGTAAACATGTTCTCTGAGGTTGGTGGCCCCCCACATACTGGAAGCCACAGGGACATTGTAACATATACACCACCCCCTTAGAATCACATGAGATAAACTGTTTGATTGCAACTCTCTTGTTGTTAGCCCCAAAATAAAAATCTTGTTTCTTTCTATCATTGTTTACCACTGTTTAATTTAACATGCATAACATTGACTGCAGGAGTAAAACCTAATGCTGTTAAGAAAGATAGGTTTCTTGGATCCATTAAGTTTTGGGGGATCGATTGCACTTCTAACATTGGAACTAGCTAATGAAGGTGAATAATAATAAATAATTTTTGGTTTATTTGGAAGAATACTCCCCAAATGCATGTCTTTTTATCAAAATGATCATCTCAATCATTCTGTATTGAATGTTATAGTACAAAAAAAAAAAACAGATCGTTACCACTATTTTATCCACTTTTTCTCTGACCTGTAATACCAGATTCCTATTATCTATGAATAAGCACTCATTGTAGTGTGAAACGCGTCAGCTGCTTTTGTACGCTTCTGCTGTCAAGTTTTGTGTTTCTTCATGATCCAGCTTTTTAAATAAAGCATTCATCATTATACCGGTGTGCGGCTTCCAGCTTTCCTCGATTTGTCTACCAGATTCCTATATTGGATATCTTATCTATTATCTGCATCCAATTACCCTACACTTAGGCTATGTTTCCACTAGTGCGACTTTTTTTTATGCGACTTGGGACTGAAAAGTCGCATGACAAATGTACCCCATGATTTCCAATGAGTACCGTTCATATCTGTGCGACTTCAAGTCGCAGCAACTTCAAAGTAGTCCCTGCACTACTTTGATCCCACTTTGATGCGACTTGAGGTCCATAGACACAGGCATTGCTTCAAATCGCGGTAAAAAGTTGCGGTAAAATCGCGGTAAAAAATTGCGGAAAAATCGTGCGACTTTGAGGACGCAATAGTGGAAACATAGCCTTACCCTTTTTTGCAAAAATGTCTCTGTTTATATATTTTAATGTTTTAGAAAATCTTCATTACTGTTCAATTTCTCCTCCTCCTGAGGATTGACCTCTGGGAATGTTGGAGAGCCACGCAGGGTGGTAACAACTGGGTATGGGTATAAAAATATTTCTATCTGTGGTCTTAAAAAAAGACTTGGTTGCCTTTTGGTCTTCTTTGACAAACAACTCCATATCCTGATTGAAAATGATTGTGATAGGGTATATTTTGTAATTCAAAACAATGTTCTTGTTGTTATTTATGAGTCATGTCAAAAATTTATAGCACAGCACATACATTCTGTCTCTTATATACACTAATGCCACGTACACATGATCGAATTTCCGACAACAATACCGTGGATTTTTTTCTGAAGGATGTTGGCTCAAACTTGCATACACACGGTCACACAAATGTTGTCAGAAATTCCAAACGTAAGAATGCGGTGACGTACAAGACGTACAACGAGCCGAGAAAAAAAGTTCAATAGACAGTGCGGCTCCTTCTGCTTGATTCCATGCATGAGCTTTTGTGCGACGGACTTGTGTACACACGATCAGACTTTCCGACAACAAGTCATGTTGTCGGAAGATTTGAGAACCTGCTCTCAAACATTTGTGTGTGGAAATTCTGACAGCAAATGTTCGATGGAGCATACACACGGTCAGACTTTCTGACAACAAGCTCACATTGAACATTTTCCGTTGGAAATTCCGTTCGTGTGTATGCGGCATTAGTGTATACACAATATTTTGACTTTTTTTAGGTATACTATTATGTTTACTTTTTGACATTCTGAAATTTTTCGCTGGCCCTTTATATAGAGCTTGGATTTGGGGCACGGGGTGTGGATTTGGGGTGTAGGGC
The DNA here is from genome assembly GCA_037952835.1 of Lithobates septentrionalis. Lineage (NCBI taxonomy): Eukaryota > Metazoa > Chordata > Amphibia > Anura > Ranidae > Lithobates > Lithobates septentrionalis. The sequence continues at coordinate 706,784 of JBBDGP010000509.1, forward strand.
GCCCTACACATTTGGTGGCGCAATTGTGCACGCTTTTGCATGCCATGGCGGCCATTTATAAACACCATTAAAACACATGGTGACAGAGCCCGGCGCCATTTTGCCTCTAAAGCAGCCGGCCTGTGCCTGGCAAAACCCACCAGGCGTACCTGGCATCTACTCTCTCTCTCTCTCAGGGTTTTGGTGATCCAATTTGTCATGAAAAATGCTAACCTAAGAAGGAATTTCCCCTCTGACAACTATGGACTTTTAATCCCACAGACATCTGGATGGATAAGTAAAATAAGCCAAATTACTGTATTCAGCTAGTGAACATCTACCCTCCCCTGGACCACATTGCTCCATGTTCTCCAGTAAGGGAGTTTTACCAGTACTGAGCTAACCAAGGAAATACCTTTTACGTACCAGGCACTTGGAGCATCTGGATTTTCCATCATTTATTGGAAAGGACATCATTATTGGATACGTGTCATGAACTAACATCCATATGCATAATAATTTATACATGTTATTTGCTTAATTCCATCCATTATCATCTGCCTAGGATCACCAACCCTTGCCCCCCACACACATATATATGTATGTATAAAGTACATATATGATCAAGTTATTTTTGCATATACATTGTAGGGGATGTTATGATATATGTTTATATTGAGAGACAGGTTGTCCTCTGGTGGTTGAGTTAAATCAGGTCTTTTAACTTAGTTTTTGCCTATACACTAATGCCCCGTACACACGGTCGGACATTGATCGGACATTCCGACAACAAAATCCATGGATTTTTTCTGACGGATGTTGGCTCAAACTTGTCTTGCATGCACACGGTCACACAAAGTTGTCGGAAAATTCGATCGTTCTGAACGCGGTGGCGTAAAACGCGTACGTCAGGACTATAAACGGGGCAATAGCCAATAGCTTTCATCTCTTAATTTATTCTGAGCAGGCGTGGCACTTTGTCCGTCGGATTTGTCTACACATGATCGGAATTTAAAGGATCGGATTTTGTCGTCGGAAAATTTTATAGCATGCTCTCAAACTTTGTGCGTCGGAAATTCCGATGGAAAAAGTCCGATGGAGCCCACACACGGTCAGAATTTCCAACAACAAGCTCCGATCGCACATATTCCGTCGGAATGTCCGACCGTGTGTACTTGCAGCTTCAGGATTTCTTGTAACGCAAACTCATTTTTATAATATGATATAGATGCTTAGTACATTTTTTTTTCTGGAGCTTGCAAGAAAGCAAAACCCCATGCAGGAGATGACAAAGTTTTCTGAATTTTTCTACTTTCTCCCTCTACTTTTTTCTCTGTCTCTACTAACACATGCTAATCATGCCCCTGCATAATCTTTCAAGCCCTGTGCATTTACCGCAATGTTGACCCTTAAGTTCACACACATACTACAAAAACTGACAGGGAAATGTATGTGGCATTTGTTTTTTTTTCTATTAGTAACCAAAGCTTACATACATGGATTTTATTAGGCAAAACATGTAGTTCTTTTTACCGGCAGTAGGTGGCAGACTTTGATTAAGTATTATATAGCCTATGCCAAAGAAACAACCAGAGCTGTTCTCAAATGGATATACGAGCTTACTTTATTATTACTAGAACAATTCACATAAAGGACATTTTACCATGTAATCCAAAAGAATACTATAACAAATTTGTGTTATTTGCTATGCCTGTTACTTTGTAGATAGTATGCAAACCAGAACATCAAAGTAACACTTAAATCTGAAATCTAAAGCTCTAAAAATGTTGTTCTTTTATGTTCACATCACATGAAAAACAATCCTCTTTTTAATGCTTCCTTTCAAATCATGTTTCATGAAAAACTGCCTGAAAATAATAAGGGCTTGAGATTTTGCCCATTGTTTTGTTAACATTTTAACTCCAGGATATATCATATTGTCATTATGTTGCTCACATTTTGGAATAGGAATTATAGAACAATATCAGTTCCTTTCCAAGATAAAGGAAACATATTCTGTAACACAGTAGACATTTTTTTTTCTGTTTGGACACTGGAAGAATAATAGATGTATGCATAAAGAGATGAATAATACAAATACAGTTGCTCTCTAAAGGCTGTAATCACAATGTCATAATTATATTCATTTTTTAGTCATTTGTATTATATTATGCAGTGAAAGGTCCCTTCGCTGTATAAAAAAGGCAGACAGAATGTGAAGGCCCTGCAATGTGTACTGTTACTTTTTCAGGAGCAGCGTTTCCTAGAAAGTGATGTTGAAATCCTTAGTTCAATAATCTCCAACATTTAAAATGATGGTCATATAGACCATAGAATGCAATTTATAATTTTGATTTTAATGCAATGACATTTTATGATCATTGCAGCTTCATTACTCTAAGAGCTAATGTCTTCTCCTGCAAAAAAAAAAAAATGTTCCTTTTTGTGTAGACAGCAAATTTTAAAATTGTTTTTGTTCTTACAGTCTAGAGAGCTTGATTAAGCACACATTAGCCACATAGTGTATGCTATTGTCTACAGATTTCACTCACAGTAAATCATTTACACATAAATTCACACACATACACACTCGCAAGACATGTTCAGATATTTCTTTCTATTATGTAGATTTATGTATTCATATATCATAGTATCATTATTATATACGTCAAATTCAACAGGCATCAAAGTCACAAGGTCATACATATAACTGCAGATACCATTTAACAATGAACTACATATAACTGGAAGCATATTGATTTAAATAGAAATATTTATAGAAAAGACCCAGTAAAATCTATTCATTTTTGTATTGTTGACTACATGTATAGGCTTAGATTATTTCTCTGATGTACTGTTTTGATAAAAAATGTACATTACCAACACATTTACAGTATATTAAAATAGTCACCTCTTGTCTATACAATAGCAATGATGAACATCTGGACCATGTTTTCTGGGTCATGTAATTTCTAGTCCCTCTTTCCACTGGTCAGAACCATCATTTTATGCCTTTCATTTTATTTGATGAGTGGAGGGTGACTTTTTTCACCAGCCATCAAAGAGTAGAGAAAAGGGTGGAACATTAAATGCATACGACAACACATCAATGAAATGTTCATATGCCTGCTGCAGTGCTTTATATTGATATTCCTGGTTAGAAAATGCAGCACCTTCTTGAGATATTCAAGTTTTATAGTGTATCATTGATCACTGGATTGATTTTGAAATTCATCAAAATGAGAAATCAGTTCCTGGGTTTGATTGCATTTTGTGAGCATCCTCTTCATTGTATACGTTAATATGCAAATGCTGTAGCATGCCACTACCGTACTCATAACACCACCCTTTGAGGTCTCCAAAGGTCCAGATGGAAGCATGCCTTTACTTGGGTTTCTTCCATCTGTACATTTAGCCTACACAATAAAAGAAAATTCCCATCTGAGTATACTGATAACAGTGCAGTAATGCATGTAAAATATCTCTAGATGAAAGTGACCTTTTATGTTTCTAACTTCCATCTGTAGACTCCCAGACAGATATTTAACTAATTAACATTAACATATCTATCCATAAGAGAATAATTAAACAAAAGCAAAAAATAAAGTAAAGTAGTTCAATAATTTTAACCAAAGTAAACCAAGTGTGAAAAGCAGAGATACAGATGCAGTTGCTAGTAAACAGGGTATTATAGACTCAGTAACAGCTGTGTCTATAGTCATGTCCAATTTGTTTTTTGTTTTTTTTCATCACACTGTTTGTACTCTCTTGGAGTATGACTTTAAAGGGCATATTTATAATTATATAGTTATAGTCTATAGTTGCTAATAAAAACATTGGTACATCCAGTTCAACCTGAGTGTGTGCAAGTTTATGTCACTATCATTTTCCACATCTCTTGTTTACAAAAGTTTTATTTGGAAGATTCAGTGAGAAGTAATTACAGTAAGTAATTACAGAGTTATGACGATCGTAACAGTTGAATATATAGTGATGTACATAAGAGATAATATACAGTATAATTTGAGTATACCACAGGTATAAAGCAAGTATAGACATAATATCATCTGAGGGTGTGTATGCGGTAGGCAAGTCCATTGAGTCCAATTTTTATTAAAGATATGCATACTGTCATGTAGGGTATGATGCATTCTCTCTGAAAGTTTAAGCAGATCCATCCTAGACAGGACCGGAGGCCAAGGTAGGTTTTGGGATTTCCAGTTTAGGGCTATCATCCATTGGATAGAACTAAGTAGGGAGTGGATCAGTCTAACACATGAAGTTGGTAAATCAGAATTGTTGCATACAGTATGCATAATTGTGGGGAGAGGTTGATTTTTTTTTGCGCTATAGATTCTATTTTACTTGCGGCGGCCTTCCATATAGGCTCTAGATATACACAGCTCCAAAATATGTGAAGAAATGTGCCAGGTACAGTGCAGCCCCTGAAACAGTATGGAGAGGCAGTTGGATAGAAGGAGTGAATTTTCGAGGGTGTCAGGTATAATCTAGAGAATAGTTTCATTGGCGATTCTCTAAATGAAGCTGCAATATTACATTTACGAAGGTTATCTGTCATGGTATTCCATGTTTTTTATGGAGATAGGACTGTCTAAATCAGCTTCCCATTGTAACATTGGGCCAGATTTTTCAGGTATCGTTATATCATTAAGATATCTATAAATTTGAGAAATCAAGCCTTTGTCTCTTGGAGAGTTTACACAGATGTGCTCAAATAGGGTCGTTTGAGATTGGATGTTTAATGAGTAGTATTCTGTATAGAAATTTTTAATCTGGAGATAGTTTGTGAGTTCGGATGAAGGAAGGTTGTATTTAGATTGCAGGGTGTGGAAGGAGATGAACGTCTTGTATGGAAGCAATGATCTTAAGGTAGTCAGACCATTGTTACGCCAGTGAGGGAATGAGTTATTATTATTATGGTTTTGTATGAGTCTAGAGTCCCCTAAAAAGGATGCTAGAGGGGGAGTGTCTGATTTTAGTTTAAAGGTTTTATTGATTTTAAGCCATAGTTGGAGATGGTGGGCCACAATGTTGTTTAGTTTGAGGATTCTATGGTGAGAGTTTAGATTGGACCATAATAAACCCTGTATGAAGTATGGAGAGATTGAGTTTGATTCGAAGTTTAGCCATGGGATGTTTGAGTTAGGGGCAAACCATTGGGCTATTTGTGTGAGTTTGGTAGCTATAAAGTATTGCCAAATATTTGGGAGGCCAAGCCCACCCTTATTTTGGGGTCTGAACATGAGAGAGTAGCTGCATCTTGGTTTCTTATTAGACCAGATAAATTTGTTAATTTCTCTTTGTAGAGCTTCTATTCTAGCTTTGGGGACGTTAATGGGTAGAGCACGGAAGTAGTATAAAAGTTTGGGGAGAATCGTCATCTTGAAGGCACAGATTCTACCAAGAAGGGAGATGTGATATGAGGACCAAATTTTAAGAAGAGAGCTAATGTGTGAAAAGAGAGGTATGTAGTTGGTTTTATATAGAAGTTTGTGATGAGATGTAATGTGGATACCAAGGTATCTGAATGATTTGGAGCACCATATAAAGTTGAAATTTTGCTGTAGGTTGGTGATCAAGTTAGGGGAAAGATTGAGAGGCAGGGCTGAGCATTTGTTGATGTTGATACCTAAGCCTGATAAAGCATGAAAAGAGTTAAGTTCAGATATAAGGTTGGGTATAGATATGAGAGGGTTTGTAAGGAATTGTAGAGCGTCATCTGCATAGAGGCTCAGTTTGAATTCGTTTGGGCCTTTACTATATCCTTTGATGTCTGGGTTATTTCTTATAGCTTGAGCTAGAGGTTTTATTGCTAATGCAAATAGAAGTGGGGAAAGGGGGCAGCCCTGTCTGGTACCTCTACTTAGAGAAAAGAAGTCTGAGTTGTGGCCTGGGATTTTAATTCTGGTTTGAGGAAGGTGGTAAAGAGCATTAAATCCATGGATAAATTTATCTGTGATGCCGAATTTAGGGAGTAGGTGATTAAGGTATGACCAGCTTACACTGTCGAAAGCCTTGTGTATGTCAAGGCTGAGAAGACAGACCGGGCGAGAAGAGAGATTGGCATCCTGCACTATGTTAGTGACAAGCCTGATGTTGTCTGTAATCTGTCTACCGGGTATAAAACCCGTTTGGTCAATATGTATAAGAGAAGTAATGACTTTAGCCAATCTGCCCGCTAAAAGTCTGCCAAAAATTTTTAAATCATTATTGAGAACTGAGATGGGGCGAAAATTTTGAGGAAGGGTGTGATCTTTAAGAGGTTTAGGGATAAGGGATACATTTGCTAAAAGCATATCCTCTGGAAACTGGCCACCCATCAGAATATGGTTAAATAATTTGGTTAATCTGGGTGCTAAGAGGGGAGCAAATTTCTTATAATATAGTGAGGTGAAACCATCTGGGCCGGGTGCTGTTGAAGTTTTCAGAGATTTAATTATATTGATAATTTCAGCGTCTGTGCATGGGTCGTTGAGGGAGGAGGCTTGTTATTCGTTGAGGGTGGGGAGATGTAATTTATCAAGCCATTTAATTGAAGTGTGATGGGGTTGAGTTTGGGGGCCTGAGAGAAGATCTTTATAGAAAGAGGAGAATATGTCTAGAACCTCTTTGGGGTGTGTGACCAAGTTACCCGATTGGTTACGTAGTTTGTATATATGGGGGGGTTTATGTTCTTGGTTGAGTTTTTTTGCAAACATGGTAGAAGTAGAGTTACCATGTAGTAGAAATTTGGCCCTAGAGAATCTGAGGGATTTTTCAGTATCCGCTGAGAGGATCGTATCTAGGGCCTGACGTTTAGATTGAATTAATTTTGTAGTTTCGAGGGACGGGGATTGGTTGAGTTTGATATATAAAAGGTCTAGGTCTTTGGTGAGGCTTTTGATGTCTATGAGTTTGGCTTTATTCTTGGCTGCTGTTATACTAATCAGATGTCCCCTGATGACTGCTTTATGTGCAGACCAGAGTGGGGTGGGGGAGATGTCATTAGTTGAGTTATTCTTGAAGTAGTCTTCAATGTGTGTTGTTATATTTTGAAGAGTAGATGGGTCTGATAAGATCGATTCGTTCAGACGCCAATTAAATGGGGTAGGGGCAAGACCAATGTGAGAGGTTTCAAATTCAACCATGTCGTGGTCAGACCACAGACAGGGGTGGATTCGGGCTCTTGATGAGTTTGCCAATATGATAGGGGTGGTGAAGATGTAATCGAGCCTAGCATAACAGTCATGTGGGTGGGAGTAATGAGTAAAAGCCCTAACCCCAATGTTGTGGGCTCTCCAGGAGTCGACTAGTTGGAATTTATTGAGTGAGCGATTCATTGATTTAGAGAATGCTTTTGTCGTGAGGGCAATTTTGCTTCTATCTAAGGACGGGTGGGCGGCCAGGTTAAAGTCCCCTCCTAGCACTATATGGGGGGAGCTAAGGCGGTCTAGAGTTTCAAAAAATGTATTAAAAAATTATGTTTGAGCATCGTTAGGGGCGTATATGGAGGCAATTGTAAGTGAGCGTTTGTTCAATATGCCTTTCAGTATAATGTATCTGCTATCTATGTCCTTATAAATGTGTTGTATTTCAAATACTATAGAGTTACGGATAAAAATCGCTACCCCCTAGATTTATTAGAGAATGTAGTGAAATACATTTGGTTATATGTTTTGTCAAAGTAGCACGGGTGGTTATCAGTAGAAAAATGGGTTTCTTGAAGGAGGATAATGTCTGCACCCAGTCTTTTATAGTGTCTGAAGGCCTTTTTACGCTTATGTGGGGAGTTAAATCCTTGTATATTGTGTGAAAATATCTTAAGACCCATTTTTAACAAAGGTGAACACGCATATTATTTTTATTGGGCTAGAAAAAAGTTTATATGGGAAGTGAGCTAAGACTTAAAATATATTAGGGGGTATCCAGTTATTACCAGTGCCAGCAACACCAACATAGGTTAGAGATCTGCAGTGTAATATAAAGCTACAGTATAGATTAATGAAACAACTGTATAGTAAAAGTTTGGATTTCTTCTTGAGTAAACCTGTAGAAGGATAAAGGTAGAATCTTCCAGAAATTATTACATTTAGAAACAATGCCATCAGGCCAAAAAAAAATTGTAATTTGTAATGAACCGTAAGGGGGCCAGAGGACTGAGTGTCGTCTGACCTTACAAATTTTAAAGGTGGACAAAAAAATGTCCAAGGCTCACAAACCAAGCCTGCCGCGGCGTCCAGAACAATGGGGGAGCCGCACCAGGCTATGGATGGGAGCATGGGACAAACCAGCGACGGCGGATAAGCCAGGTAAAAATTATATATCAAACGTTAAGGTGCAAAATTGGAATAACATTCTGAACAAAAACCTCAAGAGTAACCGAACAGGTAAATTGTAACATGAGGTGCAAACAAGTGGGTATAAAGTTATAATGACCTCTATCTCCATAGTAATCATTTGAGGGAGATGAAGTAGAAAGGGGGGAACAAAATAAAACAAAGCACATAAAAAAAACAAAGACAAGGGGGGGCAGGGGGTACTGGGGTGATTCCATGATTGTAGGTGGTAGGGATATCATCTGGGAAGAAAGTTAAGTTCAGCATGGTATTGTATATTGAAAAGGGCTGAGTCCGACCTTCTTCATCTTCTTCCTCTTCTTAAAAAAAATAAAAAGGGGAAGGGGGATAGAAGTCTCTCTCATAATCCAGATCAGTATGGCTGTTATAAGAGGTTTACTAGGATGAAAGTTGTGTAACGGCAGTCAACTTAAATGGAATAATGCAGAAAAACACAAACTTTTCTTGACGGACTTTGCTGCTTTGTTTTTAGAAGCACGCAGAGCATGTGGCAATATGAATAAACGGAATTCTCAGGCTTGGTCTTGGGAGGATTGGCGCCATCTTCTCTGTTCTCTTTGATTGCGGCGAGAAGAGGGTGTAGACCATATGGGGGAAGAGCGGGGTGTTGCAGGGAGGCGATTCGGGGGTTCTGGTTGTAACAAGCCCAATTTGATAAGAAGATCCTTTCCTTCAATGATGTTATATACTGTGTGCGTGGTGCCATTGTGCATCACTGACAGTTTGAATGGGAAACCCCAGCGATATTTGATTCTATTTGTCTGAAGGATTGTAGTGACTTCCTTCATCCTGCATCTGCGATCGAGGGTAGCTGGGGAGATGTCAGGATAAATTTGCAATCTAACACCATCCAGCTCAATATTTGGTGTATTTCTGGATGCCCTCATGATGTCCTCTTTAGTGAGAAAATCCTTCATGCACAATACTCAGTCTACAGCTCTCAGCTCCTGGAGCTCTGAAAACCAAGTGATCGTGGTGTTTGATCACTCGGTTCTCAGTGCAGAGGCGCCAGGGGACAGATGCAGCATCCACCGAGGTAAGTATGAATCTAAAAAAAAAAACCTTCTCTTTTAAATTAAATGGTTACCATTTAAAAATTTGTATTTCAAATTTAAATGCACTATAAAACGCCTCTTCTTCAGGGAGAATAAGTAAAATGTTTGCAGTTTCTCATACTTAGAGTACCCCAGCCCGCTTTTTAGCCTTGTTGCCCTTCTCTGAATTCTCTCTAGTTCAAACACATACTTCCTGAAGATCAGTGACCAAGATTGGATGGCATACACAAGTGTGGCAGAATCAGGGTTTTGTAAAGTGGTAAAATTATTGTCTTATATCTTGAGTAAATGCTCTTTTTAATGCATGCTAATAGTCTGCTAGCATTGCTTGCTGCAGCTTGACATCATATGCTATTGCTGAGTCTGTGATCTACTATGACCCCCAGATCATTTTCCATTCTTGATTAACCCGGAGGTTCTCCCCCTTGCAAGTAAATTACATTCATATTTTTAGCTTTCAAGTTCCCCAATTTACATTTTTCAATATTAAACCTACAGTCATCTGCCATATAGCTGACTACCCCTCCTGATGACATCCTGGAAGTGCTGAAATGTACAGGGCTGGGGACTTCTGGTTCCACATCACTTCTGCTAGATGGAATGCATGCTGGCTCCTGGATGGTCAGGAGCAGTGACGGTTCCTGACAATAATTGGCAAATCATCCAGGTGCCACGGGGCACCAGCAATTGTGAGTGCAATAACTTTTACTTACAGTATATTTGAGTCAATTTTATTAAAGTACTGCACTATGTTGGCTTTTTTAATCCCCTCTCTTATAACACTATAAATATGGAGCATACTGGCTATTGGAGAGCATAATGTGGATCAGTGGACACAGCGCATAAAAACCTTTATAAGAATAGGATGGCAATACATTCTGGCGGGTGCAATCCCAGGTGGAGGCACTGGCGGTGGAAGGTTTGGTGAGATACTTGAGTGGAGATTTTTTCTTTGCATGGCACAGTCACTTTGAGTCAGGCATTTTTTTTGCAAGAATCTCTGAAGTACTTTTATTGAAGCACTTTTTTGAGTGGACTACACTTGAATGAACGTTGCACTTTATTCAGTAGCACTGAGCACTTTTAACCAGTTTGGTTGTATGAATTGATCACATGCACAGTATTTATTGTGCAGGTAGTTCCATTAGTACATTTTATGCTGCGATTGGTCCACAGCACTCTGTACCATGTGATAGCTGTGGGCCAATCACAGCACACAATAGTAAACACAGCTGTTATTAATGACAGTTCAAAACATTGGTGTTACAGTGATAATCACTGTAACAGCAATCAAAGTTTAAACAAAAATCCCTGATCACTCCCCCAGAGTAGTGCAGTGTCACTGAAATGAAAGTATGTATAAAAATAGTAAAAAAAAAAAATGTTTTAAAAAAATACCACCAAAAGAAAGCTCTAGTTGTGTAAAAATATATATATAAAAAATACATATATATATAAAATTATATAAATTTAATTTGCATACAATGTTGCATGACCATGCAGTTAAAGTAGCACAGTGCTGAATAGCAAAAAAAGGACTGGTCATGAAAGGGGTAAAACCTTCCAGAGGTTAAGTGGTTAACTCTTCTTTTAAAGTTGCTGTATTCTGTTGTGAAGTTATAACCCTGCTTAGCTTTGTAACATCAAACTATGAGATTGAACTATTTAATTTAATTAATGAACAAGTTAAATAGAATTGGTTCCAGGACATAGTCCTGGGGCACCCCAGTCACAACTCTAGATTATTCAGAAAATATAAACAAGATAATACTCTTCCTCTAATTACGGTCACTCTAAACCCTAGAGCAGCTGGACACACAATATCACCCCAGAGATCCCTAGAGATTAGATGCTTACCCACTGAAGAAGACACAAATCATTGAAACATGTTTGGGTCTCATGTTTTCTCTCTGTTTGACTACTGTGTGACTTGTTTTTCAATCATATTTGCCTTTTCAGAGGCTTTTTGATCTTGATTTGAATAAACATATTGTTATTTGTAGTCTAATTCAGCCTATACATACCATTGTTGTGTCCTGTATTGATTTGTATTGTAACTGTACTGTCTTCCCCCATGTTGTAAAGCACTGTGCAAACTGTTGGCACTATATACTGTAAATCCTGTATAATAATAATAATTGTTACCGTCTGGGTATCGCAAAGTCACAATTCCCCCTCCTTTTTCCCTTGTTATTTTTTGCACTATAAACAAAAAAGAGCAAAAATTTTGAAATTTTTTTTGCTATAATATATATCCCCAATTTAAAAAAAATAAAAAATTTCTCCATAAGTTTGGGCCAATATGTATTCTTCTACATTATGTAAAAAATTGCAATAAGCCTATATTGATTGGTTTGCGTAAAATTCATCATTTTATATGGTATTATTAATTCATTAGAAATATGAATTCATCCTAAATTGACATATCTGTGCAAATAAAGTCCATATAAAATGCGCAAACACTGCAAAAAATATATTATAAAAAAAAATTATACAGCATATAATGTGCAAAAAGATGCTCAGATGTTCTTCAATAGTCCCTCTTTCTTTGTCATAAGGGAATGATGATAATGTGCACCACTGAAGAAAGAGTGGTCTCAAAAAGAACTGGTTGTTTGTAACACATCCTGTGTAATTCCTTCAAAATTGTAAGTGTGATTTTATCATTTTATTAAAATTTTTGTGAAATATTACACTGTGGATCTTCCTCTGTAATTTAACTTCCTCCATGGAGTCTATCTTGGCTTAGGAGATCGTGGAACCTTTGCATGCAAGATCGTGGTGTATATGGCTGCATGTGGGATCAGAGCAGCTTTTGGGAGCACTCTTTCTTCGGTGGTGCATGTTATCATCATTCTTTCACGGCAAAGAAACCAGGACTATTGAAGTTTAGAAAATCTGAGCACCATATATATATATATATATATATATGTATATATATATATATATATATATATATATATATATATATATATATAAATAAATAATATTATTTTTTTGCAGTGTTTGCACTTTTTATATGCACTTTATTTGCACAGATATGTCAGTTTAGGATGAGTTCATCATATGTTTAATGCACTTTTATTGTGTCTCTTATGTGATTTATTAACTTATACTAAGCACAAGGATTGCACACTTTTTATTGTTTGTTTGGAGATGTTTTTAGGCGCTAAGCCCATGTGATCAAACATCGATTTGTGGAGAGAGGGTAATCCCACCACTTTTTGGATGTCCAACAGGTCATGTCAGTTGACAGGAAGGATCTTTTAGAGACATTTTGTAGCACCCAATGTCATAAAACCACCTGTTCAACACATTCTTTTTAGTAACATGTGTGGTTTCTATCCTCTTCAAAGGTGCCTAGTATGCAGGAGCTGTGGTATTAATACAAGGAGAATGCAAACATTTGAGTCCACAGTAACGGGTAGAATATATGAGATAGAGGGATTTATTACATGTTCTACGAGAAATGTAAAATATCTTTGCAATGTAGTTGTGGACTACAATATGTAGGGAGAACTAAAAGAACCCTACAAGTCTGAGTGGGGGAGCACCTAGCCAATATAATAAAAGGGTTTAGCAAGCACAACTTGTCCAAGCACTTTGCTTTGAAGCATGAGAGGAATCCCACGGAATTAAAAGTAATAGGTATAGAAAAATTTACATCCCACTGACGGGGGAGTAATGTAGTGCGGCATAATTTCAGGCGTGAGACCTGCTGGATCTGTGAACTGAAATCCCATTGTCTGCAGGGGTTAAGCATCGAGAGGGACATCAACTGCTTCATTAATAACAGTTAGAGACATTCATTATTCATTTTGTTTACTATCTAATATTCCACTTTTTATTTTAATTTTCGATTCTAAATTCTTGACTTTTAATTTTTATTTTTTTTAACATTTTAAACAATGTTTTGTATATGTATAGCCAATTCTCCCCAAATGTTAGGATGTTGGTATTTCCAGTATGGATATGATATGTATATAGCTGAGGCAATTACATGACATGTCCAGAATTTAATCTACATAGTTTACCTGGTAATGTATCATTGTGTAGGTATTTTTAGCACTTTTTGACAATGCTGCTGCCTTCAGTAATTTATAGTATTCCCACACAATTCGATTGCTGATTTAATATGGAGGTCTTCATAGATCGCTGTGTATGTACGTGACAATCTACAATCTGAATAGATGATATTTTTCCTATATAAATCTATTGTTTATGCTATGCATAGAATCAACCGTTGCGATCTGTTTATAATTTTGAATACTGCATCCTGGTTTTTGTATAGGATATTTATACACTCAGCAACCACCACATAATATGTGCGTGGGGCTTTACAATGGGCTTCAAGAAAATGATGTTTGCCTGGGGCTTCACAATGGGCTTTAGAATAATTGTGACTGTGATTGTGCAGAGAAACGTCTGAATGGCAGCAGTGCCCTCTAGTACTCATCGTTTAATAGGCCATTTAATGCTTGTCATCTGCCAGTGCCGCTATCTCCATTGCCCCATTGACAACATCTTCTGAGACGCAATGTACGTCTGGTGGAAGAAATAGCATTGACGTTAGCATGCCCACCGGGGTACAGGATGATTGTTTTACTGAATGCCTGAAGTTTTTTTAACAGATCTGTAAATACATTACTGTTTTAATAAAGCGCATTTTTATTGGAAATTGTGCAATGAGCCAATATATTCCTCTCGCCATACATGTCTGGCTGATGTATGGTGCCTAATATTTGTCTGGCTGTGCATTCTGTAAATCCTTCCGATGATTCATCTGACATGCGGATTCTGTGAAGGGAGTGACATCTCCATGTCCACAGTGGGGGTTGAGCTCACTGATGCGTGGCTAGACCTTGTAGCAGAGGTCTTTGCGTCTGGTAAGCGTCCATCTTTTGCATTATGGTGGAGCACTGTTTATTGATCACTTGGAGCACTTTTGAGGATATTATGTGTGTACCACTTCATTACAGGCATTGGAAGTGGGACTATTCCTTTTTTTCAAATTTTTGCTATTAATTATCCAATCACATCATACATGTGGATTTTGGCATTTAAATGAACTCTTTATGATAATGTTAATGTTTTGGCACTTTATTTGTATATAATTAATCACAATTGCATATGTTTACATATTTGTATATATATATTTTTTTTGCACTACAGGCACTTTAATGTAAGAACACTTTACTATTTTGAGTTATTTAGGTTTACTAACAGTGCAACAATATTGTTTGGATATTTTATTTGGGTATTGTTGTGTACAGTACAGAGAATGCAGCTGTTGACCAACACCTTTTAAGGAATCACACACAGCACAGAACAATTTCTTTAAGAATAGTTATATTATGTCCTGCATATTTGGTGTGTTTTTCAAAGCGTTTGGTGTAAATATCAGGACATAAGTTCCATATCCCCAATAGGTAAGTGTAAGCCTAGTGGGTATTACCCAGATATCATGGCAATGGTAAACATGAACTGGGTGGATAACACAACACAATCTCCAATTACATATCTGGTACATAAGAAAAATTTCTCTCTAGAATGACGCATAGAGAGAGAAACTTTCTAGTCCCAGTTAAATACAGATGACAGGGAGTCAAAAGATCGACCTCCTATTAACTTTGAGGTATAACTATCCTGTCAGTTAAACCTTAAAGCGGGGGTCCACCCACACCGCCAAAAAAAAAATATTAAAAGCCAGCAGCTACAAATACTGCAGCTGCTGACTTTTAATACATGGTCACTTACCTGTCCCAGGGTTCAGCGATGTCGGCAGGGGACGCCGAGAACCCGCTCGGTCATCGGCAGCTGCCACCGCCATCCTAGCTGAGGGAATCAGGAAGTGAAGCGTTGCGGCTTCACTTCCCAGTTCCCTACTGTGCATGCGCGAGTCACGCTGCGCATCGTAAGTGGTCACCGCTCTCTCCTGGGAGCTGTGTGTTTCCCAGGAGACAGCACGGTGGGGACGGGAAGAGGGAGTCTATGCCGGAAGTGGGTGCAAATACCTGTCTTAGACAGGTATCTGCACCCCCCTCCCCCCTGAAAAGGTGCCAAATGTGACACCGGAGGGGGGGAGGGTTCCGAAAAGCGGAAGTTCCATAATATAACTCTTTAAAGGAGAGAACAGCACAAAGTCATAAAGCTGATATCTTAAAAAGAACTTAGATGCCATAACTAATAAACCTGGGCAATTACTGCCCAACTAACAAAACACAGAAAGCAACTGCCTCTTCATGACCCTAGTGAGATATATTGGCCATAAAGGTAATCCCAATAAACTTAAGATATTCAAAGTCCAAGAAGTGATAGTTTGTCAATTAATTTTTGAGTCTGTGAGAGTTAGCATACCTTTCCTCATAAACAAAAGAAGTCTGCAAAGACAACTTTTTCAAAGCCATAGAAGTAACCTCTATGAAGGCCTGCCACCTACTGGTGAAGATTTTAGTAGAAATAAAATTGATTATCAGGTCTAGCTTCTCCCATTAGAGCAGTTTCTTCAGATCCCTCTAACATTCATGATAGTGGGGGCCACAGTAGAGATTCAGTGTTTGAGAATAGCTCTCCGGGACATCCAAATGCAGAAATGGGTCCATTGGAGGCCTTCCTGTATCCAGGTGGTGGCTGAGCTGCCACAAGTGGTAATATGCTTGGTAATTCCCAACAAAAGCATAAGAGGGTCTTTAGGAACTTGACAATTAGTTACTCCATGTATGTAGGCCAACACTTGATGCCAGAATGCCGAAATGAGGGAGTAAGAACAAAAACGACAATGGAGTGTTAGCCTAATAGTCTTACACAAAGGGCAGATGTTGGCTGGTTGGGAGATGAGTGTGGAGATGAAGAGAACCTACAGTATCTCTCAAGTTTTTGTAAATATTTTATTATATCTTTTCACATGACAACACTGAAGAAATGACACTTTGCTACAATGTAAAGTAGTGAGTGTACAGCTTGTATAACAGTGTAAATTTGCTGTCCCCTCAAAATAACTCAACACACAGCCATTAATGTCTAAACTGCTGGCAACAAAATTGAGTACACCCCTAAGTGAAAATGTCCAAATTGGCCCCAAAGTGTCAATATTTTGTGTGGCCACCATTATTTTCCAGCACTGCCTTAACCCTCTTGGGCATGGAGTTCACCAGAACGTCACAAGTTACTGAGAGAATGTAGGCATAGTGAGTAATTGGGTACTGAGTGCAGGGGCATTGTAAGTCGAAGCAAGAGGAAAGAGAGTGTCAGCAAGCAGGAGCATTAGGAGCGAATGCCAGAGGCCATGTGAGTAGGAGCACAAGGAGAGCACACCAAGGACCGCGTGACAAGGGGGAGGAGCGGAAGTTGGGTGCAGTGTGGTCAGTGAGCAGGAGCAGGGGGCAAGATCAGTGAGCAGGAAAGGGAGGAGTGGACGACAAGGGGGGTGGGGAGTTGTGTAATCAGGGAGCACGAGGAGAGGAATCAAAGGGGCTGTGTGATCAGGGAGCAGGAGGAGAGGATGCCTGGGGTCATGTGTAATCAGTGATCAGGAAATCCCCCATTTAAAGGGATACAGAGTTCTGACATCCCTTCCTTCATCTGAGGAAACTGAGATATCTAATATCTCAGTTTTCTCCATGTTTATCTTGAGGTTCCATACAGCCCCATAGTCACTCAGCTCTAGCAATATCTCTGGGAGTGTTTGTGTAGGATTCATTATATATAACATAACATCATCCACAAACACAGATGTCTTATGTTCTTGTCCTGCAACCTCTATACCTTTAATTTTAAAATTGGCTCTTATGGAAGCTAAAAAGTGTTTCAAGGAAAACACAAAGAGTAGGGGGGACAGGGGACACCCCTGGCGTGTACCATTATATAGCCGGATAGTCTCAGGCAAAGTTCCATTTACTTGAATTTTAGCTGTGGGATTAGAGTATAAACCCTCTTTTTTTTATCCAAAAACAAGTTTTTATTGAGAAAAAACATATAAAAACATACCGACATTACAATTATATTCAATAAAACATTTTACCTTGGGTGACATCTCAGTTGCATGCACCGCAGATTGTATAATTAATCTAGCATTTCTTGAGTCATTGATTTACCTAACTACTTGGCTTGGGAACACAGTATAACCCCCTTTTTTTATTTTTTATTATTAATTAATTAATTAATAACCCCTAGCCTCCCACAATGAATATAGGAAAAAAGCAAGTTAAAGGGTATACATAGCAGAAAGGAGAGGTTCCATCTGTAAGACATATAGCACCTCACATACCCATACCCAACAATCTGCCTACGACCAAATCCCAAGGGGCAAGCCCAGGAACATTCAGCCAAGGCCCCCATAGTTTCTCAAACTTCTGTGGGCAGCCTCTGTGTTGGTAGATTATTTTTTCCTTCGGCAACAGTTCCCTATAGCATTAATCTATTCTGTAAGAGCAGGAGGCTCTTCTGATGTCCAATGTGTCATTATTAGTTTCCGTGCCACAAACATAGCTCTAGTAATTGCCACTCTAGTACTTTCCTCCCATCCCAGCTCATATATTACATTAAGCAGGCAGTGTTTTGGATCAGTGGGCATCGTGACCCGAAACACCCTGCTAACGGTGTCCACCACCCCCTTCCAATAGAGGTGGAGCTTTGGGCACCTCCACAGTAGGTGAATCAGGTCCCCGTGCTCCCTTTTGCATCTGGTACAGAGTGGAGTGGGCCGAAGACACATAGCGTGTAGTCTATGGGGGGTATAGTATACTCTAAGGATGATGTATAGTTGTGTCAATCTCTGCATAATGTTTAAAGAGCAGGTAGGTACCGCCTGCAACACCTCTTCCCATTGATCTCCATCAAGCGGGCCAACATCCTTCTCCCACTTGGCCAGCATACCTAAAGGGTGTTTACTTAAAAAGTTCTGTAGTAGCATACTGTAACATTGAGATATAAATCCCTTAGTATTGGTGACCCCTGCAATCAAATTAAACAAAGGTGTAGGTGATGGGATCCAGTCCGAGGATTTACTCTGAGCCACCACAGCATGTTTCAATTGCATGTAGTAAAACTGCATGGAATGTGGTAACTCAAAGAGCCTCTGCAAAACCTCAAATGTGTGCATTTTCCCATTCTGGAAAATCTGTCTAATATATAGCACTCCATATCTCCTCCACATCACTCCATGTTGTATCTTGGCTAGTTCTGGGTACGTAGCATTGAACCATATTGGACTGTAATCTGTGTAACCTGTCACTCCCTGTAAATATTTGGTCTTGGACCAAATTTTATGAATTAGGTCATAGGTCGGGTATTGCTTATTTGATTTTCCAAAATCCAGCGCCTTCAAGGCTGTCGGGACAGAATCTCTTTTTACTGTGTGCAGCATTACCAGTTCAGAGGAACTACTTATAGTTCTCTCCTTCTCTGTGTCCGTGTGCATTAAACCTATTAATTGCTGCAGCTGCGCAGCTATATAGTATAGCCAGGGTTTGGGAAGGGCAAGCCCACCCTCATCCTTAGGACGCTGGAGATGTTCGAGTTTAATCCTTGGTGCACGGCCTTTCCATATAAGCAATCTAAAGAGGGAATTGATAATTCTAAATGTCTTTAGGGTCACTACCATGGGTGCATTATGAAGTACATATAATAGTTGGGGCATTAAAATCATTTTTATCAGATTCACCCTGCCTGCAACCGACAGACAGAGCGAATTCCATGTTTTAATCCATTCTCGGAATTTTTGTAGCAGTGGGGATATATTTAGTCTAGCGTAATCTCTGATCCTAGGTGTCACCTGGATCCCTAAGTATCTGAACGAAGTTGTCAGGGGCACCGTGCTATTATTGGGGGGAACCCCCCCTTCATCAATAAGCATCAGAGAGGATTTGGTCCAGTTAATCTGGAGTCCCGAATACCTGCCAAACTCCACTATGGTGGTCATGGCTTCTGTGAGAGATTTGTCTACGTCTCTGAGCAGGATCATGGTATCGTCAGCGTATAGCATCAATTTTTCCTGCTTGTCTCCGTATCGAAATTTGACAATATCTGGGTTGGCTCTTACTTTAATTGCTAGGGGTTCTATGACTAATGCAAAAAGCAGGGGTGACAAAGGGCACCCCTGCCTCGTGCCTCTCCCCAAATTGAAGGTGTGTGACATCCCCAGATGCCCGGATAGCTGCTTGCGGGTTGTGGTACAGCAGACGCACCCATGATATAAATACTTCTCCAAAACCAAAACTTTTAAGGACTTGCCACAAGTACTCCCACTCAACGCTATCGAAGGCCTTCATAGCGTCCAGTGATAGCAAAGCCCTCTGTCCCACATTATCAGCCGCAGACTGCATATTAAGGTAAAGCCGTCTCCAGTTTACCGCCGTCGACTTATTGGGCATGAACCCCGCCTGGTCCGGGTGAATAATGCTCGTGATGGCGCCATTCAACCTCATCGCAAGGACCTTAGCTAAAAGCTTAATATCACTCTGCAGTACGGATATGGGCCTATATGAACCCGGGTCTGTCGGGTCCTTTCCGGGTTTCAGTATGAGTACTATGTTCGCCGTGGTCATAGAGGGGGGCAACCTCAGTTTTTCCCGGGCCGCATTAAAAACCATTAGTTTTTTAGGTAAAAGTATTTCCGCGTATTGTTTATATATCTCTATAGGTATCCCGTCCGCCCCGGGGGCCTTACAATTAGGGAATGCCGCCAGAGCCGACTGCAGTTCATCTAAAGTAAGGGGAGCACCTAGAGCCTCCCTTTGGCCATTTGTGAGATGTGGGAAGTCAATGTCCTGTAGATAGTCCATTAGTTCCTCCGGGGTATATTGCCCCGTTGGAAGGTACAGACCCTCATAGAATTTAGCCAGTTCCACCAGTATAAGGTCAGGGGAGCTCACTAACCTACCCTCAGATGTTTTAATGGCTCCTATTGCCGGTGAGCGCTGTTGAGAGATAGCTATCTTTGCCAGAAGACGCCCAGTACTTTCTCCCTCCTCATAAAACGCCAACCTGGAGAAGAATAGCTTTTTCTCCGCCGTTGAGGATAGCAGCCGCTCATAGGCAGATTGAGCCGACTGCCATGCCTCTTTGGCGGAGTCTGCCGGGGTACACACATAGGACTCCTCCAGAGCCACCACCTGTCTTTCAAGTTCCTCCTTATGCTCTGATGAGTTCTTCTTTACCTTGCCTATTTCTGAAATGAGCAAACCTCTCATATAGGCCTTAAAAGCATCCCACTGTTCCATCGGGGACTGTAAGAATTCCAGAGCGTTCAGAAATTCCCCCATGCTCCGCTCCATCTCACCGTGAGTTAGAAATCATTTTAGCCAAAAAGCGTTAAATTTCCATGGGGTTCTAGGGAGCCCAGATTTCGGGGATATCATCAGGCTAATCACTAAATGTGAGTGATCTGAGACACTACGGGGCTTATACAGCACTTCTGAGACGGATGGGAGCATGGCAAGTTTACCCACAGCCAAATCAATTCTAGACAACGTCCCGTGGGTCTTGGAGAAACAAGAGAATTGCCTTTCCTTCGGATTCCTTCGTCTCCATATATCTACCCAACCAACCTCATTAAGCAATCTATGCAATGGAGAGTCTCTCCGTGTGACAGAGACCCCCGAGCTGGGGTGTCTGTCCACGGAAGGACTCAACCAGCAATTAAAGTCCCCCACTATCAGTAACGGCAGATCCGGTCGGCTCTCCAAATAAGTTAGCAGTGACCGGAGAACAGCTGCTGTGAACGGCGGGGGCACGTACACACAAGCCAATATACAGTTCAGCGTTCCAACTCTGCAATGTAAAAAGACATACTGTCCCTCATCATCTATGCATACATCAAATTCCTGAAAGTCTACAGAGTTATGGATCATTACACTCACACCCCTTGAATACGTGGTGTGAGTGGAGTGATATGCTTTCCCCACCCATGCATACTTGAGGCAGCACCTAGTTTCGGCCGTTAAATGGGTCTCCTGCATACACAAAATCCTAGGATGGTATTTTTTCAAACATGTGGAAATCATCATACGCTTAAGTGGGGAGCTTAAACCTCTGACATTCCAAGAAATTATTGGCAGTTCAACCATTGGGCACAACTATACATGACTTAAAGGATTGGAACATCTTAAGAGTCTCGTTCAGATTACCCCCTGATATACCTGAGTCTACAGGGGCAAGTGGGGCTGGGGGAGCTTCCCCCAGAGAGATTGTTGGGGTCCTTGTCATCTCGTGTTGCTTCCAGCCGAGGAGTTCAAGCCTGATTTTAACTTCAATGACCTCGGTATTGAAAGTTAGTACAGTGCAGTACTTCCAATAAAGATCTCCCTGGTGATGGGTTTCTCGGTATGAGTAGAAAAAATGTAATAGAAAAAAAAACAACCAAAACAACAGACCAGGCTGTCAACCGGACAAGCCCATGTAGATGAAATTGGAACCATAGCCAACATGGCCTTCTCGTTTTATCTCTCACTTGGAAAGAACGCATTTTCTCTTGCCTACTTCACAAGATAGCTCACTGATCACGTAGCAATATCAAGGCTCCCAGCAGCATAAGGCAAAAACATTCCCCTGAGCAAAGGAAATATATGGGTAATAAACACTGCAGGATCAAGAGGGGAATGTCCGCGACATTCAAAGGACAATAAGTGAGCTGCAAACAATCTCACTGTGATTCAGTGATATAGTTCTCCAGAAGTCATCATCCTCTGTGTACATCAGGCGGGGCCGTCTCCTTCCTCTCTGGCTCGGCGTCGTAAGGTCTGCTCGTTGCGGTCCAACCACATGGCTGCATCTTGGGCTGATTCAAAGAAATGGGCCTGCCTTTCGGCGGTGACTCTAAGCTTGGCCGGGTACAGCATGGCATATGGAAGCTGCAGAGCTCGTAGGCGCCTTTTCACATCTGAGAATTTAGCCCTGCGTTTTTGGACCTCTGCTGAGAAGTCGGGGTAAAACGACACTCTGACCCCGTTCACCTGGACATTAGCCTTCTCCGTGTATTCCTTAAAACTGCTTCTCTATCCCGATAATGCATAAGCCGGGGAAGGATGGGTCTGGGGGGCTCCCGGTTGTAGCGGGCGGCCTGGTGTGCGATGCGCCCTCTCCACTGTAAAGAATGGGGAAAAGACTTCTCTTCCAAATATCTCAACTAGCCAGTTCTCTACAAACGTTGTAACATCTCTTCCTTCCGTTTTCTCTGGCAGACCTACAATGCGTATGTTGTTGCGTCTCAAGCGATTTTCCATATCATCTGCTCTGTTGTTAGTGTCTTTAGCAAGCTGATAGGCTGCATGTGCCTCCCAAGCAACTGGCGGGAGTTTGTCTTCAATGTCACTCACTCTGCTTTCCACTGCAGTTGTACTATCTCTAATCTTTTGCAAGTCCTGTCTCAACAGGGATACATCCTCTCTCAGCCCACCAAATTGCTCTTTAAGAGTGTTCACAGACGCTGTGCAGACATGCACAGCCCTGAGTATATCAGCTAAAGTTGGCTGTTTAGATTCTTCTGTATCAGTGTCTATGTGGAGCGAGGAGGGCCGCTCAGCAGCAGCGTCTGTCTCTCCCTGCAGATCAGTGTGCAGTAAACTCAGCAATCCTGGCTAGACATGTGCAGTATGAAAAAATTTGTTTAGTTTTGTTTCGTTTCGATTCGTTATTTAACTAAATTTGTTTAGTTAAATTCGTTGCTTTCGTTACATTCGTTTTCGGAATTCGTTTCGTTTCGTATTCGAATTCGAAAAAATTCGACCGCATTCGAAAAAATTCGACCGTATTCGAAAAAAACTATCAAATTCAAAAAAATTCTACCACATTCGAAAAAAACTATCAAATTCAAAAAAATTCTACCACAT